>JARJCV010000047.1:0-256616 GCA_029281435.1 Mycena haematopus
AGCGGCAAACAACTGTTCCATGGACATTCCAGGGACAAGCTGGGATGATTGATCGAAAGGCGGTGCACTGTTCCAGCTAGCCTCGGGCGTTGGTTGGTCGAAGGATTGTCGAAGATGCGTGAAAAAGGTCTCGGGTTCGAAACATCTGACGGCGGAGGCATGCTACTTGTTTGAAGCATGCTAGTAGATTGCACGGGAACAGGTTCTGTGCTCGCGGATGGACCGGCCTTCGAGGAGTGATGTTGTTGTTCACTGTTCGGCGGATATGCGAGAGGCAAAGAACCGTCGAGAGACCATATTTCTTGGAGTAGCTCCCAAAGACGGCCCACCGGTTGCAACCTGTATTGTTGAGTATCGAGTGGAATTACTGGAAAAAAGTACTTACCGTACTTCAGCAAATTTGAGGATCTCCATAGCCGTTGCGACTAGAAGTAAATCCTTGCTTTTTGGATCCAACGGAATACCGGCACGTTTCGTCGCCAACATATTCAACACAAGGACGATTCCCGAGACGAACACGGGGTTCTGTGTGAAGCACAAAATTTGTAGGCGAACAGTTCACTAAAAGCAACGAACATACGGGGAAATCGGGGGGAGGTATTCGCTGTCGTTTGCGGAGCCAACTATCTGCCGTATGGATGATGGCACGTGCGGCGCTCGCGCAGATGGAGAGAGATGGGGCAGCCAGTACGGCCGCCTTCTGGATGTATTGGCGATGGATCTAAACATAAAGGTCAGCGAGGTCTAAGGATCCGAAAGGGAGATCCCGACCGCTATCCGAACGTAGTTGCAGGCTATATGGAGTGCGGCAGCTTGGTCGAAGAACGTGCCGCGCGGTGGATGTTCAGGATTCCATTGGACTATAGTAAAAGCTCAACCCAGAGAACTGCCGGAAGAACTCTTTATACGTACGGTGCGGTGGAATAGAATCCAAAACATTGTTCACGGCCGAGTCGAGCTCAGCAACAGTGCGCGGCTCCCAATCAGGGCCATCCCATCCCATCAACAGCTTTGACTTCTTGGAGCCATACAGTCGCCGCATCACGTCACCCATAATCTGTCTCTCAGGTTGAGCACGCAAATTTCATTGTGAAGGTACGATTCGGTCACCTCATAAACTCGTATATTGTGGATGAAATACGAGAGCTGAGAAGGTTTGCCTGGGGGCTGAGAAAATCCTTGATCTAGATCCCAGTATTCATCGTCGACGTCCAACGGGGGTTCGACATCATACCTATGCTCAGCAATTAGGGGAAGAACACAAAGAGCATAAACATGAGTACTCCTCGGGGTGAAGGGCCATTGGACGTCCAAGAAAAGCACCCAGGAATCGGTCCAAAACAACGAACGACCTGTGTAGTGAGTTTGTTCAACGACTGAGAGACGGTCGTGAGCACGACATCCTACCAGAATGCTCGCTTCCAAAGCTCATCTTGATGGCCCCATTTGCGGCCCTCCAACTTTCGCCGATGCTCGCCGCGATGTTGAAGATAACGGATACCAAGTCCCTGGGTGGAATATTATTACGGCTCTTTCGTGTTTTCTGACTTGACATACAAGGTACAGCCATGAGATTTGAGGTTCAGATAGGGAAAGGGAATAAAAGCTTAAGATCTGGAAATGAACAGTGAGCGTCATCGATGGATCGAGGCTGCGGGCGCACACAGTACATTTGAACCTCATATATCGTGGGTTCAAATAATCTTCGTACGATGCAGATTTGACTCGCAAAGTTCCAGCCGGCCGAAAGCGACAGCGACGGGTTGCCGTCGACAAAAACGCGGGGGTCGTTCGAGTACTGTCAATGTCAGCTGTGAGTGGGAGGGAGGGAAGGCAAAGTGTTTCAACTACGCACCCGCGACGCAATAGCCAACACCGCCAGTAAGGTCCCTCCGAACTCAGCGTTCGTCAAGTGCAGGCCTTCTGCCACAGCCCGCTCAAATGAAGGACGATGCAGAATCGGGCAGAATGGTTGGATATTATTAAAATAGTGTTGGAGAAGAGAATCTATGAGGTCGTTGTCGGGATAGACGTAATGCGGTTTTTGAGTATATATTTCCTTTTCCCACTACAGTCCAATCAGTGATCATGATCCGGAGGGTCAGTGGCTGCAACAACTCACCGGCAGTACATCCCAGAATAAGGAGCGCCTTGAGTGCCTCAACAAAGGTGGTCCCAAGGACTTGTCCTTGGCCTATCAATGCAAAGTGAGAACATGGATCCATCTTTCTGAAATTTTCCCACCGCGATGGCGCTGTTGGCAAGCGCAAAAACACTGGCAGCACCGTAGTACTTGATTTTCATGGATTCCAGGGAAAATGACTCGAAGCGAGAGGCAAGCTCATCGGCGGTGAAGTCTTGGCCGTCAACGGGTTCAACCTCGACGCAAGTCGACGTATTATCACTCTCCGGACTGCCGTGGTTGAACATGCTAGTTGCACCATCTCCTTGCGGCTGTGATTGCAACGGCTGGGAACAGAGAGAACAAACTGACAACTTGCGCAGCTTGGCCTTCAAGGACGCGTTTTCCTGGACGGACGGTTGGTCAAGTTCGGTGCGGTACATCGTAGGACTCACCTTTTTGAGCTCCTCCACTAATCTCCAACAACAACTCAAAGATCCGCTATGCGAAGATCGAAGAAACACTTACAGATTCTTCGGCCCTCGCTTCCTGTACGGGTTCATGTAGGTACATGGTGTACCAAAGGCTAAACAGCTTGAACAACAGCTGTCGGGCATATTGGGGCCGTCGCCTGGACCAGGATCAATGGTTTCCAAACTGAAATGTGCGGTTCCTCACATCGAACTGCCCGAAGTTAGCTACAAGCGCGCTGGGAACAAGGACGGGCTGACCCTTTCTTTGACGACAAATATCACAGGAGCGTTGTGGTCGCCGCTGTCGGGCGAGTTCGAATCGAAACCGGTTTTGTGCAGAGTATGAGCCGCCCTGGTGCTCTTCGTCGGACATGGTCGCAGTGTGCAAGTCGGCTACCCGCTTATTGGAAATATGGTAGCCACGGCTGTTACCGATGACCTCGCGTTGATCGCTAACAGATCCTTTTCGGCTGCGGTGAAAAGGCTATAGGGCCGGCCAGAACGGAGACCCGAAACCCGCTCTTTTAGATACTTGTCAGTGCACTTTTTTTCATGTTTGACGTCCCGCAATGCAGTGCAAGAATGCAACGAAACGACTATTGATTGTGATTGATACATTACGTCTATGTAACATGTCCGTTTATCCGCGGACGAGAAAAAAGTAGTGGTTTTGGAAACAAACCATCTTGCTCCCAGAAACCATCATACTACTCCCAGAAACCAATGGTTTCCAGAGATGGCAGAACTCAACCCGCCCACACTCTCTCCAAGCTTTCCCGCACCCGTGCATCTAGACCCGTACCAATGAGTACAAGCTTACCCGCATCTGGGAGCCCCAAAGCATCCCCCGCTTCGGCAATCTCATAGATGCTGCGGACACCCTGTAGCACATACTGGGCACCAGAGTCGAGGACGAAGAGGCCTTTGCATCTCAGGACCGTCAGCGCTGGCACCGGCACATCAACGTCGCCGGGCAGCCGCTGTTCCCAGAGGACGGTCCGCACCCATTCGTCCAGCGCGTCTAGCTGTGGACGAGAGAGGACAGGGACAGTGACCAGCAGACTGGAGATACCACGTAGCTCGTAG
Organism: Mycena haematopus; assembly: GCA_029281435.1. Classification (NCBI taxonomy): domain Eukaryota; kingdom Fungi; phylum Basidiomycota; class Agaricomycetes; order Agaricales; family Mycenaceae; genus Mycena; species Mycena haematopus. The sequence continues at coordinate 3,682 of JARJCV010000047.1, forward strand.
TGCGTCGGCTCCACCGCGTGTTCGTGTTCGTGTTCATGTTTGTGGTCATGCTCATGCAAAAAGGGCGGCGGAGCGGCGTACGCGCGCACCCCAAGGAGCTTGCCTACGTCAATCTCTGCGCGTACAGTGCGGTAGATCGGGGCGGCCGGGTTAACGCCCCGCAGGACGGCAGTGGTCGTAATGACAGATTCTGGGCTCGCTAGGTCGGTTTTGTTCAGCAATAAAATGTCGGCGCCAGCGATTTGACTCTGTGGTCGTCAGTATGGATGCACTGGCGGAACAAAAGAGTCAGATACCGGAGACTCTCTCCTACAGTGTCGGACGCGTGGTCCTCCTCAATTTGCTAGAACAAATGAGGATGACGTCGAAAGAAATATTACAAAGCTGACCTGTGGTCCAAATACAGCATCTACGACGCAGATGACACCGTCCAAAGATATATCTCTCCCCAGCCCTGTCGCAAACTCTTCGTTGTGCCAGAAGAGAGCGGCGATCGGTCCTAAGTCGTGTCAACGGGGAGAGAATTCTGGATAGGACAAACGAGTACCTGGATCTGCCAAACCAGTCGTTTCGAGAAGTATGTGATCAAAGGCACCTTTGCGCTGCATGAGTTTCTCAATCGCTGCAATGCCGGTATCTTTGATGCTGCAACACAGACAACCGTTGGCAAGTTCAAGAAACTCTTCAGATTGTTCTCCTTCGGAGGCTACATTGATGGTTTTGGCTGCAGTAGTCCGATGAATGAGATCTGCACAAACTCTGATTGTAGCAACCGACCTTCGATGTCCTGGAACTGGTTAACGGGGAATATGCGGGGTAAAGAGAGATGATACGCACTGCTGTGTCGCCAAACTCGTTCATAATAACTGCAATCCGGAAACCGTGCTGCTCTGTGAGGATACGCTTGAGGAGAGTCGACTTTCCTGCACCAAGAAAACCGCAGATTATTGTGAGAGGGACTCTGCGAGACTGGTCATTTTGTGAACTTGTGGATTCCTCCTGGTGCTCTATTAGAACTGGAATTTCGTCGTCGTCGTCCATGGTTGCGGAACAGAAGTAAATGCTGACATAATCGATCAATGATTCATGACGGTTACGTGTCAGTCCCGATTTAGCAATTCTAGTTTTGCTCCCTTTTTCCATGTCCTTCATCCGGTGGGTATCCAAACGACACAATACGCGTATCTCTGATCGCGTTTGATTAGGTTGGCGCTATGCGTTGCTGGCGTATATGCCATGTTCCTTGTATGAGTTATTTCTCAGTCTACAGGAAATGGTACTAACCGTTCCGAAGCTATGGGCTGTTGCCCAAGAACGGTGTATGCTCTCTATTTTTTTATTTTTTTCCGTTCTTTGACTTCTTGCTCAGTATCTGTCCCATTTGCCTCCATCGACGGAAGCACATCGGACAAGTTCAAATCCGCCGTATTTATTGGGACATGTCAGAGCGCCCTTAGCTCCATCTCCGCGTTTGTATATATACTTCTAAGGCGCAAACCTACGGACACCTTCGTACAAAGTCTCGGTCTTGAACATGCACCAGAACCTATAGCAAACGGCAAAGCACACGAACACGAGCACGCAAAGCACCACAATAAACAGTCCACTCGCTTCTCCCGCACCAACCTCCTCTTGCGTTACTTTCAGTGCGCCGTTTTCATCACCTTTGCTGCACCTTTCGGCTTCGCCGCCCTCTCCTACATCTCCTACCCCGCGATGGTGCTCGGCAAGTCGTGCAAGCTCGTCCCGGTAATGCTCATGAACCTCCTGCTCTATCGACGACGCTTCGCTCCTCACAAGTACCTCGTCGTGCTCATGGTCACCGTAGGCATCACAATATTCATGGGCCTCGGTGACTCAAAGCATGGTGGCAAGGCCAAGGCCGCGCCGCCGCCGAACGCGAATCTAATTGGCATCGTGTACCTGCTCATTAACCTCGCGCTCGACGGTGCGGTGAACTCGACGCAGGACGAGATTTTCGCGCGCCACCGCGTGACGGGCCAGCAGATGATGCTGTGGATCAATATATTCTGCACGCTGCTCACCACTGTGCTCTCCGCGCTGCCACTCCCGTATATTCCCGTCATCCACCCCACCGAAGCTGGGAGTGAGCTCGCCGCGGCACTCGAGTTTGTTTACACCCATCCCTCGATCAAGATTCCCCTGCTGCAGTTCGCTATCACCGGTGCCTTGGGGCAGTTATTTATTTTTGAGACACTGCAACATTTTGGATCGCTCACACTGGTGTATGTGTTCTTTTATGTCAACGATCTTGGAAGATTGACGGAGACGCAGAACTGTCACACTCACGCGCAAGATGTTCACGATGTTATTATCTGTCGTGGTCTATAACCACAAACTCAACGCTGGGCAGTGGCTCGGCGCAGGCGTGGTGTTTGCTGGGATCTCCGTAGAGGCGTTTGTAAAGCGAAAAGGTTCGTGGCGACACCCAGTTATTTCTATTTCATCATTGCTCACGTTGGCCCAGACGTACACGTCAAGAAGATTGTCCAAGAAAAGGAGATGGCCAAGATCAAGTCTTTGTAAAATCCAGAACGACATTAGAAATTGCAACGATACATACAATGGGTTAAACTTTAATCAGAACCAGGTCACTGCTACGATACATCCATGCTGTCAAGGTCATACGACGGGGCAGGCGCGTCGTCTGTGCTATCTACCAACGCGCGCTTCCGGTCGTCGTACCTAGAGAGTATTTTAGTTACGCCTTACCCCAAAGTGAGGGAAATACCTGTCAGTCGCTTCATCGTCGTCCTCATCTTCGCGTTTCCGCCGTGATATTGTGCGGTTTGCGCTAGGATAAGAAGCGACGGCGATGCTGGCACGGTATATTGCTTCGTATTCCTACAGCCGACGTAAGCATATTGCGCAGGGGGTGCTCAGCAGCGTACCTTGAGCTGGGTTAGGAAGCCACCATTGGGTGATATACAATAGCGGCGGTTCTGGACCATGTGGAGGGCGTCCTCCCACGAGAGCTGGTAGTGCTGCATGACGAACATGACGACAAAGGCGGGGGAGAGGCTGATGCCGCCTGCGGATAATTAAAATGGATCGCACCAAAACAAAAGCAAGGCGCTCACCATTGCAGTGTACGAGAACGCGCCCGCCTTGCGATATTGCGTTGTCGATGAACTGTTTCATCCTGCGATTGCATAAGTGTCGACTTCTTGCACAGATACTTGCGCGTACATAGGGAACAAGCGTATTAGATTCTGCTCCTCATTGTCTTCGACGTCAAGTGTGAGGTAGGCGAAGTTGTCTGGGAAGCGCGGGCGGACAGAGAAAGCCTCCTTCGCGTCGCGGATACAGACGCTGCAGCAAGTAAGCATGTGTCAGGGCCACTCGAGGCAAGCACGATACATGTGGGTTATGTGGAGGCTTTGGAGGGTTTCGAGGGACTTTGAGGCAACAAAGGGACCGAGGAGGAGGCCAGGGAGAATTTCCTGGCACTCCCTGCGCATCTCATAGCGCCATTCGACGTCGCCGGGACCTTGTACCACATTCTTGAGCTCTTCTTCTGAGAGCGCCGTCCGAGTCGCGCTGGTCGCGGTCGCGTTCATTATGAGTGTCACAGCGTGAGTCACAGCCAGAATGCCACAGCGCTTTTGTTCTCGGATTTACCTCCGTCGAATATGTTCCGTCTCTAGATCTGAACTTGATGCCGTCCAACTCCAAGCAATGCAGACAGGATAAATGCGACATACTAACATCACCGCTTTCTCTGCGACGGGCATCTAAGTATGTACTGTCTTCTACTGTCCAGCTTGTCGACTCGGAAGACCTCAAAATACCACACTGGAGCCCATCGATGTTCCCCATCGATCGAATGAAAGAGACTTCAGTACTGTCCCATGCCTGGCATGACCGCAGCACTAGCTTCAGATCGACACACCTGGAAACTTCTTTTCTTGGAAGCGGGTGGTCACTTTAAAGCATTCCCGTCGAGCGACGCGACGCGTCCTAGAAATAGGCTCAGCACTCACGGCATAATCATGGCGAAGGTACTCAGCGCCGTTCATATGGTACTTTGTACGGCTCTGAGAATGGCTGAGCGAGGAGAGAGGGAAGGCGCTTAAGAAGACCAGGAAGAGAAAGAAAGGGAGGGATTTTGAGTGGGTTACACCACAACTACTCCACCAGGGAGGCTGGCGTTTCTGCGGGTTTGCGCTATTCCACAAATGTGTACGCTCACTGCTAGTTGACTGATTTTCTTGAAAAATGAATGGGCATCTCGGGTGATCCAAATATGGCACTTGGAGGTTTACCGTGGGAAGATGCGAACCGCTCAGAACATACCTCCACTTCCTTGCAATGATATCAAACACTCACTGACTTCCTTCACTTGGCCTCCATTACTTATCCAGATCGGAATTGAATCCAGCTCGTTCGCCGGACGACTGATTTACAAGTATTATTTAGGTAGGGTGCGGCTGGTCTGCATGTAGGGCAAAATATATGTATGTTCCTCTAAGATGTCCCAATGGCAATGAAATCTATCTTACGACGGACACAGAGAGTCTACTTCTTCAACCAGCCTCCGCACCTCCTTCTTCTGAATCGTCTTTGCTTGAAGTTTTCTCTTCACCACCGTGCGCGCGCCAAGCACCTCCAGCAGGCCTTGGAGCTGGCCGTCCGCTGGCATGAAGCGCACCAGACACGCAAGCGCGGCAACAAGCCGATGCACAACGTCTTCGCCCTCCTCTCGTTCTAGCGCCTCCACCAACGCGCTGACAAGCTCTACCTGCCACTCCTCATCCGCACAAATCGCCGCATCCGCATCGTTAGCTTTGTCGTTGCTCGCATTCACATTCACCCCGCCGAGTCCCGCGCCGGTCGCGACCCGTGCGCGCTGCACCCCTGCAGCAGCGTTGAACGCAAGGCTCGCAGCGGCTGTGCGCACTGTAGCGTCTGCGTGCAGGAGCGCCGGTACAAGCGTGCCAAGCGCCGCTCCGTCACCGCCGCACAGCAGCACGCGCGCGAGAGCCGGAGTTTTAAACGCATTCGCAAGAAGGCGCACCGCGGTCAGCACGTAGTTGCGCGTGCCCTTGTCTTGCGTGGGATGTGACAACGCGTCGCGCGCGGTGCGCGTAAGAATGCCGATTGGGCCGGCGCCTGGGGCTGCGGCAAGCCAGGTTGCGGCGCTGGGGTCCAGTGCGGCGAGCCGCCACATGTCCACGAGCGGAAATAGCGCCTCGGTTGGCAGGGCGCCTATGAGGGCGGTTGTTGCTGCAGCCCACGGTGTTAGTAGTACGGGGGTTGCCGACGGCAATGGTTTGGATTTCGCTGCATCAGCGGCTGGTGCGAAGCGCGCTTTGAGGTATGGAACGACCTGTACGCGCAAGACCTCCTTTGCCTGCGTGGTAGTTGGGGAAGGTGGCGCGGCGTCTATTAGGGACACGAACTTAGTCAGGACGCTGTCGAGTGGGGGTACCTGTGTAAAGAGAATGGGCTCAAGAGAAAGGGCCTTTACAGCAGGTGTGGAAAGCGACGCGTGAGGATGCGCTAAGCAGGGATAAACACGACGAGAACAGTTCTGGTCACAGAGTACTTACGCGGATATGCTTGGAATAACAAGAGATCTATCTGTGTCTTCAATTCGGCGGTATCCACGCCCTTGAGCTCCGCAACCTAAGCACGAAACCAGGTCAGACATCTCGCTTTCTCCCTTGCTCGGCACCGACATACTTTAGTTCCGTCTAAGAAAAACATAAACGTCGGCGTCGCGCGGACGCCCCACTCTGTCGCGAGTGTCCCGCCAGCTCCAACGCGCAAATCGATCTTGGTGAATGCAGCACCACGTCCTCCGGTGGCCACGCGGATCCCCTTCTCCGCTGCGAGCTGCTCAAACACAGGTGTAACCATGCGACACGGAGGGCAGCCTTGGAAATCTGTGAAGAACGCGACGACGGCGCGGTGAGTACGTAACAGAGCGCGGAAGGATGCAGAATTTGTAGAGGGATGCAGAGGGCTTGCGAGATTCTCAGTGGCTGCGAGAGGCGCAGAGGGCGGGAGATTAGATGGTGATGACGATGCCTGAGCCTGAGCCTGAGCGGCGACGGCCTGGAGAAGGGAGGCGGCGATAGGCTGATTTGGCGGCGGCGGGGCTACCGTAGGTGCACCCGGTGTGGGTCGACGGTACATAGCGTCAATAGTTGGTCGCAAAGCTGCACCGAAGGGGGTGGATAAAAAATCGGATGGCAGGTCCGATACAAATTTCGGAATAGAGCCTCCTGTTAAAAACCTAGAGTTCACATGTAAACGAATTACTGATCAAGTCTATATCAGCTACTCACCCAGCGCAATCGTTGGTAAAGGAATTGCAGTTGAAATCTACGTCGACGGTTCGATAGGTTGAATTATGAGAATGGATTTTGGCGTACCTAGTAAATGGTACTGAAATTTGCAGTCAGTCCCGCACGCTGTCTATTTAAGAGCGCGACGTACCTTCTCTGCAGTGTAATGGTCGCGCATTTCCTGTAGATATTCCTCCCATGTTTCCTGATCTATCGCAGTTTCGCCCAGGTCTACAACTTGCAGAGGTTGACCGTGGTGTGATCTTCCGGGAAGCGAAGTACTTATTCCCTGGCCATAAAAGACCTCCTTGCCGAAGACCACGATTGACGAATGCCATATGCCATCGATTTGACGGCCAGTGAGTTGTACAGACAGTTGTTTTGCCAGGCCATTTGACAGGTCGTAAATATACAGTTGAACGGGAGCCATGGGTGGTGGTCGACGTCCAAGATTCTAAAAGCTAGATGATAATATACAAGAACTTAGAGAAGGTTCGAGAGACGCGTCATGCAACGGATCACGATGGACCCCGAAAGTAACACAACCACACACATATCCTCGTCCTAACAATCACCATTGCTTATATGGCTACTACTACGTACGCCCATCGAAGGCTCGGGCTACCTTGAACGGCCACTGTCTTAACGACGCAAATATGTTTCAACCGTTGAAGAAACCCGGGGGTCTGCCTTTGCCAGGATGTCGATCAATTCGTTCTGTCGGTTCAATGAGAATCCAGCCTCAAGATTGGATTCCCAACTCACCCAGATCCGTTCCTGCACTTGTTGACCTTCTGGGCTCAGAATATAATCGCTAACTTCGTCCACTTTCTGCCAAAGAGTGATATACTCTCCACGCAGTTTATCAGGGCTCCCTCCTACAGCAGCCCACACCAGCTGCCGGCTTCCTGCCTCCGTGGGCAGCGCGATGGATTTGTTCATGAGAAAATCTACGACAGCCTGCATGCCCGAGAATTCGTTCCGGATATTGGTGAGGCAGAATCCTGGGTTCACGGCATTCACGACCAATGGCGTGGACGTTGCGATGCGGTCATTGAGGGCGCGCACGAACAGGATATTAAGCACTGAACAACGTGTCAATTCAAACCCAACGCGCGTTGCGAGGAGCACGAACTCTTTGAAAGGAAGTACCGCGGATCCATCATCACTCTGAAAATCATCAGACTAATGCTCGGAGCTCCCTACAGACCAAAAGCGTACTTGGGAGTGCAGTATTCTTTACTTCCAGCGTAACAAGAATATTGGGGGTTTCAAGCACGCGTTTCTCGATGGTCGCCCAGTAGTGGACGTCGCTTGCCACTACAACGATCCGGGGCACAGTGGAATGTTCCAGCCCTGTTCTGACCATGTATGGTAACAAGAGCAGCGATAGCAACGGCATCGCAAGGCAATTCACTTGCAAACTGCGGTCGGCCAGTCACTCAATTATCAGAAGTACTGGGCGAACGTTATAACGCACCATGTCTCCCATCCGTCTTTCGTCGCTTCGTATTTCGGCAGCATCACCGCCGCATTGGCAACAAGGATATCCAGTCGCCCACCGTCTTGCTCAAATTTATCCGCAAAATGCCGCACCGACGCGAAATCTGTGAGGTCCAAAATCCACACCTCCGCGGTCGTGCAACCTGTTTGTGCCTGGATTTCTTTGAAGAAGAATGATTTCAACAACCGGTAAGCACTGTATTGTCGCACTTACTCTGCAGCGCAGCCCGTCCCCTAGTCTCGCTGCGGCACGCGAGAATGAGGCGCCCGGGATTCATCGAAGCAAAATGTTTCGAGGCTTCGAAGCCAAGGCCACCATTCGCGCCGATAACGATCACAGTCTTCCCTGTCAAATCCACTTTTTCGACAGGTGGAGGTTTGGCGCATTGGCTTCGAAAAAAGTTGAGCATACTGAATTTCGCCATTAGCAGTTGTATGAGAGGCAATATTGGTCTGTCTATGTCCTCTATGTATATAGCAATGCAATGTTCGAGCCGAGGCCGAGAAACGTATCAATTCGTTCCGTTTTGGCTGAATTGTCAGCGCGAACTACGTAGTCATCACGTAATTATGATTTGAATGTTCCCAACTGAGCGTGACAATGTGACCTCCGCATTTGTTACGCGTTCGTGCTGCTCTCTTCCAAGGCTGGTGCCTGCTGGTGCCTACTGGTGCCTCTGTTCTTCAAGGGTGTTCAAGGGTCTATCGACGTCTATCTCTAGAGCTACTCTAATTTAACTGGGACCTCGAAGTTCATCTTTCACAATGAGCACGGACGTGCGGCTTGGCACAATTGTCGAGGTTTCGGTTGGGCGCGGGGTCGTTCGTTTCTGTGGGGCAACATCTTTTAATCCCGGAAAATGGATTGGAATAGAACTGTACGAGCCCAACGGAAAGAACGATGGCTCAGTGGGCGGCGTCTCCTACTTTACCTGCAAGGCGAACTACGGCATTTTCGTCCGTGCAAGTCAAATAAAGGGTACTTTTGGCTCTGAGAACGACGTACGCGTTTTCTTCAGTACAATATTACAATCCTTACCTTCATAATCAATTGCAGTCCCCACCCCCGCCGCCTGTTCGTCCGCCAATCGGCCACCAGCGGACTGCAAGTTTGCGCACGAATTCCATTCGTCCACAGTCCGTTTCCTTTTCTCAACGAGCCGCAAGTCCTGTAAAGCCGACCGCAAGTCCGTCGCCTGTCCCGACGTCGTCGCCAAGTAAGAAGAAGCTGCTGACCATGCCCCCGCGCAAATCGTTCCAAAGCACGTCCCCGCCCGCGCGTAGTGCCGACTCTCCCACGAGCAGAGTAAATGGCGCAGCGCCGGGCTTAAATGGTGCTCGAGTTTCATCTCCTCTCACCCCGGCCCCCCCACGACCCCTCTCCCCCCCTCAACCGCCACAGCCGCAGCCGCCGCCATCTGCATTCCAATCCGCGGCACCAGGGAGACCGCCATCCCGCCCCCCATCCTCACTTGGTACCGGTCCAGTCACGGCCACGGTCGCACCCCCAGACGACCAAGAGCTGCAGGAACTGCGTGCCAAGATCCGCGTGCTCGAGGTCAAGCGCGCGGACGATGCGCGGCATGTGCGTGAGCTCGAGACGCGTCTGGCCGACGCGGAGACCTTCATCGCACTGCGGCCCAAGCTGACAGCGAAGCTCAACTCGCAGAAGACGGAACTCATTGAAGCGCGGCGTGAGCTCGCAGATGCGCAACAGCTTGCTCAATTAGCAGAGGCCCGCATCGTTGACGCGCAAGAGCAGTTGGAGATGGCAATGCTAGACAAGGAGGTCGCAGAGGAGCGCGCGGAAGGGGCGGAGGCAGAGCTGGAGGAGGTGACGGAGCGGCTGGCGATTGTGGAAGTAGAACTGGGAGTGTTAAAGGAGGGGAGGCAGGAGGGCGACGGCGACGAGGAGGATGCCGGGAACAAGTCCATGTCCGTTGGCAAGGACTCTTTGGCGTACATACAGCTCGAGAAGCACAACGACCGCCTGAAAGAGGCGCTTCTGCGGCTGCGGGATATGTCTCAGGAAACCGAACAGGAGCAGCGCAGGCGGATTGCGGAGATGGAGAAGGATGTTGTCGGGATCGACGAACTTCAATGTGGGCCTCATTATTTGCGTCCAAGACATATTCTCATGTTCTATAGCCAACTACGAAACCACGCAAATCAAGCTCGCTAACGCGGAAATACAAATTGAGGATCTCAAGATGCAACTCGACGACGCGCTTGGTGCAGAGGAAATGCTGGTGCAGCTCACCGAGCGCAATCTCATGCTCGGCGAGGTGCGTATACTTCTTCCTCTTTCTACGCTGTTCTGACCTCGGTCCAGAAAATCGAAGAGATGCGTATTACCATCGAGGACCTCGAGGCTCTGAGAGAGCTGAATGACGAGCTGGAAGAGAACCACGTCGAGACTGAGAAAGTCATGATGGAGGACCTCGGTGCGTTGATAGTTTTTTCCTCTGTACCAGTCTCATGTCCCATTTACAGAGGCCAAGGACGTACAAATCCGGGAACACGTCCGCAAGGCCGAATCGCTCGAGGAGGCGTGCACAGATCTGGAAGGAACCATAGGACAGTTTAGGGAGCTGGTCGTACAGCTGCAAAGGTTTGTCTTGGCTTAAATTTCATCCGAGTTCTGACAGATTTTTGTCCCCAGTGAACTCGACACTCTGCGCGCGCAGACCCAAGTCGCCCAGACCGAATCGCAGACGGCCGCCTCCCAATCAGCAGCGATGATGTCTCTGAATCTCAAACTCCAGTCGTCCGCGTCAAAGAACCAGGCGAGGAACATCGAGTTGGAGATCAAACGCATGGAGGCACGCGAGACGCGCGAATTGCTGAACATCGTCCAGGTACGCTTTTCATGCTTCGCTTTTTCTCTTCAAGTTTGAACACGACGCCGATTTAGCCTTATCTCCCTCAAATCTATGTCGAGACGGATAGTGACGCTACAAGCTGCTATCTGTTCTTCCAGCGCCTAGCGTATAAAGCGGATCTCATCACCACCGTCGTCTCGCAAAACAACGGCCTCCCCGACTCACTCAGCGGCTCTGTCTCCTCTGCGCTTGTCGGCGTCTGTGATGTAAGTATTTAATTGTTTTACTCCAATCATTCGCGTGCCAACGCCAATCTAGATGCGCGGCCGCATCTCCGCGCTATCGACGTTATGCAAGCGCTTCGCGGCCATTATGCGCCGATGCGACGTCGAGTCGTTCCTCAACATTGGACGCTTGTACCAGGAAATTGCGCCCATGGAAAAGCGCCTCGACATGCACGTCGACCTCCTTCGCCGCGACGAATTTCGCGATGAGGAGTGTGTCAGCGACGTCAACAAGTGCGTCTCTCACCATCGTTTTTCCTCTGCAGCCAGTCGTTGTACTGAACCCCGCAAACAGGATCATGTTAACGTTTGACCACCTTGCAGAGACATACTTCAGCGGATTCGACTACGACTTGGGTGAGCGCGAGCTGGGGTATCTGACGTCCTTCGATCTGGATCTCGACATCTTTGCTGCGTCGATCGCGATGACCAAGACGTCCATCACGACGCTTGTGCAGGACAATGGTATGTTTCGCGTCGCATGAGGAACCTGGAGGTTTATGATGCCCTAGAAACGGTTTTGGAATTGGGCGGCTATGATATTGACACCGAGCTGCTCGAGCCGCTGCAGCGGCTATTAGATCAGTACAAAGGCGCCAAAGCGTTGTCCAAGTAAGATCACCAGCCCTGCTTCGTCCACTTTGCTGAGTGTTCCGTTAGGAAGCTGACTAAGCGACTGGAAGATCTCATCCAGGACTCGGCGGCGCTCAAGGCGCATCTGGTACCCCAGATGAAAGCCCTGAGCAACTTTGTCCCCGAGCTCGTTAACTTTGGTATATCGGTAAGAACTTGCGCGTTATATTTTTTACCAGCAATTGAAAGCTGAAGTTCATTAGTTTGCCCAACATATTATGCCGCACTTGAGCGATGTACGGAGCTCCAAGTCGCCGTTCCAGGTGACGACGATCTTGGGCTTCGTGAAGCAAATCGCTGCGTCCACAATCGCGAAGGACATGAAGCCCGGAGTAACTGCGTGGGAAGCGATAGGGGAGTCTATCACCCAACTCGTGCAGGAGGGAAGCAAGCTCCTACCTCAGGCTCTCGAGGCGGAGAACGTCGTCAAGGGCAAGTCGATGGATTTTGATCCTACTGGGTATACTGACCAGCTTCTAGTCACGGGTGTATCGCCGTGGGTGACACGGGTCGACGAGGTCAAGGCCAGCGTGGCAGTCAATTTAGAGGCCGAGCGCAGAGTAACGCAGCTCAACGAGGAACTGCAGGGCCTCGTGCGGACGCTCAAGCAGAAGGATCAGCACATCCAGGAGGCGGCGGTGAAGAACGACTTGATGGAGCGGAAGATGGAGACAGTCAAGAAACAAGCCGACGCCATTACCGAGAAGGACATCGTCATCGCGGACGGCAAGCGGCGGCAGCGCGAGCTGGAGGAGGCACTTGAGCAAGTGCAAGGTGATCTCGACGTATCGGAGCAAGAGCGTCTGAAGCTCAAGACGATGGTCGGTAGTGAACAGCGCCAGGGTTCGTATGCAATTATTTTATCTTGCTCCATAATTGATTCCTTCCAGCCGCAGGAACTGTCGTCCCGGAACCGGAGAATCTTCCTATTGAAGGCAGTCTGGAGACATCGCATCTCCTCGAGCAGGTGCGCCTCCCTTTTAATGTTGGCTTCGTGGCTAACGACAGTGCTTAGATCGATGCCCTCCGCGGCACCGTTCGGTTCCTCCGCACCGAGAACTCTTACCTCAAGGGTCAAGACCTCCTGCGCGAAATCGAGGCATTGCCACCGCTCCCAGAACCTATCAGTCGGGTTGCCACACCGCCACTCGATCCTTCGACGTTATCAGACTCGGACGATTCCGACTCAGAAGATCAGCCACGCTCGCCGCCTACATTGCGCTCCTTGGCGACGGAGACGAAGATACTGTACCGCGACGTCATCAACTTCTCCTCGTCCCCGCGAGTCGTTGATCTTACTGCTCTCCACGCCAAACGTGCGCAGGCGAATGGAAACCACGTGTGGATGCCCAAAAAGAGCATGCCCGCGCATCAAGTGTGGGAGCGCAAGATGGAGGCTGAGCGACTCAGTAGACGTGTGCGCGGACTGTTGGATAGAGCGAGCACTATCGGGGACCCATGATTTATCGCATTTTGATTATTTTATTCCACTCTTTCCTACATGTTCAGCTTTGGATTTGTTGATACCCTGCATCTTTATAACCACTACCATATCTGATATATCTACCTACAGCATTTATGACCATGATTCTTAATCCTCTAAAAGCTTTGCGCAGAGAAAGACTGAGGTATACTAGACGCTCAAAGGATGCACAGGGACACTGCCACCCCCTAAATCGAATTGAATTTTGATTTCAGTGCTATCACAAGGATGAAGGCAATCAGGGAGGCGTGTTTAGAACAGCTCACTGGCAACAGAGTCGTAAACAAAATTGAGATTTAATAAGACGTCGCCGCCGGCGCTCCCACTAATGCACTGAACGTAGTCGGAATATCGAAGTCGTCTAAGTTTGAAAAATTCACGAACACCTAGACATTGAAACAAATTCTGATTGATTACAGGCTTGAATCAGCTCGCGCCAAATGGTGACGCTATCCGGGTGGAAGGTCAGCGGAATCGTTAGTATGGGAGAACTGAAATTTATCCTCTAAGTAGAATCGAGAGAAGGAGGAGCAGGTACTGTAGTCATAAGCTACCCACGATAATCTGGGGACGCCTGCCCGCAAATGTATTCAGTAGTCCTGATTCATAGGGTCCGTTCACTTCGCGCAGAGGCCCGGGTCGCTCGAGGTCGCATTCCCAAATGTCGCACGGGGGAGGAGAACTAAAAAAAAGTCAATTCGAGGCAAGGAACTTCATGAGGATGAAAGTGCATTAGAAGCTAGTTACTTTCCTCGTATGTATTCGGGAGCTGCTGTGAATTAAGTCACCGTAACCAGTGGCTTTCAATCCGAAGACACACCGAAATTCAACTTGGGGAAGCCAAGAACCAGAGGCCAACCGGAAACGCCAAGACGGAGTGAGAGAGGTCACAGGAATCACAACGGGCCGTCGAGGTAAAATCCATAGGGACATTCATAATCGACCGACAGAGATTACATTTCAAAAGACTGAAAACTCAGTCTCGAGTGGAGTAGTCACTACTGTAGTGCAACGTTGAACGGTTGAGTGGAGGATCTCAAGTTCTCGCGTGATCTGAACCAAAAGCGACGATTGGGCCACTGGAATGCATATTGCTCACCTGAGTGGTTGAGGAAATTACCCCGCTGGGATTTTGCCTTTGTTTGCTGGCCGCAACTCACTTTCGTAATTTCGAATGGCCCACCTCCAATTTTCTTTGTTCCGAGGTTTAGAGAAAAAACTGTAAACGCGTACAGGGTCATTCAATCAACACTTGTGAGGCTCCCATGGTCTGTATCATCGTCGGCTGCACTTGCTTCTTCGTCACTGCCCTCGTCACCATTGGAAACAACGTTCGGACGACTATTCAAAGAGATAGAGGGAACCCTTCCAGGAGCTGAAAACACTGGTGTTGGAACTATGCCTGGGTGTTGAGCATACGCACACAGAAACTCATGACTTGACGGTCGTACCGCGGGACGACCGAAGGGATGAGCTAGCTGTCAGAGAAGACGTTCGCCGGGGAGGACCTGGAGGACTAGAGTGGTGTTCGTGGTGCCCATGTTCATGGCCGCCATGTTCGTCGTGGTCATGAGGTCCATGGTCATGGTCATGGCCGTCATGTCGATGTTGCTCATGCCCATCGTCCCCATTGAATTCCTCTTCCAGTATAGGTGCGACCGGGGTAGGACGATACAGGTGCTCATACTCCTGCTGTCTTCGCCAGTCCGCTAGTTGGGAGGGAAGATGTCGCGGTGTTGGTATATCTGCCGGTACAAACAGCTCCTGTTCTTCGTATTCATCCGTGATGTCGTGGAGTTCGGGCGGCGTAGCGGGTCTTTCGGCTGGCTGCGGTGGAATTCGATGTAATAGCCCATAGCTATCCAAATCTGGCTCAGCTCGGGCGCTCCGGGAGGTATGATGTGAAGTCGTTCGTACCCGAAAACACAGCCAAGGAGACCCTCTCCGCCCCAATGTCGGTTGGGGACTAGTACAACTTCTCTCAATGCGCTAAAAGATAATATGAGCGGAGGTAGGATAGAAATTGTTTCGCGTACTCAAAGTCCTGAAGAATGGGTAAGGGAGAACATGAATTCCAAGATACATACGCACATGTGAATACACGTAGACGCGAAGAGGTTTATCAACATGCTATAAACCAGTCAGCTTACGGATTGATATGGTAAAGGGCACTTGCAGCCTCAACAAGTTCATAAAAATCATTTTCTGCGCTTAGAACGCCTCCGGACCACCCAGTTATGTAGTCTATGAACTGTCAGTATTTTCGAGATTGCTGCTATTAGATTTTCATTCACCGCCATAGGGAACCAACCCAGCACTTTCAGCTGGCGATCCCTCCAGCCTGCGAAGCAAGCTCAAATAACGAGCGCAGAAAACTGCACAAAACTTACACATCTAGTACGTGCCAGACGTTGTCCATTGCCAACTCGGGCTGCATCAAGGTATTACGGGTGTACCGATGGGAGAAGACGCTGGAGGTACCTCACACATGCGCATGCTTAACCCCAGTAGCGAGGGTTGCGCTGCTTCATCTTCCTGTGTTGACCCAGTTGATGGTAGAGCCCACGCGCGAGACGGTACTATGGGTACAACTGACGAACACGCTAAATTTGCACTCTGAGTATGGTCAAGGGCACACACCTCGTGTCTCCTGGCTTTTCGTGTTCCATACTAATAGATTCAAATTTCGGCCCTCATGTCCTGCCCTGAGGTGCGTATTGCATTGATGCAATTATGTTTCAAAGTCTAACCTTCAACAATTCTCTCCAAGGCCACCGCATCGATATTATTCTGAGATGCTAAGGAGTCGCCTTCAAAACCGACAACAAAATCAAACAGCGGCTTTATTAAACCGTTAGTTCAGCAGACCATATCCACGAGACGAAGTACTTCGATGGTTGTCTTCGATGCTGGAGAATCTGGAGTAACGCGAAGAACATGAAGAGCGCGTGATGGTGGAGTCGCTAGGCAGCAAGTGAGTTTCAAAAAAGCCGGAAGGAATATAAGACGGACCAAATTGAGTGGACTGTCCAGCACCCATGTAAAGGTTTGTGAAAGTCGATTCTGGGAAATCGAAGTCGAAGGGCGAGTAAGCTGTTGTGGCAAGCTGATTGGCCAGGCTATTGCCTTCGGATGACGCTTCACACGTGCCATGTGCCGATGAACCAATTAGGCACGGAAAAACTTAGCTTGAACTCTGTCTTCACGCGACGCCGGGAAATAATAGCTAGAGAAGAGATGGCTATGCAGGGTCGGGAAAATCGTCAACCCCGTATGTTTTTTGAAAAGATTTAGTGCGATTAATGACAGAAGGCATATAGTGTCTTCGGAAAAACAATTCCAAGAGTTGGTATTTTTCCGTTAGCTTAACTCAACTCAATGCGTCCTGGAGAAAGTAACTATTATAGTGTTTCGGTTGCTGCACCTGCAGCCACAAATATTAGACACCGACTAAACTCATTCCTTCCCGATTCAAGTCGCCCAAAGTACGCGATTGTCGGTGGATATCCATCGCGGGGACTGTGGGGAAACGGGGAAGTGCCTACTGTACCAAGATTCCAGATACAGCTGCCGGCGGCCACAAGACCAAAACATAAAGAAAAACACCGTTTGCCGCCAGCCATCGCTTGCAGATGCAAACCGGCGGAGGTTCCTAAAACCTCTTGGGCAACCGGCCCCACTCCCGATAAAGTCCCGAGCTTAAAATGCGCGCTTGTCAATAACAAACATCGAAATGGGGCAGGAAGATGATTCTAATAAATTAGAGTCGGCGCGTTTGGCAGGGGTACGGCACACGTAGTCTTAGATGGATCCGGGTTTAGGGTCCGGGAGTCGCGACGTTGTGCCAGACAGATGCGACAGAGTGCTGTCATGCACGCTGGCAAAGTCAGAGATCGGACCCTTCGGGACTTGAAGAACATAGATTCCGGCAGAGAACGACGGTCCGGAGGGATTTTCTGATAGGTTAAGGTTCAAACAGTAAGGTCCGCGCCAGCTTGAAGAGGGTCACAACTTGAAGGTTCAGAGACTTGAATAGAACGGGGAGATGGAAATCAGTTCACGATCAGATGGACAGGAATGGTTTCAATGAAACTTCTGGCATGCTCCGACCTCAGCGTTGTGGAAAACCTTCGCGGTTGGATCGTGGTGGAGGAAGAAGATTCGAGTGGCTGGTGATCACCGAACAATTAATTGTTACATAATCAGTTTACTTTGCAAGGCGGAACCAAACTGAATTTTCTTCAGCTGAGTGGACCGTGGACGCGGATCTCAATTGTCGCGCCTAAAAGCTTTTGGACTTCTGAATACCCTGGCGTATACGCGTCGTTTGGCGTGACCGTGGTTCTTGAGCGCTCGTCGACACAGTCTTGCGCGTCACGGTCCTACGCTGTTTCTTCCATTCACGCATCGGTGTACATACCTCGGGAGACCGGTGCGGCATGTGGTATGGCTCTGTCATGCACTTGAGAGTCCTCTCATTTGTTTTCTAGTTAACTTATGTTACTTTGCCGTCGAATTTTGTTTCAACTTGAATTTCGACCTTCCCGTGGATTCGCTTTTACGCGCAGAACCATCTCCTTTACACCATCATTGAACCAGGATGTTACCGGGCATCGCACTGAAAGTTCCTGGAGCGCGTCAGGGCTCTTCGAGAAGTTGCTTTCCCTTTCCCCGGACGCGAAAACGACGGATAAAATGAAAGCCACGGATAAAATCACGGTTTTTCAAGCTTACAAACACCTCCGCATCCTTGACAGGAAGTCGCTGGCTGCCCTGCCTTTGGCCTCGTACTTTGACCTTCTCGCGAAGGCGACGAGGCAGAGACACGACGAATTGTGTAGTCAACTTGTAGAGGATATGCTCGAATGTGGCCCCAAAGACGAGCTCCATTCAGCGGCGCTTAGGATCCTCTCGTCCCACAGTCTTCCCCTACTACTTCCGCAGACAATTCTTCTCTTGCTGCAGTGTCTAGAGTGCTCGCCCGGAACATTGAATCAACTCCCTCGGCCGACCGTTGCAGTTTTGGTTCTCACTTTCGCGGAGGCACCACGCCACAAGGTCGACATGGCGCTATTGGAGCTCATATATCCCCTGCTTCTCACCCAACTCAAAAGCCTTCGTCTACCCCAGGACGCCGCCATTTTGACTTACAAACCTCCGGATATCATTCATGCCTCGTTTGCATTCATCCATAAACTATTTCAGCTTTCTCAACAACAGCGGACGTTGGAAATATTCCAGGTCCTAGTCAATTCCGGGAATATTCCATCTGAAGCGGTCCAGACCATCCCCGGACTTGATGATTTTGAAGCGATTGTGCGCTCCTCTCTCGTCAGAGCTAGCATGCATTGGTACTGGCGGCCATTGGCGGAACGGTTCCTCTCGCCCCTCCTTAAGGCACGGACTCCCCCCGGTCCTCCCACGATCACCTTGACGAAGGACACGCTGTATGCTTGTCTTAATGAGCCTAGTGTCGACGACCTGGTGGCATGCCGGTCATTGATATCTCAGATACATCCCTTTTCCCCAGTCCCGAACGGCGTTATACGCGAATACTACGACGCCGCTCAATTCATCGGTGCGCCCCAGGAAGCCCACGCGCTATATGCCTTTACGCGGTCGGAGGAGGTGTTGAAGACGCATGCGTACCCTTGCCCCCGCGGGGACGCCTTACCTTGGCTTCTGCGCCATCTCCTCGAGATAAATTCACATCTCGCACAAGACCTCGGCAGGGAAATCTTAGACAGAAATCTTCCTGTTCCAGTGGAATACCGCGCGTCCATAGTCAAGCAATTGGCCCAGCGGGGCCATGCAGGCGTTGCCCGGAGTCTATGGAGCAAATATGCGGTTGGGAAGGAACGACAGGCACTCATAGGTAATCCTGCCTTATTTGTCCGCATGGTCAGCCTGTTCCAGCACCTCGTCCAAAGGGACGATCAATTACTGGCGCACAGAGAACCACAGGGCGACGAAGACGACGATGAAATCACAATTGTTGTTCAGGAGCGGAGAAAAGACTGCAAAGAGTTCTTGGACTTTGTGATGTCCGAATTCGCCATGTCGCATCCACCCATGGCCCAGTGTAATCATCAAGTCATAACGTCCCAAGCCAGGGCGTTTTTTATTGTGGGGGATTTCGCCCGGGGCTTCGAGACGATCAAGGTTCTACTCGAGCGCAAGGAAATGCCCGACATCTACGATGTGAATGTGACTCTGACGATCATGGCCGAGCACGACCCTCGGTCTGCGGCCCAGATTGTGCGGCGAATGATTGAGAAAGGGCTGCAGCCAGACCAGATCACTTATGGCACAATCATGCATCACGCTCTGGCCCACGGCGACATGGAATTGGTCGACGAGATGGTCCAGCGGGTGGGGGAACTGCGAAGCCAGCTCAGCTACAAGTCGATCGTGTCTCTCATACGCGGGAGTATTGCGTTTGACGCTGGTTCGGTGCCGACACAGCTGTCCAAACTACGCAGCGCGTTCCACATTGTGAAATCTATCGGTCGGTCCTCGGTCGTATACACCCCAAGCCATGGCAAGTTCTTTGTGCGCGCATGTCTGCAGGCGTCAGATCCTACGATGGCGTTCAAGTTCTGGGAGCTGCTCATAAAAGACAAGGCGCGACTGGATGATGGGGAGCATGTAGCTCTTCGGCGTGCCATCATACGCGCCCTCGCGGGCCATCAACGCAAAAAATGGATCAAGGACATGCATGCGCGCGCGATGATTGCACAACTGAGAATGGGGGAAATATTTACAAGGCTCAATGACGTTAGATAATTATAATTTGACCGGGAGGAGCCAAGATAGACTCCGAGAGACAAGGACGATCTCGGGACACCGGAGGCAGTAAGAGCAAGCTTCTCGAGGAGATCAATACTGCCAACTTGCTGGGTCAGGCCCGGAGATTGACCGGGGAGGAACATATGACCGTAGACCATGTTGGGAATTGAGTGAGTTGTAGCTCAGCGGATTTTGAGCAGCGGACGCCTGATCGAGGGCAATTCGATGCGAAGCGAGACAGACTATTGACTAAACGGGTCAAAAGAGACGATAAATGCGAGTGATCTCCCTTCGCTTTCGTGTGATTCCTTTCCCCTCCTAAGCAATGCCTGTCGCCCGGCCCACCAAGAAGGAGCTCAGCAGCTCGGTTACCTCCTTGTCCGACGACGACTATGCCAAGCCGGACACCCATAATATCAAAAATGGCAAGCGCAAGTAGGTGTCTCGATCTGGCTCTCCTCCGACTTTTCTCCGCACTACGTTCTCCCCCATCCTATCGTGTTCTACCCCAGTTTTGATTCCCCACATCTCCTCCACGGCGCCCTGAATGTCTACCCTGTTCTTCCATCCTTTTTGTCTAGTGAACCAGAGCTGACGATCAATTTTCAATTAGGCGTCAATCTCAAAGTATTCATTTTACCGTTTATTTACGTGTTTTCTGACCAAGTTTAATTAGGCTGCGATGCTTGCAGGGCACGCAAGGTTCGGTGCGCCAGGGAAAACCCAGACGACCCAAAACAGTCTTGCAAGCACTGTATCACGCTAGGTATACCGTGCACCTACGACTATCAACCCAAAAAACGCGGCCCCCCCAATCTGTATGTCGTTTGCGGCGTGTAGACTCCATTTCTTGATATCCCGAAGCTACTTGCGCCGCCTGCAAGAGGCCGCCGCTGCCGCTACGGTCAACAACCACAATAATAACAACTCGGATAGCCAGACGGAACCCGAAGCATCCGCGTCTCCTGTTTCCACCATCGCAAGCCCAACGCAAAGTCTGCTTTCTCCGTCAATCGGCTCGCAGAGTCCCCCCCCTAGCTTTCTGGAGCCTTCCCTCAAGCCCACAATTACGACGGCGCCCATCCCCCCATCCAGATATCAAATTGCCGCCGACACATTCCACCCGCAATATACACCTCCCAATTACATCTCCTCTCCGACATTCAATGCCGCACACCCGTCAGAACTCATTACCAATGGTATCGGCCCAAAGTCCGACGAGTTTCATTCTCCAGCCGAGCAGTTCAGCACCTATCCTCTCTATAACTGGTCATATAAACAGCATCAGGTCCCCGTTCATGCGCCCAATGTCGTCCCTCCGCTGTCTTTCTATTACCGCCCTCGACGATTAGATGAAATAGCCCCAAGGGACACTATCTCTCTGATCATTGCGCTATTCTTCGACTTCGTTTATCCCCTACCCCGTGCGTCCACCGACCATCATTTATGGCAGATCTACATGCACGGCGAGAAGAGCGAGACCCTCTCTTCTTTGCCCTGGTGATGTCAACGGTGCGTCGACTCTTGTGCAAGTCCCTCGCTCATATCTTCCCATGGAACGTCCGGTAGTGCGGAAATTAGCCCAGGTACATGGACTTTTATGCTCACATTTTCTCACTCAAACCACTCCCAAATAGACCTGCCATGAAGCCAGCCGTCATATAACAGTGGCGTCGTATGATCCACCGACATCTATGCATGTTGTAATCCGTTATTTGTGCGTCTCAATCTCCTTGCCTGCCTTTGGAATCTCATCCGGCACTGCAGCGACTGTGTTTACCACTTCTGTGAAGGCCACGATGCCACACAGCATGCCGCCTTTGGCGAGGCAGCTCACATCGCTGTAACTCTTCGTTTGCACGAGGAAGCGGCTTATGAGGGTTTAGACCCCATAGAATGCGAGATCAGACGCCGAGTTTTCTGGCTGCTTTTTGGAGGTCAGTTCATGGTAATTTCCAAGAAGGATGAACGTCCTAATGAATTACTCTGTAGCCGACAAGTCCATGTCGATTTTGCTCGGCAGACCCATATGTCTACGCGACGAAGACTGCACCCTGCACTTCCCGAAAGAGTTGGATGACGAATAGTGGGTAGCCACTACTATGAATCTTCACGGAACGCTCAGAAATTTGCGTAGTATTACACCAAGCGCGTACCTTCCTCAACCACATGGCAAAACAGGTGTGTACTGGCTTCCAACCGGCTTCTGATATCTTACTTTTTTCAGCCATTGTATCTGGTTTAAACTATGCGTCAAGAATTTTTGCTCTTCTCGGAGAAATTCTTGTCCGCATCCGAGTTGATAAACGATCACCGCCACAAGGACAGTTTGCCACCGCCAGATTGGAGGAGGTCCAGTCCCTACACAGTCGAATTCTGTCTGCATTGGCGCATTGCCCGGAACCCCTACGCCTGAAGCGGTCATTTTCTCAGTCAAATGTGCCTGCAGAATACGGCGGAGCGGGATTCCGACAAGCCACCTTTGCTGAAGTGAAAGACTTCTTTGACAACCCGAATGCTTCTCGGGAAAACGCCTTAAATCCCTTCCTTGTGATACAAGGCAATATTTATGTTACCCAGGTTCGTCGTGTTTGACCGCTTTCGAACCAGTCTCAATCTTCTTTTGCAGCAACTAGTTCGTTTCGTGATCGAGCAATACCGCGACGAGCTCGTAATGTCTATTCAAGGCAACATTGACGAGCAAAAAGTGACGGAGGATCGCGAGGCGGTTGCGAGTGACCTTTTGAATATTCTCCACAGGCAAGCAAGTATAAAATTGAGGTGTTTTGAGTATTGACGGACCTCTCTTAGTATCCCTATCCAATCAATCGCGACTAATGGCCCCAGTTTGGTTCACAAAGTGCGATTCGTTGCATCCACACTATTGGATGCAGTACGAAAGGCGGAAACAGCACCAGCATCTGCTGCTCGTGCCCATGCGTATCTATGTGCGTCTTCGGTGACACCCGATCTGTCGTTTTCTCAATCTTGTTCCTCCAGGGGACTTCCTGAGCATTCTCTCGGAAATTGAACGGAATTACCTGTCAGTAACAACCAGGTTCTCTCTCGTACTTTGAAACTGACGTTCGTGTGCAGGTTGGATGACGACAGGGATGGTACTTCTTCCGGAGATGTGCGTTCACTTTCTTTCTCTTCCTACTTTTCAAAGTGCGAGCTCAATATAATCTAGGGGATGACTATGATGGGATGACCTTTATGAACTATAGCAGGAACTCTGTCTGCGTCTTGCACTTGCTTTCGATTTATTGCATACCCCACCTAAAATGTATTGTGTGTTTTTATCTTATCTTTGTATCATTTTTCAATCTGGCTAAGTATACCTGCGCTGTCGATCCTCGTGTATCTTGCCTGTAATGGTAGACTACTTGTTTGAGTAGTAGTCAAATATATTTGCTCCTGACTTCGCGGGACGCGGATGGCGGCAAGCCCACCAACGGGGTCACGTGTGCCCATTCCTCCTTGTCTCGAACGATCGCCATTCTTGCTAAGTTGCTTGTTAAACGGTCGTCTTTGCTCGTCTCAGACGTTTCTTGCTTAACTTAAACGCTCATAATGGTCAATGATCATGAAGATGGCAAAACCGAGACTAACAGTCAAAAAATTACATTGACCGAGGAAGAAGTGGGACGGCTTGACCGTCAGATTCGTGTCTGGGGCTTCGACGCACAACAACGGCTCGTTGTGAACCACCAGCGTCGTGCCTTTGGTCTGATTTACGCGATAGGATGCGCAATGCTACCATTTTGGTCGTGCAACTCAAGGGAACCGCAACAGAGGTCATTAAAAACATCGTATTGTCCGGCATCGGTAAACTAGTCATTATGGATGACGGGGAAGTCATGGAGGAGGATCTCGGATCTGGGTTCTTCTTCAGAGATGAAGATGTCGGCAAAAAGGTATGCATCCACACGATCTATTCGTCCTGTTACGGAAATTCAATGGTGTTACTTCGGCGGTATAAATTAGCGCGTCGATGCTGCAAAAGACCGGATAGAAAGCCTCAATCCTCTCGTGACCGTTGAGACCATAGCCACATTTTCTGGACTAGAAGGCTCCGATTTCGATGCAACAATCCAAGCAGTTGATTTAGTATGCGTAACCGATTGGAACCGAGAGGGTCTCGTGAGTACCAGCCCCTTCAGCCTGCAGTGTACCACTCTAGTAAACCCTGGGCCCTTAGATCCGGTTGAACGAAGGCTGTCGACGTCTAGGCAAGCCGTTCTATGCGGGTGGCACGTACGGCGTTCTTGGGTACATATTTTGCGATCTACTGAAGCATGACTACGTCGCCCCGTTGGTCTTCTAAGATGCATTCGTATATACGGCGCTGATTCGACTGTACCTTCAGAAACGACCGGTCCGTTCCAAAAGAGGCTCAGAAAAACATCAAATTATCCGCCACCTACCCTCCTTTGTCTGAAGCATTACGCCACCGGTGGACTGCTCTCACGAAAAGACAAACGAAAGAGGTTAATCCTGCCGTCGTATTCTCTATCCTTGGTAGATTCCTTGTTTTCTCGCTTTCCCCTATTCAACCCTTTCTTTGCAGCCCTTTGGGAGTACCAGAAGGTGCATGGTCAGCTACCGACCGGTTCCGCTGATGTTGCGGAGCTGCAATCAATCGCCAACGCTATGATTTCAACCGCTGATGTGAAAAAGCAGGTGCTCGAAACGATTCCATCGGAACTTTTGCTGTAGATGAATTTCCTTTTTTCTTCGCTCACAATTTTAACGTTTCTTGGCATGTAGATCGCTGTCTGAAACCGCAAGAAGTGAATTTTCTCCAGTTTGTGCTATAGTCGGTGGAATGCTCGCCCAAGACATATTGAAAACCCTCGGTGCTCGAGACCCCCCAATAGCGAATTTCTTTACTTTCGACGGTAACACTGGTGCCGGAACAGTATGCCGTATGTCCATGCCCTGATTTCATTGTGCTCTTTTACTCCGACAAAACGCCATGTATGAAATGTTGTAACAAGTATTGTCATTTTTTACTTCTGGCGCAGATCTAAATTATCCGCCTCGCTAGCGAGGAAACTCGTGATACTAAACTCGACAGTAGTTGCTCTTGTACAAGCTCGTGAAATCTGGAAGCTCTCGTCGACTTCTCCGCTGCCGTTTTACTCCACGATCCGGACTTTTCCTTGGCACCTAATTAATTTTGCCGCTGAAAAGACACCGGAGAGCCTTGCATGCACAATAGGCGTCATCAGTGAGCCGTAGGAGGGCCGCCCGTTTACTCCGTCGTTCACTGCTAATTATCTCGAACCCCAAATAGACGCGGAGAGCCTTAGAGGACAATTCTCATTGAGCTGTATGCCGACCCGGGAAAGTGGTCGGAGTATCGGGTGCCAACTCCGAGTCGCAAACCCTCCGCATCGCCCGAATAGGGTTCTTGTGTCGGTGGCAGTGTTACTCGCTTGAGAGTGCATGACTCGAATGACACTGACTCCTTGCAACTCGCGAGCTCCACTCATCTCCGCTGTCTACGTTTTCACTGTTTCCAGAAAGCTGCCTTCCAACTTCTTTCATTAAACACCCACATGACCTCTTTTCAGTGTATTGTGATAGGTTCAGGCAACGCAGGTTGTTGTGCGGCATTCTCTGCCGCGGAAGCAGGCTGTGATAAAGGTGCGTAGGCCCCGATCTGGTAACTGACTTTTGTTGATTCTCGGCAACAAAGTCCTCATCATCGACGTTTGCCCACCTGAATGGGTAGGCGGAAATGGTTTTTTTACCGCAGGAAAATATTTTTAGGTTCCCTAAGCCAAGCCTTTACGTGCTCTAACTCGTGTCCCCTTCATTAGGCGCCTTTCGTACTGTCCATGAAGGCCTGCAAGATCTGCTGCCAATCGTGAACAATGTTTCTGCAGAACAGGCCGGTTCAATTGACATGGATCCATACACTCGGGAGGAATACCTAGGGGACATCATGCGGCTCGGTGATGGAAAGCCCGACCCAGTTTTGGCTGGCGCCGTGGTTGACGCGTCACGCGACACAGTTACATGGCTGGCGACTCAAGTCGGTCTGCCGTTCACGCTGGCATTTCATCGGCAGGCCTATGATATCGGAGGAAGGCAGAAATTTTGGGGTGGGATGGCACTTTGCACAGACGAAGGCGGTAAAGGCCTCATTGCGGCTCATCAGCGAGCCCTCGCGAAGGCCAACGTGGATGTTTGGTTCCACTGTCCTGCTTTGGAGATCACGATGGAGAATGGTGCAGTTAGCGGGGTGGTCGTCCAGAAGGATGGGGAGAGAATGCATCTCCGCTCTCGGGCGGTTGTCCTTGCGGCCGGGGGCTTCGAAGCCAACCCTCACTTACGCGAAAAATACCTCGGTCCAGGGTGGGAACGCGCGATTGTGAGTGCCGAATGCCGGAATTCTGCGCTCACTAACCCGTGGAATGTGAAAGTTGAGGGGCACACCGTACAACCAATAAGTGGATTTTACTCCTTTTGTGGCTCTGTTTGACTGGAAAAGGAACGGGTGACGGGTTAAAGCTAGCGGCAACCCTTGGAGCCCGCCGGTGAGTTGACAACTAGAAAAGTTTCACCCTTCAAGTTACACTTGTGTTATAGGAGTGGCGACTGGGCCGGTTGCCATAGTACTTGCTGTGCATTATCTTCGATGCAAAGTGAGAACTGTTGACTGACGGGTTCTTGAATGTGTAGGGGATGCCGACGCGCCTAAAGATGGAGGCGAACGAAAACTCACCAATCAATACACCAAGTCCGGATATCCTCTTGGTATCATGGTCAATTCGATCGGGAAAAGGTTTGTCGACGAAGGAGAAGGTATGCTCGCATTTCACGGCGGAAACTAAAACATTAACTACTTCATAGATTATCGGAACTTCACGTACGCCAAATTTGGGAAAGCTATTCAGAACCAACCTGGAAGCTATGTTTTCCAAGTCTGGGATTCTAAGACAACCGGACTCTTGCGCGAAGAAGAATATGGGGACGGTATTGTGAAGAAGATTTTCGCCAACAGTATCGAGGAATTGGCCGAGAAACTGGCGGCGAATGGACTGGAAGCCAAGCAGAAGTTTGTTGAGACTGTGGACGAATTCAATAGAGCCGCGAAGAATTTCCAGGCTGAAAACCTCAATTCTACCTGGAACCCTGCGATCAAGGACGGGATGTCGACTCAATCATCTAAAATGCAGCTGTCTGTACCCAAATCAAACTGGGCGCTGACGGTCGACCAAGCCCCATTCATGGCGGTGAGATGGGCTGTGTCTTATTTATCAAGTTTAACGCGTCGGCACAGGTGAAAGTTGCTTGCGGGATCACATTCACATTTGGTGGGCTTGCAATCGAGCCAGGCACCGCTGGTGTCATTTCGGAAGAGACGTCAAAGGTTATTCCTGGTCTCTTTTGCACGGGAGAGATGGTTGGGCTTTTTCACGGAAATTATCCTGGCGGAAGTGGACTGATGGCAGGCGCGGTTTTCGGTCGTAGAGCTGGTCAAGCTGCTGCGAACCCGCTATGTAACTGGAATTGTGGCTTTGCATCCTCATGGACACGCCATAGTTGAACTCTCTATAGTCGATCGTGCATGTAGCCCCTATCACCAGGAAAGGAAATGCAATTAGTCCGACCGTCGTACATAAGACAGCGATGACGTGCCGGAAATCGTTCCAACGTTTGACGCGCTCTGTTGGCGCTCTGGATACCTCCACTCACCCTTCACTTCGCGACTTGAACCTTCATTCTTCGTATGGACACGCTCGCCGGGTCATCGACGCCACCACCGAGCAGAATGACCACAAAAAAAGCCAGCAGGACGCATTGAACGAGGGAGCAGAACGCTTTGCAGACACGAACCAAACACTTGTTGATAAAACAAAGTATGGCTCTGCCTCCGTGCCATCGTCTCCGAAACCGCAATCGTACCAGTTCCACGAAGGACGCGTCCCTCTCCCTCATCTAGGACATGGTTCTCCGTCAACCAGAACCGGTCCTCCCCGTTCTCTTTCGTATGGAATGTCTTTGCCAAATTCCCCGGTGGTTGGCCCGCGCACCTTTCCTCGTGCTTACACAAACAGGCATTCCGAAGACGTCATGGAGGATGAAAACCTCCCTTTTGCTAGAACGGACGGTTTTCGGACGCCGTTGGAGATGCCCGGTGGAGACCGGAAAGGAAAGAAACGAGAAAGTCGCATCTTGGACGACAATTGGAATCCGTTGAAGTGGTTTCAGGAATCTCCTCAGGACGACAAACCTGGCCCTTTCACCGCAGACGAAGGAAAAGCAGAGACGACTCCGGATGCCAATGTGGAGGGCGACGAGAAGGATAGCCCGCGCGTCGGCGGCCAGCACTCGTCCTCGGTGTCGAGCCCGCCCTCTGACAGGCCGAAGACAGCACCAAAGTGGGGCAGGCTACGCTCTTTAATTCCCCACATTGCAAGCCAATCCAACGAGAAGGGTGCCACGCCAGAACCGTCCGCCGTTGTCAGCCCGACAGTTAATATCACAGACGAGCTGATCACAGGGGGTCTCTCGACTCTCATGTTGCGGATGTGGTTTGAGCGTGATGAGAAGGATCATCGACGTATCCCTGCTCTCTTCCATCGTCTCCGCATACGAGTGACCGACAGTTTGAATCCTTTGGACGGTCAAAAAGCGGTGTTTCGGATCGAATGTGAATACGGAAACGGCGCCATCCGTTGGGTGGTTTACAGGCAGCTACGGGATTTCTTTTCGCTACATGCGCATTATGGCAAGGTGACATTAAAATCTACTTTGACACAATTGATCATACTGTATTAGCACTTTCCAACGCGTACAATCGCAATGTCGGCGATCTGCCAGAGTTTCCTAAGACAAGTTGGTCCCCCCCAATTTATCTTTGCTTTCTTTGACGCCCTCCAGGTCTTCCGTACTTCAAGTTCCTTAAGAAAGAAGACAAAGACCTTGGGCAAAAAGAATTTGCCCGACTGCAACGAGGGAATCTCGAGAACTATCTCCTTAGTCTGATGCGCGCAGTGGTCAGACCGTCTGGTTATTGCGTACTTCTGCCATTCATTATTTTGCTAGATGTTTCATCCAGCCGTTAATCGCCTGGCTGGTTTCCTTGAAGTGAGCGCACTGTTCATAAACCTGGCTCAGGCTCCTTCGGGAGGGCATCAACTCAAGGCGGGGTATCTCAAAATTGAGTCAACCAAGACAGGCGGGGGCTTCGGTCGAAAGTCCGCAAGGTGGGCAGAAAGGAAGGAGTCCAGATGGTGTGCTGTGCGTGATAGTTACATTGTAGCGGTGGAGGAACCCGGAGAGGTATTCCCCGACTCCACTACCCCGTTTTTCTTTGACATAACTCGGCTGATCAGCTTGCTGTTTGGGATGTTTTCCTTCTCGACGCCGACTTTGACATAGAACGACCAAAGCGTTACTATCGTCAAGGACTCAAACTTCTTCATCCAGACACCACGAAAGAGGATGCCACACAAGACCCCTCTTCCCATGCTCATCTTCAACCGTCCGGGGACCATGACACCAGGTCAATGATCGGATCTATACGTTCTTCATTCTCGAGGCTACTGCACCCAAACCGAAGAAATGCAAATGGCACCGCAAGAGTGGACGACCGGTCTTCGACCAGCTCTGGCTCATCGGCCTCCTCCATTGTATCTCAAGCCCCCGCCCCGATGCTTGACCCTTCAACCAACGCCAACCCTTTGGCCCAAACCCCAGACGAAGCGGACGCGGATAGGCACTGGCACCCGGATGAGAAAGAGAAGAAAAAGAAGAAGAGAGTCGAAGATGTCTCCAAGCATACCTTTTATATCGTCAACTCCCAAATGCGCTTGAAACTCTTCGCCCGGAATCAGGTTTGCTCGCCCGCTGAACACATTTACTGTTGCTAACTGCGCACCACAGCGGCAAATGAAACAATGGATCACCGCTCTCGAAAAAGTTAAATCGTCGGCGTACTGCCAGCCAAACAGATTTGACAGCTTTGCACCTATCCGGTTGAACGTCGCGGCCCAGTGGCTGGTTGATGGAGTAGGCTCACTTTCCCTTTATCATGCCTGCATCTAACGCAAGCTCGAAGCGAGACTATTTCTGGAATCTTTCTCGCGCACTCCTCCTCGCCAGAGAAAGCATCTATATCCATGATTGGTGGATTTCACCAGGTACAATGCCCACAATTTTGGCCATTCATGATCTTACGCCGCGTCAGAACTCCAGATGCGTCGACCAAATAAGGATCGGTATCGTCTGGACCGACTTCTGGAGCGCAAAGCAAAGGAAGGCGTCAAGATTTATATAATTCTTTAGTATGTTCTCTGTTCCAACATTGGACATCTACTCAAACGTTCCTATAGCCAGGAAGTCTCCAACCGAACTACCCCGACTGATAGCAAGTGTGTTTGTTCTTGATCGGAAAGACACGCTGCTGAACGACTTGTTAGCTACGCGAAACAACGGCTGACTGCTCTTCACCCAAACATTCTCGTACAGCGTTCTCCATCTCACTTTCAAACTGGCACGTTCTACTGGGCTCACGTAAGTCCTCAATTACTAGTAACTTCGAGACTGAGTTTGTATACAGCACGAAAAATGTGTGTGATTGACCAAACGATTGCTTTCATGGGAGGCCTAGATCTTTGTTTCGGGCGGTATGTTTACATTATACGTCGTTTCGGGCTGGAAATGATTCGCGCCAGATGGGACACACCCCAACACGTAATTATAGACGATGTTGAACCCGACAGCGAACAGTCAGAAATATGGCCAGGTATCTAATCTCTCGACGTGTTTCTTGAACTCATGTATTTACAGGGAAGGACTATAGCAACCCCCGGCTCTCGGATTTCCACACTCTCAACAAGCCAGAGGAGGATATGTACGACAGGACGAAGGTCCCACGGATGCCCTGGTAGGCAGGACGCCTCTACGTCCTCCCACTTGTTAAAGACGCTTCAGGCACGATGTGGCAATGCAGGTGGTGGGGCAACCTGCGCGAGATCTTTGCCGCATTTCGTCCAGCGGTTCGTCCAGTTTCTTCTTGCTTTTTGCAATTTTAAAATTCGATCGTAGGTGGAATACCTCCTGAGAATCAAGGTTATTATTCATGGTCGAACACGCCGAGAAAAGTCTCACGTCTCGATAGAATCATACCCGCATAATGCCATTTCTCTTGCCGCCTCCAGAATTCAAACCGGGAGAGCTGACGCAGATGCAACTCACCGGAACATGCGAGATGCAAATATGTCGTTCCGCGGGCCCTTGGTCTTTGGGCACCAAGAAGACGGAGCATTCGATCCAGAACGCTTACCTCAAAGGTTTATATCCCCACATTGATCTATGCTTGCTGAGCTTGAATCCAGCCATTCAACTTTCGGAGCACTTCGTGTACATCGAGAATCAGTTTTTCATCACCTCGTGCGGTGATCCATGAACACATGATTCTCTTGTCTAATAAAATGCTCGCAGCACTGTCATCAACGACGTCAAGGTGGAAAATAAGATCGGCGACGCAATTGTGAAGCGCATTATCCGGGCGCACCACGACAGGATGCCATGGAAGTGCTGTATTATGGTCCCTGTCCTTCCAGGCTTCACGTTCCCCGTGGATCATAGCGATGCCAGCGCCGTGAGTCGGGAAATTGGGCCCAACAATCACTGATATCTTCTGGACAGATTCGGATTATTCTCGAATGCCAGAACCGTACGATTGCGCGAGGTCCGAATTCAATATTTTCGCGCCTCAGAAAGGAGGGCATCGATGTATTGTGTATTCCTGTGATGCGCGGCTTCATTGATTGATTTGGTATTTCAGCCCGACGAGTACATCTCTGTCTTTTCGTTGCGAAATTGGGGAAAGCTCCGAGGAGATACGCTCAGTACAGAACAGGTTTACATCCACGGCAAAGTTTGCATCGTGGACGATCGTTTGGCGATCATTGGTAGCGCGAACATCAATGAGCGGTCCCAGCGAGGCGATCGGGATTCTGAACTGGCGGCCGTGATCAGAGACACCGACTTCATCGATTGGTATGGCCATATTCTATACCTTTACGCCACTTCTCAGAGGCTTTTCCAGTACCATGGCTGGCAACCTTTCCAAGTTGGACGGTTTGCTCACACTCTTCGGGTTCGATTGATGAGGGAGCACCTTGGGGTCGATGTCGATGGCATGGAGGAGGACCACCTCATGGCGAGGAAACCTGCGAAACCGGAACATGAACAGGAGAAGTGGGTGCCAGATGCGGATGAAAACGACGGATACGTGAAGAACCCCCGAGCCAGGACTGGTCTACGTGAATTTGCTGGCACGGTCTTGGATGGGATCAACCAGGGTTAGGGTTTCATCATTTCTGGGTTTGTGCCGTTGACTGACGATCGCAGGCATTCACGGAGGTACGGAGGCGGGTGAACATTCAGCCACGAAAGTTCTTCGGAGGTGGGGTTGGTTCACAGCTCCATCACTCAGACTGCAGGCGATGAAACGCTGGATGGGGAGCGCAAAACATACGATCGGAATGGAAATCTCATCGAGGGATTCGCTAGTGCCATGGTTCCTACTTTGGAAGAAAAAACGATAATGGAGCATCGCCCGGCCGAAGAAAAAGCCGACACCGCTCCTGTAGAAGACAAACTTCAGAATACAACTTCCAAAGTAGAAAACGGCGCTGCTGAACAAGATTCGTACTTCAACAATCAAGAGGATGGAACACCCCCTCAGCTTCGAAGCCACAACGGAGACTTGTATGGAGCGCCCGCAGATGCATCCAAAACGGCAAAGACTGATGATCAGCCACCCCATGCTCGCTCTGGTGTTGACGATGCTTCCGAAGAAGAAAAGGGTGCTCCTGGTGCCCGTTCTATACTTCGTCGGCATCTGGCTGCCAAGCTTGGCAGCAAGACCTGGACGTTGCCCACCCCGCGCCCCAAAGTAGATCCCAATGGTTTTGAAGATCCGGTATGTGACGCATTCTGGAAAGACGTTTGGGTCGCGTCGGCGAGCCATAATGTATGTACTATTATTGTTTTCGGCCTTCGGGATTTCTCATTCCATCGATCCAGACGGAAATATACCGCAAGGTCTTCCACGCAATTCCCGACGACCTCGTCACGACTTGGAAGCAGTATAAGGAATTTGTTGTTCACCACGAACGGATGAACAAACCGGTGAGTTTGGACCCGCATCCTGCGAAGTGCTCTGAGTATGTTACGGTGTACAGCCGCGAGATAGCCCAACTCCCGAGGCAGTAGCTCGTGTTCCTTCAGAGACCGGCGACGAAGGAGCCATACAGCCCGACTCTACCGCGCCGGCAAACCCAGCAGGCCATCCGGTCAACATACCCGGTCCGAAAGCGACACCACACACCGACGATAAGGCGGAGGTCGACAGTGGTCCTAATATCAATAAGGAGGCCGGCGAGCCTCAACCAGATCCAAGTCATCCGGCCGCATCGGAAAAACGCAAGGCGCGTAGCACAGGGACCGAGCCTTTCGAGAAATGGGAAAGGGACGAGATGGAGAAACTCCTTGGGCAATTGA
This sequence comes from Mycena haematopus, assembly GCA_029281435.1. NCBI lineage: Eukaryota > Fungi > Basidiomycota > Agaricomycetes > Agaricales > Mycenaceae > Mycena > Mycena haematopus. The sequence continues at coordinate 37,043 of JARJCV010000047.1, forward strand.
ATGGTCACCTTGGTTTGTGTAACTGTATACTGGCATTGAGTGCATTGCTGATCGAACAACTCCCAGTGTTGTACTCAAACCGGTTCTTAGAAGGGGAAGATGTGGCGAATAATTTCTTGTTTAATGCGGACAGGTGAGCAGTCGTTATCGTTATCGTTTTCTTTTACTCAACTGGTATCTTGTAGACTGTTACCTCTGCCTATCTACGATTAATATCGATTGCTGTGAACACTTTGAACCTACTTTGTAATTTAGATTATGCGACGACTTACCAACCATGGACCTTTCAAGTAGCTTACAAACCCTGGCACCGCCGGATCACCGCGAATCAGTGGCGAACTATTAATATGCTTTAGAATAGGATAGAATGATCCTTTGCAAAGAGCTGAAAATCGATAAAGTATAAAAGGCCTCAGCGTTCGCCTGTCACACCATTCTCCACACACCTAACAAACATGTCTGCCGCCTACCTTGCAGCAATCACCGTTCGCCGCTCCGTATATGCGATCACCAATAAATCGTCCGTCCCAGACGAGAAACTCGAGGCGATTGTCAAGCATTGCGTACTTCATTCCCCCACTTCTTTCAATACACAGTCGAGCCGCGCCATCCTCGTCCTCGGAGCAGCGCACACAAAACTATGGAAATTAGTTAGCGACTTCGCTCTCAAAGGATTGGAAGGTATTTTGTCAATCATTTATTTCAGACCACAGTATATTGACTTTCATCCAGGGGACCACAAAGCTCGCACGGAGTCTAGGCTGACCTCGCATGCCGGAGGTTACGGTTCTGTCCTGTTTTTCGAGGACAAGGCCGTGGTCGATGAGATCGCTGCGAAATTCCCAAGGTTCGTTGTCTTGCGGCCTTTGTAGCACAGTCGACTGAGTTTGGAGCACAGCTATGCCGAACTGTTCCCAGTCTGGAGCAGCAACGCCGCAGGGATCCTACAGTCTAATGTGTGGACGTCGCTATCGTTGGAGGGCCTGGGGGCCAGTTTACAGCATTATGGCGCTGCTCCTGAGCTCGCGACCCAAATCCACCAGGCCTTCGATCTCCCGTCGACGTGGATCTCGACAGCGATTATGCCATTCGGAGATATCAGCACTCCTGCAGCGGAGAAGGTCTTCGGTCCAATTGAACCTCGGGTGAAGGTCTTGAAAGCGTAATTTATTAAGTAGAGTGCATTGGGCATTAGGCATAGAGTGCTTTGTTCGATAGAATGTAGTGATTCGATAGATTATTAAAAGAGCAGAATCGTTGAGAATCGGGTTATACGCGAGTTACATTTTGAGACGAAGTTGAAACCGCGAGACTGGGCTTCATTTCTCCCTGCTGGCGAATGTTGGTGTAACTCCGTCATTGCATCATGGGCTGCCTGGTCCTGGAGGACGGCACGATGGAATCGAACAGCGGCGGAGGCAATATGGACCAGAGCAAGATGACGATGAAGCCTAAACGGCCGCCGCGGCCGCGGGCGAGGAGTGACTGTCCGGATATGGCAGTGCGGCCGTAGACTTAGTCACTTTCCATTTGTGCCAGTGGGACACAACCGACCTTCAGTTGCATGTTAGAGGCTTTCCCCCCGTCTTATCCCTCCCCATGCCCATCGTTTTACCAGTGACCAGCACACAACCGACCTTCAGTTGGAGCGGATATCGGTGTATTACAACGAGGTCGGATCTGCCAAGTGTGTGCGCGCTGTCCTGGTAGACCTCGAACCAGGAACCATGGAGGTCATCCGCTCCGGGCCACTCGGTTCTCTCTTCCGCCCGGACAACTTCGTCCACGGACAGAATGGTGCCAGCAACAACTGGGCCAAAGGGTTTGTTTCGCGTCTTTTATCTAGTGTAGGTCTAACTCTGCCGCAGCCATCACACTGAAGGCGCTTAACTCGTGGACTCGGTTCCGGATGTCGTGCGCCGCGAGGCCGAGGGTGCGGATTCGCTGCAAGGTGCGTTGTGGGCGTAGAAACTTTTGAAACTTTTCTTACGCTGTAAACTAGGTTTCCAAATCACCTATTCGCTTGGTGGAGGCGCCAGCGTACGCATGCAGTAGCTGACGTGCACGCAGGAACTGGCTCGGGAATGGGAACGCTTCTTATGTCTAAAATCCGCGAGGAATACCCTGACCGCATGATGTGCACGTTCTCTGTCGTGCCGTCGCCCAAGGTGTCGGACACCGGTGTTGAGGTGCGTCTCGCTCCGCTCTTCCCTTGAGCGATAACGAACTGGGTTCCCTCTGGCGTGGTAGCTTTACAACGCGACACTGTCTGTGCGCATGACAGAGCGTTTGGGTGCTACGCAGCAGGCGTTATCAGGGAAGGGCGGCCAGTGAGCATTAAGGTACAAATCAGCCTCAAGTCACACACAGGGGGGAGAGAAGGGTCGGGGCGCGCTCCGACGAGGTCCCCCTCTCGTGCAAGCACGAGCGAGCCGCTGTACGCCGATGGGCCATCCCCGCCTCGCCCGTCTTCTCACCTCCGCGTGGCCGCCAATCGTCCTCCCGCCCTCATCTTCCCAAGCATACAGCCGGCGGGACTGGGGCAGCCCGTCTGCTTCTACAGTGCGGGCGAGGCAGCATTATCGCAAATCTCTCAAAGTCGCCTTGTATCTTGTTCATCCTCCTCGACGCCCTCCGCCTCGTCGAGCCCGACATGTTGCTCCCTTGCGCGCTCCCTCTCCCCTCGCACTCGCACAAGGACAGCATTGGCGGGAAGAACATCTCATGAGCTGTTTGTGGATCGCCAATGGAGCGCAGGGCCCAAACAACCAGACGCCGCCGGCATTTCATACCAGTATGTTCCAACGCACGACCTTTGTCGTTAACACTGAAATTGCGCTCCTCTAGTGGAAGGAGCGCAATCTTCATAAAGGCATACATACAAGAGAAAAAGTCTTCGAGAGGGCGGACCACCACACTTGTATAAAACTAAGGGCAGTTACAACAAGCAGGGAGAGGATGCCATCAGCATTCAACCACGGTAACATTGCGTCCATTCTGTACCATGCACGAAGTTGTCGAAAACGAGTATAGTCTGCTCCTTGCCAATGACTAGAGTGTTGTATGGTGACCACAGTCCTCTCCGCAGAGAATCCGGAAGCCAAACAACCAATTCGGATGGACGACAAGAAAGCCAGCCTTCGTTGACGTTCCAATCGAGTGGTAAATCAACAGGATATGTGGTGCTAAGGGACTGAGAAGTGGCAGAAGGATCAGAAATGGCGTCGGTCATTGGTCAGTTATTTAGAAAAAAACCCACCAGAAACCACGAGCGTGTACTATGGTTCTTCCGAGAAACCATCTTGGACGGTCCAATGGCCACCTCCCCGCTCTCCACATCCCACACACGCACTGTGTTGTCACTCGAGCCAGAGACAATCTGCTTGCCGTCAGGCGAGAATGCCACAGACTTGACCGGGTAGGTATGACCGTTGAATGGCCCAGCTACCATCTTGCCGCTCTCTGCATCCCACACGCACACCGTCCTGTCATTTGAGCCAGAGACAATGTACTTGCCGTCAGGCGAGAATGCGACCGAGTTGACCGAGTTGGTATGACCGTGGAATGGCCCAGCGACCACCTCTCCGCTCTCCGCGTCCCATACGCGCACCGTCTCGTCAGCCGAGCCAGAGACGATCGCTTGGTCGGGCGAGAATGCGACCGAGTTGACCCAGTAGTGTGACCATTGAATGGCCAGCAACCACTTTGCCGCTCTCTGCATACCACACGCGCACCGTGTGTCATCCGAGCCAGAGACGACGTACTTGCCGTTGGGCGAGAATGCGGCTGATTTGACCCAGTTAGTATGGCCATTGAATGGCCCAGCAACCACCTCGCCGCTCTCCGCGTCCCATACGCGCACCGTTGTCGTCTGAGCCAGAGATGATCTGCTTGCCGTTGGGCGAGAATGCAACGGAGTTGACCGAGTACTTATGACCATTGAATGACCCAGCAACCACTTCCCCGCTCTCTGCGTCCCAGATGCACACCCTGCTGTCAGTGTCATTCAAGCCAGAGACGATCCGCTTGCCGTCGGGCGAGAATGCGACCGAGTTAACCAGGGAGGTGTGACCATCGAATGGCCCAGCTACCACATTACCGCTCTCTGCATCCCACACGCACACCGTCCTGTCATTTGAGCCAGAGACGATCCACTTGCCGTCGGTGAGAATGCGACTGAGTTGACCCCGTCAGTGTGACCATTGAATGCCCAGTAACCACCTCGCCGCTATCTGCATCCCACACACGCACCGTGTTGTCATCCGAGCCAGAGACAATGTGCTTGCTATCGGGTGAGAATGCAACTGATTTGACCCAGTGAGTATGACTGCTGAATGGCCCAGCGACCACCTCGCCGCTCTTTGCATCCCACACCCGCACCGTGTTGTCATATGAGCCAGAGACAATCTGCTTGCCGTCTGGCGAGAATGCAACGGTGCTAACCATGGAGGTGTGACCATTAAATGGCCCGGCGACCACATCCCCGCTTTTGCATCCCACACGTGCACCGCCCTATCAATTGAGCCAGACACAATCCACTTGCTGTCAGGCGAGAATGCGACTGAGTTGACCCAGTTAGTGTGACAAATGGTCCAGCAACCACCTTGCCGCTCTCTGCATCCCACACGCGCAATGTCCGTCATCCGAGCCAGAGACGATCTGCTTGTTGTCGGGCGAGAATGCGACAGAGTTGACGCAGTCAGTGTGACCATTGAATGGCCCAGCAACCACCTCTCCACTCTCTGCATCCCACACGCATACTGTAAGGTCATTTGAGCCAGACACGATGTGCTTGCTATCGGGCGAGAATGCAACTGATTTAACCCAGCTAGTGTGGCCATGGAGTGGCCCAGCAACCACCTCCCCGCTCTCTGCATCCCACACACATACCGTGTTGTCATCCGAGCCAGAGACAATGTACTTGCCGTTGGGCGAGAATGCAACCGAGTTGACGCAGTTGGTATGACCATTGAATGGCCCAGCGACCACCTCGCCGCTCTCTGAATCCCACACGCGCACGGTCTTGTCATCCGAGCCAGAGACGATCCACTTGCCATCAGGCGAGAATGCGACTGAATTGACAGCACCGGTATGCTTTTCTAGTATCAACATTGTCGCTGGCCATACCTCCATTTGACCTATCCCAGCGGAAAGCAGGAGGGGAAATTGAGGGCGAAAATGTTTAGCAATCCGTGACTGCTGCGGGGCCAATGCCAATGCTGACAAGTAGATGTGAGGAGCACTTTGAACAATCGGGCCTCTGAAAAACGTGATGAATCTCCTCCCATCACGGACAAAGTCTACGGTTTCGACGATTCTAGGATCCTGTATTTATTGATTGAGTTTCTGTGGATCTCAAAATCAATATTGAAAGCGCACCTCAAAGCTCCATTTGCTGAATTTGGAAAGAGATTCCGCAGCAGAACCGACCGCACCAATCAAACTCAAGACTTCCAACCAAAAAAGGAAGCAGTCCACAACAAAGGTGCCAGCAATCTGCGCCAACTCGATGCTGTAGTGAGAGGAAGCAAGATGGCCTGCCCAGAAACGACAGGAATAGGCCAGATGGCCCAGGATGTATTTTTGCTTGCGCCCCCACAAATCAGGAATGTCGGTGTTCCGTACATGCGAGGTCGGCAAATCACATATGTTGAATTTGAGCTCCTTCTGCATGACGCGAAAAGTATCGAGCACAAGGGAGTACTGCCGGGCCTCTGCCCCGTATACGAATTCTGGCTGTTTTTCCCTGCCCGTCAGGAATTCGCGGAATGAGAGGTGTATGATTTTGATCACCCCTGCATCATCGTCCGGAACACACAGAACAGCGCTCAACCGGACGAGGGTTCGCTGAAGCTCTTGCACATCGATCTCAAGCAGCCCTGCTAGCGACCTGATGTCCTGAGGCTCGACAAGGTCGACAATAGCACTAAGGACTCTCTTGGTACGCTCCAAGGTATCGTTGTCGACAGGAATGCCAATGACCTCCTCGATGATCTGAAGATACAGATCATATAGTGAGTTGAGGGGGGCGTCGCCCTTGAGGAGAATATCAACAGACTTCTTGGGGTGAAAGCCGAGGTCGGACCTCGCAAGAACATAGCGAACAGCGGTCGCAGCAAAGATGAACAGTCCGGCAGCACGACTCGTGATCTCGTCCGCGTCTTGATCATTGACCCCCCAACCGCCTGCACTTCTATCCCACGTATGATCGATCAAGGATTGTGCAACGTAAAGGCGGATGTCCTTCCTCGTCGTCTCCGTGTCGATGGCCTCTAAGTTGCTATATGTGCACAGAACAGAAAGCGAGTCAAGGTTGGACTTCAGGTAGGAGTAGACTTCCGGGCGTCCGGTCAGGAAGAATCGGACGTGGACTGGAATGTCGGAAATTGCGTCCGAGAGCCATTGCAGTAAGATTTTTCCGTGGTCCTTTCCGCATTCGTCCAGTGCGTCCAAGCAAATCACCCACGGCGTTTGGCTCGAGGGCACTTGCGCAAGAAGTTGCACAATCATTTTCTGGAACTGCTCTTTTGGATTAGCGTCGATGAGTCTACTACGGTCGCTCTCCAACAATGCGACGAGGAGACTCCGGAATACAGGGTCATAATCCGCCAACTGGTGGGCGAGGGTGCTGGGAAGATACTCGATTTCCTTGCGCTCTGCGTAGTCACGCGAGAAGAAAAAGGACGCAGCGAGAAGGTTTTCTTTCTCTTCCAAGTCCGCCGCAATTGTCTTTGCGATAGTGGACTTTCCGGATCCCGCAGGGCCGCTGCACATGACGAGGCGCAGCAATGGGTCGGGAGGGCGGGTGAGCTGCTCGATGATGTCCTGTATGACCTCGACTCGTGTCCCTTTCATGCATCGCCGAGCGGTTGTTTCGGCGGCATTGTAGCGCGCCGAGACATATTTTAGGTCCTTGAGGACCGCGGGGTGGAAGTACTAGACTTGCTCGTTGAGATGGAATAAGCAAGGTAAGGACGCACTATTACTCACGAAGGACTGTTGCGACGCAGTGAAATGAGGTCCCTCGCCGCGGCCTCCCCAGCCACCTGTTACCCGCCGTTCCCGCCGGAGCCCCCGGTCCCTCCTGTGCAGAGACAATGTAACTGTTTATCTGTACTGATGAAACAACCCGTACCTGATATGCCGCCATACACGTTTATTATCGTTTGACCTGCTCGCAAGTGGGCGTTGGTTTCCGTTGTGGATTGATCAAGGTCATCCCTCAAAGATTCCAATTCCCTAAGCGGCTTAAGCAAACGTCTGCATTTACAATAGGTGCTTGCTTGCCTTCTGTCTGGAGTAGTTCGGCTCTCCCTGGCTCTCCTTCTGAAGCCTATCCCATCCCAACTTGTCAAGAGCGAATCGTGAAGCCGAATCATCTGTTGGTTGACATGTGTGAGATAAGGGTTGGGTAGGGTACGCGGGACGGGCAGTGGGCCTCGGTGGGCGCCTTTCGACTTCGGATTCACAGGGTGCCCGGGCCGGTTCGTTTCCGTCTGGTTTTCCCGCGAGGACGAAATGTCAACAAAGGCGACACTGATTTTCTGGTTAGACATGGACCAAGACGAGTTTGTATGAACGCACCAATTCCTGAATCATGAGAACAGATTTAAACTCTACAACGCCCTCGACTGTACAGCTGTGGGACAGGGAATTTCCAGAGTGCGATGGGATAGTAATCTAGAAACGAAACGAAAGTACAGCTCAGTTTGAAAATTATGCTTGCGAAGAGAGTCGAAGGGATTCCTACTGGCGCCGCGGTTCAGACCTGCAAGAACGCGCCCATGCTAGGACCTCAAGTGTTGAAAAACACCTTGATTGGCATCCAAATCAGAGGCAATAAATGGTACGGGGTGTGTTCCGCTGAGTACTGCATGACTGATGGTGTTGAATTGAAGTCCGCGATATTTGCCCCGGGGACATGACGGTTTGCCATGTAGAGTACAGTACATAGAGTAGAATTCGAATTTGAGTTTGTTGTGATGCTGCGTACGTGGCAGATGTCTGAATCGGGACGCGCTCGTCCACAGGCTGAAAAAGGAAATTCTTTCTAAGGGTAGGATGTCGTAATTATATTGGGAGAGAAAGGGCGGTAGCCTCGTTCGGACGACCGCTTTCCCACATGAAAGGCCAAGCAGAAAATGATTAATTGAAAACAATTTTCGCGCACTGTTCGCGGCTACGATGCACTTGGGTCCTCATGTCGCGAAGTCGACACTGATTGAAATGTGGTAAGATAGATAGCTGAGATGAGTTTTAAAGGTTCGGCGCTCGTCAATTCATTGAAATGAGACACGGATTCCATCAGTATAGGACCAGGGGTCTTCGTTAGACAGGGTCGTGAGTCAGAAACGAAAATGTAGCTGCTTGGCGCGTCAAGAGATAAAAGATAGAATCGCCGGAGGTGCCCGGCGTCTGGTAAACCAACCTATTCCTCTTGATTTGCGAGGCCTGCTCTCCTCCACTGGCATATAAGGATGTCCAGATCATGGAGTTTGAGAACGAGAAACCGTCTCGGGGATCGTACTCCATGACCGTAGTGTATTTTGTTCTGGAGATGCTGTAAAAACCAGACGGCAGTAGCCCTTCTGGAAACGCAGACGGTCCCGCCTCCGTGAGGCCGACGTTCACAAGACTCATCACTTTGCTTCTGAGCGGTATGGGTCCGGGAAGGATCTGCGCCGTGGGTACGGTAGGGCAAAACAGTGTCATCGAGGCAGCGAGGAACTGGAATATGATTAGGTGGACATCGCAACAAGGTGATATATCCAGAGATCAGCTAGACCGGTGACCGTCTGTCGTATCGAAACTATGAGGGTGTGTCGCGTGCACATCTACGTGAGTCGGTGGGGAGTGTCTGCAATAAGAAAGGTATTGAATTCGAGAAGAATTTTAAACTGACCCCGTGCGGATGTTTGCAGAAGGGCACGGACTATCGTAGAGTCAGGCATCGGCGCTGTCGCGTACAGAATGACCTTGCGCGCAGCAGCTTGCGTGAGCCGGAGGCCTCGATCTAGGCGTTGAGAAACTTGAAGATTGCGAAGGGCTTTTTGGTTTCGGTGAACGGCTCGGCGGGGGCGATGATGAGCGGGACCTCTTGGATCTGCTCTGCTAGACGCGGTGGCCGTGCACCAGGACAGGGCAGATGCGACGAAACGACGCTGATTCTGGTTTGCTTTGATGTTCACCTCGACTTGCCGCTTGTGTCATGTTTGGTGGGAGCGAACATGCGTCCACCGCAGCACATGTTTCTGAACGCGGTCTTGTACAATGTCTGCACCAAATGAACGGCTTGCTTTCGGGATCGCACCTGGCCAGCGCGGCGGTGAGTACGTCGCAGCCAGTTCCCCTGGGCTCGGTGTTAGTCGGGTGGCCCGCGTTTCCACTGACGGGGTACGCCTGTCTTTTATTCTTCGCGATGCCCTCTAAATATACCGTTCAGCTATTCATTCCGCGTGCAGCACAAGGTGCAAGAACGCACTGTACTTGTGCAACCACATCGGGTCTCATGGGCGCCGTCAAGACCACTTGGAGGCTAAGGAGACTATTAAAGGTTGTCGCCTCTGCAGAACACCGCCAGAAGCTAGACATGGACATCGATAGTCAGACGGGAGGCCATCGAAAATGTCTTGAGGTCTTGGGGATGTGAGCACGTATGATATCGGATGGCACATCCTGCCGGCAACTTCGCGAGATTGAGGCCTTGATCAATTGAGCAGGCATTGAACGACTTGGAGAGGGCCAGCCCCTTTGCTTGATGAAGGACTAGGGCGTTCAAGTTACCAATAAATATTAAATAACTGTCCGGAGATGGCAGTGCGGGCTTGTTCTGGCTTAGAGACTCATCGACTGGTTGTTGGTCCAGTTGCGGGACCGCTCAATATAATATACTCCTCGCGTCCTTGCCAAAAACGAGATAGAAAAAACAGAGAAAGAAATCGTGAGAAATGGCACTCCAGCGGCCTTTGAATATAGCATAAACAAACCAAACTCTCATCGGTTCCGCCGCGTCTTCCAACGATGAATCCAGGGCCACCCCCAGGCTTCATGCCTTCGGGCTTCCCGCCTCCGCCACCAGGCATGCCCGGCAACCACCCCTCTAGCTCTAAGCTTCCTCCAGAAGGTGCGTCGTCTCGCTTGTCACTGGGTTTATGGTATAACTCAAATTTTCCTTATCCCTAGTCGTAGCCCACAAGTCCATGAAATGGGTTCAAATGCAACGGAAGAGGTACGGAGAGAAGAGAAAAGGTGGTTACGTCGACATGGGCAAGCAGGTGCGTTGTCTTGGTTCAATATGCTCTCGATTTTCATTCGCGCTCCAGGATTTGCCTCCCGAACACGTCCGCAAAATCATCAAGGACCACGGTGACATGAGCAATCGCAAGTTCCGAAATGACAAGCGGGTTCATCTCGGGGCCCTCAAATACGTTCCACACGCAGTCATGAAGCTCCTCGAAAACATTCCTTATCCATGGGAGCAGGTTCGCGAGGTCCCTGTGCTGTACCATATCACTGGTGCCATTACCTTTGTGAACGAAATCCCTCGCGTCATCGAGCCCGTGTATCATGCGCAGTGGAGCACGATGTGGCTCGCAATGCGGAGGGAAAAACGGGACCGTAGACACTTCAAACGCATGCGTTTTCCGCCTTTTGACGACGAGGAGCCTCCATTGGATTATGGCGACAACGTCCTCGATGTCGACCCTCTCGAGGCCATCCAATTTGAGTTGGATCCAAGCGAAGACCAGGCTATCATCGACTGGTTTTACGACCCCAAACCCCTTATCGACACGCCGTCTGTTAATGGCTCGTCGTACAAATATTGGTCTCTTTCCCTTCCTATCATGGCCAATCTGTATCGCATGGGGAGGACCCTGCTGTCGGACCAACCGGACAAGAACGCCAGCTACTTGTTTGACAAAAACGCCTTCTTCACGGCAAAGGCCCTCAACATGGCCATACCTGGAGGGCCTAAATACGAGCCGCTATATCGTGATATGGACACGTTCGACGACGACTGGAACGAGTTCAATGATATCAACAAGGTCATCATTCGCCAGCAGATTCGGACCGAGTACAAAGTCGCGTTCCCCCACTTGTACAATTCCCTTCCTCGTTCCGTCCGCATTTCGCCCTACCACGCACCCAAGAGCGTTTACATCCGGACCGACGACCCAGACCTCCCTGCATTCTACTTCGATCCTCTAATCAACCCCGTCTCTTTGCGTGGACATAGCGCCAAGAATGCACCACTCATTTCGCATGAGGACTCCGTTTTCGGTCCTAATGGTGCAGATGATGACTCGTTCGTGCTCCCCCAGTCGATCGAACCTTTCCTTGAGGACAAGGATTTGGAGAACGACTTGACTGCAGATGGTATAGCCTTGTGGTGGGCTCCCGAGCCGTATAGCCGTCGCTCGGGGCGTATGAGGCGAGCACAGGATATACCGCTCGTCAAGAACTGGTATCTTGAACACTGTCCTCCCAACCAACCTGTCAAAGTTCGCGTGTCGTACCAGAAGCTTCTGAAATGCTTCGTGTTGAACGAACTCAGGTCCCGGCCTGAGAAGGCAATGACGAAGAAAAATCTCTTCCGTCAGCTCAAAGCGACCAAGTTCTTCCAGACCACGAAGTTGGATTGGGTCGAGGCGGGGTTGCAGGTCTGCAGGCAAGGTTACAATATGCTGAACCTGTTGATTCATCGCAAGGTACTTTTGCTCTCTTTTATCGTCCGAGCTTCACTGAGCGTCTTCGTAGAACTTGAATTACTTGCACTTGGACTACAACATGAACTTGAAGCCCGTCAAGTACGTGCATAACGTATTTCTTTTTTTTTTTTCGTGCCCTCATTCACATCCAGAACCCTCACCACCAAGGAGCGCAAAAAGTCTCGTTTCGGAAACGCCTTCCATTTATGCCGTGAGATTTTGCGGCTGACTAAGCTCGTGGTCGACGCCCATGTCCAATTCCGTCTCGGCAATGTCGACGCGTTCCAGCTTGCGGACGCTCTTCAGTACATCTTTGCTCACATCGGTGCCTTGACTGGAATGTACCGCTACAAATACAAGGTTTGCGCCGTCTTTCTTTCATCACCTTGATTTTTTTAATCGATTTCTATAGCTTATGAGGCAAGTCCGCATGACCAAGGACTTGAAGCATTTGATCTACTACCGCTTCAACACAGGCCCTGTCGGTAAGGGCCCTGGATGCGGATTCTGGGCTCCCGGCTGGCGTGTGTGGCTATTCTTCCTGCGCGGTATCGTCCCTCTTCTCGAACGATGGTAAGTTCTGGTTCTTGACGCGGAATCTATGCCTTCTTATGCCCACTTCGAAGGCTCGGAAATCTTCTTGCTCGACAATTCGAGGGAAGGAACAGCAAGGGTGTAGCAAAGACTGTCACGAAGCAGAGAGTGGAGTCGCAGTACGACCTCGAGCTCCGCGCGGCCGTCATGCACGACATTATGGACATGATGCCCGAGTCGATCAAGCAAAACAAGACAAAGACGATTTTGCAGCACTTGTCTGAAGCGTGGCGATGCTGGAAGGCAAACAGTAAGCAGACACATCTCGTTTCAACAACTATGTCTTTGTCCTTATCTCAATTTAGTTCCTTGGAAAGTGCCTGGTATGCCGACAGCTATTGAGAATATCATCCTGCGGTACATCAAGAGCAAGGCTGATTGGTGGTGCTCGTAAGTCTATTCTCTGTTTCAGTCCCGAGCCGTGCCTCAGATCCATGTAGGGTTGCGCACTATAATCGTGAACGTATCAGGCGTGGAGCCACTGTTGACAAAGCCGTCGTCAAGAAGAATCTGGGCCGTCTTACCCGTTAGTGTAGATATTCTGTTCTGCCCTTTCCCTTCTAACACTTCCCTTCCTCAGGTCTTTACCTGAAGGCTGAGCAGGAGAGGCAGCATGGTTACCTCAAGGATGGTCCATATATCAGTGCTGAGGAGGCTGTCGCCATCTACACTGCTACCGTCCATTGGCTCGAAAGTCGGAAGTTTGCTCCCATCCCCTTCCCGTGAGTTGTGCCAACAACATAGTCGCAGCTCAACTTATGTTTGTATCTGCAGTCCGCTGTCGTACAAGCACGACACCAAGCTGCTTGTCTTAGCGCTCGAAAAACTGAAGGAGGCTTACTCGGTCAAGGGTCGTCTGAATCAGTCCCAACGTGAAGAGCTTGCTCTCATTGAGCAGGCGTATGACAATCCCCACGAATGTAAGCCTCACAGTATTGCTGGTCTGTTCTGTGTGTTGAATGGATTTCTGCAGGTCTCTCGCGTATCAAGCGTCTTCTCCTCACGCAACGTGCCTTCAAGGAGTCTGGTATCGAGTTTTTCGATACATACGACAAGCTCATCCCTTGTTACGATATTGAGCCAGTGGAGAAGATTACTGACGCTGTGAGTACCCTCGTCCAGTCGGTTCTTCCTGTCGGCTCATCGCGTGCTAGTATTTGGATCAATTCTTGTTCTTCGAGTAAGAGTTCTTACTGAGCTCACGTAAAACCTCGGCTAACGATGTGTTCCAGAGCCGACAAGCGAGGCTTATTCCCTGCATGGATCAAACCGGCAGTACGTCCATCTTTCCGGTACTGTTGCTTGTCTGGCTTATGTAATACGCACTCGTAGGACACAGAACCTCCGCCTCTCCTCGTTTACAAATGGTGTCAAGGCATCAACAACCTTACAGACATTTGGGAAACCAGCGAAGGAGAATGCAACGTCCTCATGGAAACAGTTTTGTCCAAAGTGTACGAGAAGATCGACTTGACGTTGTTAAATCGACTTTTGCGTCTCATTCTCGACCACAATTTGGCGGATTACATTACCGCTAAGAACAACACAGTCCTCACTTATAAGGGTAAGTCGCCTTCGCCCAGGAAAAACCTGCGCTGACGTACGTCCTCAGATATGGCGCATACTAATGCTTTTGGTCTTATCCGCGGTCTGCAATTCTCCGCCTTTGTCTTCCAGTACTACGGCCTCGTATTGGATCTATTGATTTTGGGCCTTCAACGTGCTAGCGAAATGGCAGGGCCCCCATCGATGCCCAATAATTTCCTCCAGTATCGCGACTCGGCGACGGAGACGCGGCACCCCATTCGCTTGTACTCGCGATACGTCGACCGGCTGCACATTCTTTTCAGGTTCACTGCAGACGAATCGCGGGATCTTATCCAGCGCTATCTGTCTGCCAATCCTGATCCGACGAACAACAACGTCATAGGATACAACAACAAGCGCTGCTGGCCCCGCGATTGCCGTATGCGCCTCATCAAGCATGACGTTAATTTGGGTCGTGCGGTGTTCTGGAACGTGAAGCAGAGTCTCCCGAGGTCGTTGACTACGATCGAGTGGGAGGACACATTCGTCAGTGTCTATTCGCAGAACAACCCCCAGTTGCTCTTCTCCATGTGCGGCTTCGAGATTCGTATTCTCCCCAAGATTAGAACCATGTCCGGGGAACAGTTCTCTCTCAAAGATGCTGTATGGAACTTGACGAATGAGCAAACGAAGGAACGCACTGCTCAGGCATTCCTTCGGGTTTCGGATGATGGTACGTATAGCCGTGTGATTGATTTTTCCACCACCTTACTCACAGTTTATACAGGCGTCCAGGCATTCAACAACAGAATCCGGCAAGTCTTGATGAGTTCGGGTTCCACGACGTTCTCCAAGATCGTGAACAAGTGGAATACCGCCCTGATTGGTCTGATGACCTATTACCGGGAGGCGGTCATCCACACCAATGAATTGCTCGATTCTTTGGTCAAGGCGGAGAACAAAATACAAACTCGTGTCAAGATTGGGCTGAACAGTAAAATGCCATCGCGTTTCCCGCCTGTCGTTTTCTACACTCCGAAGGTAAATATCTATCTTCAAAGTGTATTCAGTCCTCATTGTTGTTCAGGAATTGGGTGGTCTTGGAATGTTGTCTATGGGTCACGTCCTTATCCCCCAGAGTGATCTCAGGTGGTCGAAGCAAACGGATGTCGCTGGTGAGCCGTTTCGGCTACATGATGGAATCAGCATTAATTTCTCTCTAGTTACCCACTTCCGTGCTGGAATGTCGCATGAGGAGGATCAACTCATCCCTAATCTTTATCGTTACCTCCAACCTTGGGAGGCCGAATTCTTGGACTCCGCTCGCGTGTGGTCCGAGTATTCCATGAAGCGAAAGGAGGCGAATGCACAGAACAGACGGCTTACCCTCGAGGACCTGGAGGACAGCTGGGATCGCGGCATTCCTCGAATCAACACTCTTTTCCAGAAGGATCGACACACGTACGTTTGGTTGCTGTATTTGAATTTTCATCCTTATTCGGGTTGTAGATTGGCGTACGATCGCGGCTGGCGTGTTCGAACTGATTGGAAACAGTACCAGCTCCTCAAGCAGTGCGTACTTACTGTAGCTTTTATGCTTATCGCTGAGTACAGTCTGTAGCAACCCCTTCTGGTGGACGTCACAACGACATGACGGGAAATTGTGGCAATTGAACAACTATCGTGTCGACGTGATCGCTGCTTTGGGTGGTGTCGAAGGCATTCTCGAGCATACCCTGTTCAAAGGGACATATTTCCCGACCTGGGAAGGTGCGTGCCTTCATCCAACTTGACTTTCCCTGGCTTATCAGTTACGTCGCAGGTTTGTTCTGGGAGAAGGCGTCCGGCTTCGAAGAGTCCATGCGATATAAGAAACTGACCAATGCCCAGCGGTCCGGTCTCAACCAGATTCCTAATCGGCGTTTTACCCTATGGTGGAGCCCGACTATCAATCGCGCGAATGTCTACGTCGGTTTCCAAGTGCAACTAGACTTGACCGGTATATTCATGTGAGTCTACATGAACCGATCTCTCAACTCGGGAGTGAACTCGCACACAGGCATGGTAAAATCCCGACCTTGAAGATCAGTTTGATTCAAATCTTCCGTGCTCATTTGTGGCAGAAGAGTATGTTTTCATAGTTGTCTCTGATCAGCTAGTACTGAATGCGCATTCTAGTTCACGAGAGTGTGGTCATGGATCTGGTACGTTTGGGGTCGGCGACCTTCTGGTTCAACAAACTGACCCGCGAACGTAGTGTCAAGTCTTCGATCAGGAACTGGAACCTCTTCAAATCGAGACTGTGCAAAAGGAGACCATCCATCCGCGAAAGAGTTACAAGATGAACTCTTCTTGTGCGGACATCCTTCTTTTCTCTGCGTACAAATGGAATATATCCCGGCCGTCGCTTGTCACCGACGTAAGTCGACGTATCTCTCTCCTTCTTTTCTTGACTGTTTGCAGGTCAAGGACGTGCTCGATGGTACCACCAGTAATAAGTTCTGGATTGACATTCAGCTCCGATGGGGTGACTTTGATACTCACGACATCGAACGGTACACCCGTGCCAAATTCTTGGACTATGTGCGTATGTTTTCTCCTTCCTATAGTCCTTCTGACTGGGTATTAGGTCTCTGATTCAATGAGCATTTATCCTTCGCCCACTGGCGTCATGATCGGCATGGATCTGGCTTACAACCTCTGGTCTGCGTACGGCAATTGGTTCCCTGGGATGAAACCACTTATACAACAAGCTATGGCCAAGATCATGAAGGCCAACCCAGCTTGTCACGTCCTGCGAGAACGAATTCGGAAAGGGCTGCAGCTATACTCGTCTGAGCCGACGGAGCCGTACCTGAACAGCCAAAATTACTCGGAGCTGTTCTCGAATCAGATCATTTGTAGGTGATATTTTTCGCTCCTTGCGTTTGTTACTTACATATTGCTTAGGGTTTGTTGACGACACGAATGTGTACCGTGTTACAATCCACAAAACATTCGAAGGCAATTTGACGACCAAGCCTATCAGTATGTATATTCTCGCAAAGTTTGCATCGTCTAATAATTGTTGCTTTACAGACGGTGCCATCTTCATCTTCAATCCTCGCTCAGGGCAGCTATTCCTCAAGATCATTCACACGAGCGTCTGGGCTGGGCAAAAACGTCTTGGCCAGCTTGCCAAGTGGAAGACTGCTGAAGAAGTAGCTGCCTTGGTTCGATCGCTGCCGGTGGAGGAACAGCCGAAGCAGGTCATCGTCACTCGCAAGGGCATGTTGGGTGTGTATTATCAATCCACCGTCTTCGATTTCATCTCATCCGAATTGTAGACCCCCTTGAGGTTCATTTGTTGGACTTCCCCAACATTGTCATCAAGGGCAGTGAACTACAGCTGCCTTTCCAGGCCTGTATGAAGATGGAGAAGTTCGGTGACTTGATCTTGGTGAGCGACGTTCTGTTTCTTGCATTCTTCATAAAAATACTAATGACATTTGCAGCGCGCTACCCAACCGCAGATGGTGTTGTTCAGTCTTTATGGTACGTTGAGTGGAGATACATCCTCAACTCTATTCTGATGACCACCAATAGATGACTGGCTGAAGTCCATCTCAAGTTACACTGCTTTCTCTCGGCTCATTCTTCTACTCCGTGGGCTACATGTCAACAACGAAAAGGCGAAGATTATTCTTCACCCGGACAAGTCTACAATCACCGAGCCGCATTTCGTCTGGCCATCGCTCAGTGATGAAGAGTGGATCAAAGTGGAGGTTACCATGAAAGAGCTCATTCTCGCGGTATGCCCTACTTATAGCAATTTTGAACTGACCTGGACAAGATATTCAGGACTTTGGAAAACGGAACAGTGTCAACATTGCTTCGTTAACCGTCAGCGAAGTCCGAGACATTATCCTCGGCCAAGAGATTGCTGCACCGTCAGTTCAACGGCAGCAAATGGCCGAACTGGAGAAAAGCACGGAGGCTCAGAGTCAGGTTACTGCCGTTCAAACGTGAGTGTACCCTTCTATTCACTCTCGCCCTGCGACTGACCAAACGTCCATTTAGGTCAACGGTCAACGTCCACGGTGACGCGATCCAGACGGTGACCAGTAAGCTTCGAGGACGCCTCCTTTGACCATCGCTGATAAATGCATTCAGCCACGATCTACGAGCAACAGGTGTTCAGCAGCAAATCTGACTGGCGGGTGCGCGCAATATCTGCGACGCATCTGCCATTGCGGCTGCAGCACATTTATGTGTCGAACGATGATGTCAAGGACGATGCTGCCTCGTATACCTACGTGCTGCCCAAGAACATTCTCCGTGCCTTCATCACGGCGTCCGACCTGCGGACTCAGGTTGCCGCATTCCTTTACGGTGTTTCGCCGCCCGACAACAAGCAGGTGAAGGAAATCAAGGTAGGCTCCGTGCTTGACAGCCTTTGTCTCAGTGGCTAATCGTCGCGCAGGCTATCGCTTGGGTGCCCCAGCGAGGCAGCAACAACAGCGTTGAGCTTCCGTCGCAGTTGCCCAAGGACGACTTCTTGTTGAAGGATTTGGAGCCGCTAGGTTGGATTAAGACGCAGGCGCTGGAGATCAACCATCTCTCCCCAACGGATGTGACGACACAGGCCAAGTTGATGGCCGACCACCCAGAGTGGGCTTCGTCGTCGATCTGCCTTGCCGCGTCCTTCACTCCAGGTTCCGTCTCTCTCTCCGCGCACTCACTCACGGTCAGTGGGTTCGAGTGGGGCCGGAAGAACCCAGACAACTCGCCGAATCCGCCAGGGTTCAGCCCGAACATGTCCGAGCGTGTGCAGCTGCTGCTGTCGGATCGCATTCTTGGAATGACGCTGGTGCCCGAGGGCCGTGTGTGGAACTATGGGATTGGGCTCACGCAGCTCTGGGCGCCGAACCTGAGCTATTCCATGACGCTGGACACGCCGCTGTTGTTCTGGGCAGAGGAGCATCGGCCGGCGGCCTTTTTGACAGTGCGTTGCCCTGTGTTTCTTGTAAAGGCGTGGCGACTGATTGATACATTCTATAGTTTGCGAACTTGGAGCAGGGAGACGACAGCGCTGACGTGGAAAACAGCTTTGCATAGTTGCCTATGATATTTCTAACTGTATATTATGCTCCAAAAAGTGTATCATTGCTAGGTCTTGTTTCAGACTCATTCTGTGAAAGATTGTTTCGTGGTAATGTGGAGGTGAGTTTGGTTCCTCAGTCACGACATGTTATGTCTCTCCTGCACCCACGACGGCCAATAGGGCCAACTGTGAACAAGATGCGCAATTTCCCGGCGCGGAAAGTCGATGGAGGCGTCGTTGGGTCGGTTCACGCCATGTCTATCAGCACTCTGTTCGATAACGCGCCGCCGTAGGAACTGGCCGCGCAATGTGGAAATATTTCGTATCTCTGGGTTCGACGCGACGCGGCTGCGAGGGTCGGATCTCATAGACATCCCGCGTTCAATGCTCTGCTATCTCGACGTCCACGGCCACTACCCGACCAAAGGCTACCAGCTCCCGTTCTACGCCCTCTCCTTCCGCTCGGCCGACTCGCAGCACACGCGCCGTGACACACGCCTCCGCGGATTCCTGCACTACCACGTCCCAATCCCCTCCCGGCCCCTTTCCGGCGTTCTCCGCTTCCGCTGCGCGCCGTCCCTCACGGCGTTCTCCGCAGGCACGGACCTGCTCTCGCCGGCTGGCCTCCCCTGGACGATCCCGCTCGCAAACCTCGTCCGCCGGGGCAGCATCCCCGTCACACAGAGTCTCCTGCGCGACAACTTGGTGGCATTTCCCGACCTTCTTGCGTGCCATCGGACGTTCCACGACAAGCCGCACCCGCACCCGGAGCTGCCTGTTGTGCACGCCGTGGGGCAGCCGTGGCTGCTCGATCTCACCGCGCCCAGCGTGGTGTTTGTCCCCGGGCCGAATTCGCTCCTGCGCTGCGAGATCTACCCCGCTGTTGCGTTGTTCGGTGCGCGCGCGTCTATTGTTTTCTTGGTTGCGTTCAAATGCATTGATTCGATCAGGCTCTTCTCTGGTATGTTTTGAGTACACGGGAAACCCCAGGTCGCCTCATGAACTTGCAATCCGCGTACTCGAGCTGCGGTCGACCGTCACCCTCCATCCGCGCTTCGCACATCTCCCGCCAATCGAACCCGGCGCCCTCCTTGCGCGCCCGAACAACGCCGACCCAGAACCGTGGACGTGGAATTATGATGTCCGTCTCCCGCTCACTTTCTTTTCATCTCTGAACAAGAACGCAGTCCCATTCCGCGCGTATGGCCGCGGCGCTGTATGCACTGGTGCACGGACCCGCGCCCGTCCCGGGCACCCCCGCGGACTTTTCCCTCGCTGAAGAAAGCCACCATCCGGCGTATCCGACGCGCAGGCAGCGAGTGACGGTCGAGCACTGGTTCTACGCGGGGCTCCCGAGCCGGGAGGAGGTCGAGCGGTATTCGGGAGGGGGCGAGCGGTATTCGGGGAGCGAAGAATGAAGGCTTGCGAGTTGGGTCGGTGCTCGACGACACGTCACGCAAGTTGCTCCGTGCATACGCGCGCCGCGTCCTTTTGAAGCGAACGAGGGAAGACTGGTACTTAGGCCACTTGCGCACTGTACAGCATGCACTTACTCCCGCTAGCGCTCGAATGCAAGCATCCCCTGCTCCGCTCCTATTAGACGTTGGCAGCATACCCAACTAGACGTCCGGGATTCAGAGCTGCTACAATCATAAGCTTGAATCTGATGATTGGGGGGTCCATTTCTTTCTCTTATTACTATTGCCCACATCTTCTTCCTCCTGGCGCTGGTCAGAAATTCTGGGTGGAGGATACGGTCGAAAATGCCAATTAAGAGCTAAAACCCGGCTCTGGCTAAACGAAAATGTAGGTATCATGTTACATTTTGTGTGCGTGCATGCATATGGTACATAGTGAGTGATCCTTGCCCCCAAGCGGAGCCTCGCGCAGTAAGGTATGTAAGTAGAGTATATACAGGTCAATTGCGAAGCGAGAGGTATAAATGAAATCCAAAAAAACGAGCAAGCGACAGACAGACAGACAAGAGGAAAGGAACAAAAAATACAGAACTGAAAACGAAGCCGAAAACGCCAACGACGGAGATCTAGGGTAAGGAAGGAGAAAACTACATGGTGACGATCCCCAGCGAGACGGCCGAGCCGTGGCGCGAGAGCGAGAAGAGCTGGCCGTCCTCGTCAGGCGGGAGGGGGACGGCAGCGGGGTCAGGCGGCGGAGTCGACACGCGCTCGACCTCCTTGATCGAGATCTGACGCGAGCCGCGGCGCGGCGGCGGCAGCGACACAATCTCCGCGTACTCGCTCTCCGGCGCCGGCACGCCCAGCCCAGGCAACGCCCTCGTCGCGAGCACCGGCGTCGAGCCCGTCGACAGCTCGAGGAAGCTCGGGTCGTTCTGCGTGTGGAACTGTATGATCTTCTCGCCGATGGGCGTCTGCGGCGGGCTGCTGCTGAGCGCGGCGGCGGCGGCGGGGGAGAGCGCAGCGGGGCCGAAGGCGTTGCTGGTGGGCGTGGTAGGCGTCGACGTGGAGAGGAAGCTCGCGAGCGTCATGGGCCCGGGGCGTGCGAGCGAGCGCGCGGGGCGCGGCGGCGGGGCCGCTGCGTCGAGGCTCGTCGGGCGCGATCGGGCCCCGGGGGCGGGCGTCGAGTGCTGCGCCTGGACCTGCTGGGGGGGCGCGGCGGGGTGTGATGCAGACGGCGCGCTCAATATGCGCAGCCGCTGCTTGAGCTTGAGCGACGCGTGGCGCACGGGCATCGGTGCGGGCACGGGCGGGGCGGGGAGCGGGCCGCGCGGGGGCGGAAAGACGGGCGAGGAGGGGATGGCGTACAGCGGCTCGCTCGTGCTCGCGCGCGGACGACCACCAAAGGCAGCGCTGTCGCGGCGACCAGCGGAACTCCCGCTTCGGCCGTGCTCGGGCTGCTGCTGCTGCTGCTGCTGCGGGGGCGGGACCTCGTCGGGGCGCGGGGGGAGCACGCCCGCGGGCGGGGGCTTCGGCGCCATGACGGAGAGCCGCAGCGCGCGGTGCGTCATGCTCATCGAGTCGCGGAACGACCCGGTGGTGGACTTTGTCTGCGCCGCCGCCGCGGGGACGGACGCAGATTTGCTGACGGACGGCGGCGGCGGCGGGTCGCGGAACGACACGGACGCGCGCGACGAGGTACGCGTCGACTCGCGCTCCCGCGCAGAATTGAACGACGTGCGCGAGTCCCTCGCGGAGCCGAACGACGTGCGCCCGTTAGGACTGCCTCCGGGCTCACCAGGCGCCGGCGGCAGCGCGCCCGTCGGCGCAGGCCGTTGCGGCGGGGGCACCGACACCCTGTTCGCCGTCCTCGACGCCGCGGTCGACGACGCGGGGGCCACTGGGGCACTCAACAACGTCCCAGCGACACTCCCCCCGCTCCCGCTCGACACGCGCTTCTCCCCCGCACTCGCGGCCGACACCACACTCACGCCCGACGCGCGCTTGCCGCCGCCGCCGCGTGCCCACGGCGCGGAGCCAAACGAGCTGCGGCTGCCCTTGCCGGAGGAGTCGCGGCTGGGCGGCCTGTCTCGGTCCCTGTCGCGTTCAGACGACGAGAGGCCGGCGGCGGCGTACGGGTGCGGGATCGTCGCTACATTTGCGGCTGGGGGCGGGGTGAGCCGGTTCGGGAGCGTCGACCAGCGGCGGGCCTTGGTCGTGCTCCCGTTTGCGTTCGTTACGTCCTCCCCATTCGGGTTCGGATGCCCATTCCCATTCACCGCCGCCCCATTCCCCACACTCGACGCGCGACTCCTCCCCCCCGTGTCCGCGCCCGTCGACACGCTCCGCTGGCTCAGCCGGTCCGTACTCCGCCCCTCCTGCTCGTGGTGGCCGTTCACGCTCAGCCGCGCGTCGTACGTCTTGACCGACCCCTCCTTTATGCTCTCCCGCCCACTCATGACGCTCACGCGCCCGGTCCTTACAGACGGGACGCCAAAGCTCCCCGCCGTCCCCGCGCTCCCGTTCGCGTGCGGGTGCGCGTACATCCCCGGGCCAGGTGTGATTGGACTCGGGCTCCCCCCGCCCGCGCTGCCGATGCTCGCCCCGCCCGTGCTCCCCGGGCGCTCGCGCTTGCCGGAGCGCACAATTGGGACGACGCCATTCGTCGCGGACTGGGACGCAAAGGGCGAAAAATACGAGTGCGAGGCGTTGCCGTTCGCGTACGGGTGGCTCGAGGCCCCACCCGTACCTCCCTCTGCCGGCGCGTCTCTCTCCTCTTCGGTAAAGGACGTAGCGGACGCGGTACCCGTCCACCGCTTGCGCGGCGGGGGCTGCAGGCTGAGCGGCGGCTGGCCGCCGATGGTGAACGTGCTGCGCCGCTTCGTGTTCGCGTTCGCGCCCTCCGACGCCGACTGGCCATGCACGCCGTTCGCGACCTGCTCGACATCGCGTGCGACGATGCGTCTCTCCAGCGCCGGGGGGCGCGGGGCGCCCAGCAGACTGCCCATGCGGGCGAAGCTGCTGCTGTCCTCCCGGTCCTCCGTCGTTGAAATCGGGCCCGATACGTGGAAGAAGGACCCGGAGCCGGAGCCCATGGAGCTGACGGACGCGGCGGACGACGAGCGCGGGCGGCGGTCGAAGAGGCCTTTTAGGGCGGCGACGGCGGTGCCGGTGGTGCTTTTTGCGGAGGTGGGGCGCAGGGTCGGGGGTTGGGAGCGGGCGTTTCCGGCGCCCGAGTGGGAGGGGGGGAGGACGGGGAGAGGGCGGGGGCGGTGGCGACGGAGCGGACGGAGCGGGAGGAGACGGAGGGGGCGAGGGAGGCGGCGTAGCCTTGGGGTGAAGAGGGGGAGGTGGGGGTCGGCGGGAGCGGGGGATTATTGGTGGTACTTGGGGTGCTGGAGTCGTTGACGGAGGACGAGTGGGACGCGTGCATGCGCATGGAGAGCATGACGTCCATGTCGCCGCGGGGCTCGTGTGCGTGCGGGGGGACGGAGACGCCGGTGCTCGGGGCGAGACCTGCGCGCTGGGTGCTGGGGGGATTGTTTAATTTAATTTATTGATAAATATGGCTAGAAGGGAACACGGACCGCTGCTCGAATATGGCGCTTTTTACGGCGGAGATCCAGCGCTGTGCGTCGCGCGGGGAGAGATGGAGGAGCCAGACGGTGCGGCCAGCGTCGTCTGTGGGATTCCAGTCCTTGCGCCGGGCGCCTACGTCCGCGCCGGCGACCTTGACGACGTGTGCGGGTGCATGGGGGTCGGACGACTGGGACTCTGCGACGAAGACGACGCTGTCGGCGGTGATCTGGAGCCGCTCGAGCTCGCGGTCGTCAGGCGCAGGGCCCTTGAAGAGGTGCAGGTGGGAGAAGCCGGCGGCGGTGGGCACAGAGAGGACGAGATGGCGCGGCTTCCACTGCTTCGAGAGGGCGAATATGCGGAGACTCGAGGGGGGGTAGTACTTTGGTATCGTGGCTGCCAGGGCGATATGGGGTGCCAGAGCTGCGGGAGAGGCAGGAAACGGCGGCAGCAGGACGACCGCGGTGTCCTCAGGGGTTGCAAGGGCCTCTGCAGCCTCCAGAAGGGGTCCCAGGCCGATGGAATGGGCGGCGGCGTCGCGCAGGCGCTGGCGCTCCTCGAGCTCCTCGTCGGGGGGCGTGGCGGAGATGTCGATTACATGGTCGATGGTGAGGACCGGCGGCGGCTGCGGCGGCTTGCGGCGGCCCTTGGTCGACCAGAGGGACAGGGCGTCGCCCGCCTGGACGAGCAGACTGCTTCGCCGCTTGTGGCTCATCCAGAGTTATATTTATTTTTTAATTTACTTGACGCCGCTTATGCTAAAGCTTCCGCGCTGATCTTCATCTTGTTGCGATGTCCATCTACCGAATCATGATGTTACGCCCTCCTCAAGTCGTTCGATGCCGACGCCGACGTGCTCAATGTCTCAAACTCGCACAAGTTGCCCCGCGCATCCTCAAGATGACAAGATCCTCAAGACACTTCCAAATCTTCGGTGGCCTGCCATGCCGCCTCTGGAGATACCTTCTGGCGGTGTTCTACACAGGCGTCGACCTGCTTGCGACTACGCTCGATGTGGTTGCACACGCAACAGTGCGTTCTGGGACCTTGTAGTCGGCGTTCGTACCGTCGGCCCGCGACTGCGCTGCGATCCAGAAACCAAGCCGTTCGTTTTGTGTGTGCTGATGGTATTTTACAAGACCGCGTTCGAGAACATGTACAGCGTCGTTTTCCGTACTCGCCGCGTCTGCCCCGTCCTCGCGCGCGGCCACCGCATCTAGCAGACCGAGGAGGTCCTGCTCATGATTACCCCCCCCAAGCCGTTCACCAAAACCAAAACAGCCTTCGCATTCTCAAGTTGCCTTGCAAACGTCCGCACGGGATCGGTTCAAAATTCCTTTCTTTGTGCATTCTGAACTTCCCACCGACTCACGCGACACTCTCACCATGCTTCAACTTTTTAACTCAGGCTCAAAGTTAGAGTTTCGATACGACAGACGGTCACCGGTCTAGCTGATATCTGATCTCTGATATATCACCGAGTTGCGATGTCCACATAATCACTAATCATATTCCAGGTTCCGCCTTGATGACACTGCCAGCCCTCCCGGAGTTCATGGCACGACCGCCGATAGCAGTGACGACGTCGGCGAAGTGCTCCGCATCTACCTGTTCAGTTCGTTGTGGCATACCGTACGGACAAAAGCGGCGCTTCAAGTATTCAAGACTGAGACTGCTGCAATGGCGATTATGCGAACACAGGCTGGGGGGACCCGGAGGACAAGGTCGTCACATTCACGAAGAAGAAGGAGATGAATGCTGAGCAGAGCGTGTTTCTAGCGCACAAGGTACATACTGTAATCAAAACTCCTAAAGTTCAATACGATGGCCCCATGTCGGCGCCAGAACGTGCCAAGTATCTCGTCTCCCTGGAACAGCAGACTTGAATTTAGCATCTCCATGCACTACAATCTTTGACTGGCGTCAGTATGTCCTCCATCAGTACGCTCCGCGAGACGGGTTCTCGTTCTCAAAATTATTGAACCCTCAATGACCTGAATTCCTCATGTAGCAGTGGAGGAGAGTGGCAGGCCTCACAATTCAAGAGGCTTTTAAGACGCTGCTGCAGGGATTCTATCTCGTATTTCTTGATGCCAAGCAGCCATATTTTCGTTCCGAATTCTACATCACCGCCCTGTCCAACGAAAACCCCTGGTCTTGATGCTGATGGAATCCGTATTTAATCGTTGTAGTCGAAGGACTGATTAGCGTCGAACTTCGAACTCGTCTCAGCTATGTATCCCACACCACTCGAATCGGTGTCGGCTGGGTATCGATGAGTTCGCGACGTGAGGACCTAAGCGGGGCGCGAAATATTATTTCAAATTTATATTCTGCTTGGCCTTCCATGTATAGAGGCAGTCGAGGCGCTCAACCGAACGAGGCTACCAGCCTACCGCCCCCTCTCTCCCAAAGATTCAGATTCGAAATCCTGTCCTTGGAAGAATTCCCTTTTTGAGCCTGCGGACGAGCGCGTCCCGATTCAGACATCTGCCACGTACGCACCGTCACAACAAACTCAAAGTTCAAATTCTACTCCGAGTCTATTCTACATGGCAAACCGTCGTGTGCCCGGAGGCGACGATTCAATCAACGCTCCCATTCGCGGGCTTCAATGCAGCATCATGATTTATGAAATGAAGTACGCAGCGGAACACGCCTTCTACTAAAAAGCACAGTAGTACATACCAGTGGTTTCCGGTGGGTTTCTTGCTTTCATTGAGTGACCAACAACTGACCAACACAATTTTTGACCCTGAGTCTGGGGTCTCTCAGTCCCTCAGCACCGTTGATTTACCACTCGATTGGAACGTCGACGAAGGCTGGCTTTCTTGTCGTCCATCCGAATTGATCATTTGGCTTCCGAATTCTTTTCGGAATGGACTGTGGTCACCACACAACACTCTAGTCATTGGCAAGGAGCAGACTACGCTCATTTTCGACAATTTTGTGCATGGTACAGAATGGATGAAATGTTACCGTGGTTGAATGCTGATGGATCCTCTCCCTACTTCAAGTTATTGTAATTTCTCTCATTTTTATACAAGTGTGGCCCCTTTGAAGTCTTTTCTCGTCTTCTCTGCCTTTATGAAGATTGCGCTCCATCAACTAGAGGAGCCCAATTTCAGTGTTCACGTCCACGGTCGTGCGTTGGAACATACTGGTATCAAATGCCGGCGGTTTCTGGTTGTTTTGGGGCCGACAAACTACTCCCTTGCGCGCTACCTCTCCCCTCGCACTCGCAAAAGTACGGCTGCTGGGGTAGGATCCAGCTGGCCCGAGGACAGCATTGGCGGCAAGAACATCCCAAGGGCCTCCCGAGGGGAGTGGATCGCCAATGGACGAGGCGACGGGGATGAAGGAAATACAACTTGGGCGACTTTGAGAGATTTGCAATGCTGGCTCGCCCACCAGGCAATGGCTGCACTCAATACCCTCCCCATCATTTTCCCTCTCTCCAACCCCGTCAAGCTCTCCGGGTGCACGTACGAAGATGCGGTCAAGTACACCGACGGGAGGGTGCTCTTCGCGAGCGGGTCGCCGTTCTATGAAATCCAGCATAAGGGGAAGACGTTGTATCCGGGGCAGGGTAATAATATGTGAGTTGTGCTCTTCTCTGATTTTCCTTCCTTCACTCCTCAACGTCCTGGTGGAATGGGAGCGTGAAAGATAAAGAGCGATGCTAACGCACACACGCAGGTACATCTTCCCCGGGCTCGGCCTCGGCGCTATCCTCGCGCGTTGCTCGAGCGTGTCGGACAGCATGGTCGAGGCGTCGTCCACCGGAAGAGGTTGTCTAAATTCCACGGTTATATGATGGGAGGACGGTTGGCGGCCCAGTCGAGGTGAGAAGACGGCAAGGAGAGGATGGCGTACAGCGGCTCGCTCGTGCATGGGCGGGGGCGGGTCCTCGTTGACCCTTCCCTCTCTCCCTTAGTGCGACTGGAGGCTGACTTGTAGTACCTTAATGCCCATTGGCCGCCCTTCTCTGGTATACCAGTTGCATAGCACCAAAACTTTCTGTGATACGAGCTCGTAGCTAAAAAATTGGGCAAGGATAGCATGACCGATCGTGTGTCTGAGGGTAAGTATTCTGAGAATTGTAAACCTACTAACGCGGCAGTCGAGAGAGGCGCATTTGTTGCAAGCTGAGCCGGAATCTCCCTACCTCGAATCAAAAAAACCAACGCGGGCCAGTCAAAGCGAACGTTGCAAGTCGTCAGTATCGATAAGCCGCAAGCCGCCAGTATCGACAAAGTTAAGAGTCCGGAAACAATAAGGAATGAACCCAGTCGGCCACACGCACACACACGTTTACTCCTCCTCCTCAACAGGCTCCTCCCCGGCGTACTCTCCCTCTTCCTCGACACTGTACGCATGTACCCCGTCAGCAAAGGGTTCAAATGGACAGAAGAAGAGAAATACGCACGAGGCATCCTGGTACTGCTGGTATTCAGCGACCAAGTCCTGCATGTTCGACTCGGCCTCCGTGAACTAACATTGCAATCAGTATCAGCATCACAGCACGCAAACCACAACGATACCTCCATCTCGTCCATCCCCTCCTGGGTATACCAATGCAAAAACGCCTTGCGCTTGAACATCGCCGAGAACTGGTCGTTCACGCGCTTGAACAGCTCCTGGATCGCAGTCGAGTTTGCGATGAACGTGACCGCCATCTTGCGTCCGCGCGGCGCAATGTCGCAGTGCGCGGAGAGCACATTATTCGGGATCCATTCGACAAAGTACGCAGAGTTGTTGCGCTGGATCTTCTGCATCTCCTCCTCGACGTCCTTCATCGAGATCTGGCCACGGAAGATGGCCGCAACCTACATACGTATGCGGTTGAGACTAGGTGGTGAGAGGAAAGTAAAAAGGGGATCGCACAGTGAGGAAACGACCGTGCCGCGGGTCGGCGGCGGTCATCATGTTTTTGGAGTCGAACATCTGCGCGGTGAGCTCGTGCACGGAAACCGCGCGGTACTGCGCGCTCCCGCTCGCCGTCAGAGGGGCATGCCGGGCATGAAAAAGTGCAGACGGGGGAACGGCACTGGTCGAGAATCAGCACATGGACCAGTGAAATGAAGAAGATGAACGAACCGAGATTCACGGCGAGCTTGCGCAGGTCCGAGTTGAGCTGCCCAGGGAAGCGGAGGCAAGTCGTGATACCCGACATAACGCTCGAGACAAGTGCGTTGAGGTCGGCGTGCGTCGGCGTCTGCAGCTTGAGCGTGCGGAAGCAGATGTCGTACAGCGCCTCGTTGTCAATGCAGAACGTCTCATCCGAGTTCTCCACGAGCTGGTGCACAGACAGCGTCGCGTTGTAAGGCTACCACACCAGAGGGAACACAGTTCGTCATCAACTCAAGAGAAGAGCGGAGCGAGATGCACCTCAACAACGGTGTCCGACACCTTGGGCGACGGCACGACAGAGAACGTGCACATCATGCGGTCAGGGTATTCCTCGCGGATTTTGGAGATAAGAAGCGTTCCCATTCCCGACCCAGTTCCTGCGTGCACGTCGGCTACTGTATGCATACGCTGGATTGTCACTCACCTCCACCAAGCGAATGGGTGATTTGAAAACCTGGTTTAGAGCGTAAGAAAAGTTTCAAAAGTTTCTACGCCCACGACGCACCTTGCAGCGAATCGGCGCCCTCGGCCTCGCGGCGCACGACATCCAGGACCGAGTCCACGAGCTCAGCGCCTTCAGTATAATGGCTGTGGCAGAGTTAAGCCTACAGTAGGTGAAAGACGCGAAACACACCCTTTGGCCCAGTTGTTGCCAGCACCATTCTGTCCATGGACGAAGTTGTCCGGGCGGAAGAGAGAACCGAGTGGTCCCGAGCGGATGACCTCCATGGTTCCTGGTTCGAGGTCTACCAGGACAGCGCGCGGCACATACTTGGCGGATCCGACCTCGTTGTAATACACCGATATCCGCTCCAACTGAAGGTCCATTGTGTGCTGGTCACTGATAAAACGATGGGCATAGGGAAAGATAAGATGGGGGGAAAGCCTCTAACGTGTGGTCTGAGTAGAGCCCAGTCTTGTCGAGACCATGCTCTTGAGACAAAACCTCCCAGAATCGTGTTCCTGGAAGACGGAAAAGTCAGGAAAAGGCTAGTGCTGGTGTGCTGAACGCGTACCGATTTGATTACCACACTGAATACAAGACAAGTCAGTGATTCACTGGATGGATTGAGACGTAGAACGCACTTGGCCAGTCTGGAGGTGGACAATCTCACGCCTTAAAATTTCGTATGGGAAGAGGGGGAGAGCGATGGGTTAGATACGGATACGGTGGATAGTGATAAGAGAGGCGTACATGGAAAGAAAACTTTGGGGATCGTCAATAGAAAGCTAGCTTCAAAATCTTGAAATTGAAGGACGGACACAGAACCAAGTGACACTGTTCAACATTTTATGTGACGACCGACTCATCAGCCCATCACCGTGAGGCTCCGAGTCGGAAGCTAAGCTTGTTCTTATCGCTGACTCGTACTGACTCGACCACAATGGAGAACCAGACCGAAACCGAACTCAAGAAACTGACCGTTCCTCAGCTGAAAGCCTTGTGCAAAGAAAGGCGCATCTCAGGATATTCGAAACTTGCCAAGGATGCCATAATTGCCATTATTCTGCTCACCGCATCGTCTTCTGCTGAACCTACCGCGGCGCAGACATCAGTTTCAGATAATGGTGCTAATCCTGCGGCCTCTTCTGATCATGCCCCTTCACCGTCGAAGTCCGCACCAAATACATTCGTTCCTGCCTGCGCCGATGGAGAGCCAGTACCTAAAGCCCTTCCTAAGAAACGCAAAAACCCTGCCGCGTCACAGTCTCAGCCAGACACTCGCGTTTGTTCGACATCCACCGCTCCTTCGTTGAATCCAGCAGATGCGGCCGATGCGGAACCAGTCCCTAAACCCCGTCCCAAGAAAAAGAAAAATCCCCTCACGCCACAGCCGCCCTCGGACCCTTCGACACCTACTGCCTTGCCGCCGAATCCAACCCCAACAGCATCCACCAGTACTTTTGCTCAGCCCTCACCACCGCCACTAGATTCATCCATTCCTGCTCGTGCCAATGCAGAACCCGTAACGAAGCCTCGTCCTGAAAAGCGAAAGAATCTCCCCTCGTCCGGCTCCCAAAGCTCACCAGATCATGTGTTCAAAGTACCCGCTCTCCCTCAAAGACTCACTCAAGACTCCGCTTCGACTCCAGTTCCCACTGTTCCGATTGCATCGACTCCAGCTTCTGGTCCTACGAGTGCTATGACTACAAGCTCCGCTTCCGCTGCGGCGTCGAAGAAAAGAAAGACCACTGCTAATAAACAACCTACCTCATCCACTCCAGATTCAGACGTTGTGACTCCATCAACTGTTCCCAAGAAGAGGAAGACAGTTCCTCATACTGGCTCCGTTCCGTCTGCCGCTGAAGCAGCTACTCTGCCGACTGCATCATCCTCAATATTCACTGGTTCCAAGAAAAGAAAGGCCGTTTCTCCTCCTGACTTTACTCCGTCTGCCGCAGAATCAGCCACTCACAATACCTTCGCACCACCAACAGCGTCCTCCACCAGGTCAGACAGCCCTGTCAGCGCCGATCCCGGTCTACCTGCCGCAGACCCAAATATTCAGAATATTCCAGGTGTCTCTGACCATTCGGCAAAGGTTCCCAAAAGAGCTGGGCCCACTACGACTGATCAACCGCCTCCAAAGAAGCAAAAAATTGCCTCGCTTCTTCCCACCTCGAAACCTTCCGCAGTGTCCATTCTGGTCCACCAAACAGCGGCACCTCCATTCCCTTCTGTCGTTCCCGTTCCACAGGCCAAGCTCCCCCAAGCGAAAGCGAAACGATTTGTACCCTTGGTTGTGGCCAGGAAGCCGCTAGTGACTGTTACCGCTGCCCCACCACCTCCGATCTCCACCGCAGTTCCAATTCTCGGCGACGCGTCCGTTATAGAGATCTTGTATCACCTGGATTTTCCCACCGCCCCGCCGCCACCTGCCCTGACCTCCATTACTCTTCCGCCCAAGAAGTCCGAACGGAAACATGTCCCTCGGTTATCCCTGCTGTTGAGCTCTGTGGCCGACGAAGACATCAGCAATTGCATTTCCGTGTCGCGTGTCTTTCGCTACGCGAGTAAGTTCCTCCAGCCCTTCTACAACCATCCATATCTGACCTACCCTCAATAGTGTATCTGTCTGCAGTTAACAGACTACTTCGAGATTTCGCCGGGAAAAGACTGTCCTCGGTACTCGCAAAGTATCCTCAAGCGACGACTAATATGTGGCCGTATCTTCGGCAACGGAGGCAAGAGGTGTCCACCAGGCAACGCGAATATAGGATGTCCTTCCTGAGCCGCGTCTTTCCTGCTAGCGGCACGAAGAGCCCGATTTCCAAGCGTTTGTGGACCTCACCAGACCATGAGCGGCAGATAGTAATCGCGCTGAGGTTCGCTTTCCTCGCAAACCACTGATTATCCAAAGTGACACTTGGTTGGTCGCAGATTCCTCCTCGCAAGACTGTTCTTCTCAGTTTCAGTGGGCGGCGGGCGAGAAGGGAAGGGCTGGGACGAGGGACAGATCGTGGATGCGCAAGAACTGGTCAAGGGCGAGGTCTGGACGATCACTGTCCAACACTCCGCCACCTCGACAGAATCCTTCTACGTCTTGGAGCCGACGTGCGAGCCGCTGACTGCCGGACCGAATTCTGGGTCGTCGACTGGGGTGCCCGTTCGCATGGACTGGTCTGCATATATTGCCCATCGCGCGTCGTCTTCCCAGAAATCGCCTGCGCCGCGCCTATTGGACTGTTTGAGCTGGACGAATCACGAAGAGTACCAGCTGGGCATCAGTCGACTGTGGCTTAGGCGCATCGAGGGTGAGGACGAGACTGGACGCATGAAGCGTGTCGTGGCGGAGCGGTACATCCTCGCTTGTGTCGTAGCTAACAGGTGCGTTTTCTCTTTACATCTTTCACTGGTCGCTGGCTCATACGTACGTCTACAGCCTTTCAGGACGATACATGTCCGCCACCCAAATGGCGCAAGACTTTGCGGGCCTGTCTGACGTCGCTCCCGCCCGCCCCATACTCAGTCCGAAAGTAAACTTGTTCCTTCCCGCGTATGTTCTATTTCTCCTCCAATCAGCGCTCTGAAACTCAGACGACTTATACAGACATCATCACGTCGAGAGCGTGCACTTCACAACCTCGGGGCGGGCACTGCACGGCGCTTTGGCTATTGTGCAAACTCCGGGCAGGATTTATTTCATTTTGCGCGATAACGGGATGCAGATTGGTTGCGAGGAAGAGGGCGTCGCGGAAGTGTGGATGAATCTCTTGAGCTGCAACAATTCCGGCGTCGCTTTGCAGAGGTGACCCGCTGGGCTTATTGGTATCCGACCATGTTTGAACCAGGAGCTCGCGCGTTGGAAACGAGCCAGCCCGTGTAACTTATTGATTTCATGTATTACATAGTGGAGAATAACTTACTCTTCGCTGTGCAACGCTGGTGTCTGGAAATAGTATGAACAAGCGCGACATTATACATGACCAAGTGCTAGATAGCTTATTTCGACGATGAGTCCTCTGGCTGAGACAAAGCTTGAACAGAGCAAGACTCGGAGTCGCTTGCGCGGCGGCGCATTCAAGTCGAGGCTGATCACGTGTTCGCGGGCTCGACAATCTCTTCCGGCCACCATGACCATCCTCGACTCGTCCGACCAGGATCCCAGCCTCATGGAGCTCTGGTCTCTCATCACAAAGCTGGGTGAACAGCTGAATCAAAATCGTGAGGTTTCCGCCAACATATATTCCCAGGCGGGCGCAATCAAAGTGCGTTTTATTCATTCCGCAATTCGCGGCATACTCACAATTGGTGTAGACCCAGGCAGTTCACTCGCAGACGGGTTTTGTTTTGCGGCGGTACGTAGTCCCGGTTCCTTGGAATACACGAATCCGAAGCTAAACTCCAATTGTAGATTTAATCTGGATAAACCCAAAGGTTAGTTGGGCCACCCGTCCATCTTCTGCATTTACAATGCGGTGTGGATAAACCGTGCTAGCGAAATGTAGATGTTTATGATGCGGAACTCGAACGCATGAATGCAGCCATGACCACAGAAAACATCGCGCTGCAGCACGATAACAAACAGCTGAACGCGCTGATTCGCGAGTATGAGCAAACGCTGGAGACGCTCATGAGTGGGTCGTTATTTTGCCGCGGAATCCGCACTCGATTTATCTTTTCGTCTAGATACGTTCAGGAATCGCGCAGTGCGTCAACTTGAATGGTCACCTTCTTTCGAGCTGACTGATAAATTGTTCGATAGAAAGACGTCCAAGAACGCGAACTTGCCTTATCACGAGACTACGAGTCACAGCTCCTCGCGCGGCAGGAAGAGTGTGATACCCAGGACCTGGGGTCGAGCACAATGGTGTACGAGTCGCTCGGACGCATTTCCCACGTTTTGCGGCAGCTTCTCCGGGCACAAGGCGGAGAGCTCCCCGAGTCCCCTCCGACGACCCCACCAGAAGCAGATGCATTGGCGCCACTCCAAACGGAAGAACGCGAGCTGATGAGGACGCTTGCGGCGCGTGAGCCATGGGCAACGCCTGCTGTCACTGGAGCTGACCACGCTTTGGAACGCGAGATCGAGCTGGCGCGGCTGGAGAAGGAGAACGAGGAACTGCGGCGGATGCTGGGCATAACACCCCCGCCAACTTATTCTACGCGCCCAGGTGGCGAGGAAATGGGCAACTACGCAAGTTACTCGCCTCTGCATGCGGGTCGACAGCCCCACCCTCGGCCATTTGAGCCTCCTTTGTCGATGGGAGGGTTCAATTCTCCGCGGCGGAAGATGAGCTCGCTGGCGGTGAGACGAGCAATGGGAAATCCACCAATGGGAAATACATAGTAACTTCTTCTAGTTTCACCTATTCATGCATTCTTTGGGATTCATTGTCATATAGCATCATGTCCAATGTCGTGGGTAGCAGGTCATTTAAACAGTTCCGAGCGCCTTTCCCAACGCGGCGACGGCATCCGACACCATCTTCGCTCCAATCTTCAGGACGCTAATCAAATCGGTCAATAAGCGTCCATCCGCGGTGAGGCAAGAAAAATCCTACCCATCCATGGCCATAATCGGATGCGGAGCGCGTTTATAAACCTCCACCTCCGTTTCTACGCCCACTGCGTTCAGTTTCTTTCCGAACGCCACTCCTTCACTACACAGGATATCGCATTCGCAGACCGCAATCCAGGTCTTGGGTACCTTTGCGAGCAGCGCATCAGGAGCGAAGATGGGCGACGCGTCCCATTTCGTGTAATCTTCTTTGTTCGGAAGGTAATTGTCCCGGAACCAAAGCATGCGTGCCGGACTCAGCCAAGGCGTCAACGCATTCTCGGCCCAGTGATTTTCTACGCTCGCAGTGTTGTCCGTAACAGGTACGATTAATAGCAAGAATACGAGAGGAATTGGGGGTGAGGCCTCCGCAGCCTTGAGAGCCAGAATCGCGGCGAGGTTTCCACCGCTGAAGAGAGATGCTGTGAGATGGAGAAGAAGAAGCCAGAGAACAGAATACGTGCCTCGACGATCCACCAACTGCGACTCTGGTGATATCGATGTTGAGCTTGGATTTGCCGTTCTTGATGACCCAGTCTAATGATTCTATGGCATCTTCGACTGCCGCAGGATACCGGTGCTCGGGCGCTAGGCGATAGTCGACAGAGAGCACAACACATTTTGCACCTACACACAAGGATTAAGAGAGATTACCAGTTTCTTGTTCGAAAAATGCTGACGGCTGCACATGTTGGTCGCGAAAGAATTCTCTGCACTGATACTGCCGAAGGTCCATCCACCTCCATGAAAGAAAATAAAGCACGGCCATCCATTAGCTGGACTGGCACCTTGAGGAGTGAATGCACGGAATTTAGTATGAGTCAGATCTATATCTTCGGTGGCCCCAACTGGAAGAGGGTCAGAACCGCCGGGAACAGCTGGGACGTCGCGTAATGCGGGACTCCAGGGAAGGGTATGCGGGGGAACGAGCTGCGCGAGACTTTTGTTGTGGAACTCGATATATTCAGGGTCCAAGCGCGGTATCATCGACGGGTGAATAGGCTGGTGAATTTGCGGGGTGGCCATGGTGGGAACGAGTAGAGAATCCCATCCGAGAACCTCGCGTTTTTAAAGCACCTCTCGGTTCGGGGGGAATGTCCCGGGACAATCGTCGAAGTGATAACACGGCCCGCGCTCGCCCGCGCCCGCTATCTGGGTGTATGATTGCAGACGGAACTTCATGACAAGCTGTAATTTTGATTGTTTCACTTGGATTGAAGATTCAGACCCAGAACCTGTTTTATTATCAAATTTTCGTTTCGAGCTTTGTTGTACCGTGGGAAAATAAAACGCAAAATTTGGCCGGTTGACCAAAAAATAGTGTACCTCTTGGAGCCTCTGGGAAAAGGGTTGTTTCCACGTACAAATGCAGTGAATGGCTCTCCATGCTCCTGACGGCTATTGAGGCTGGCACAGGCATACCCATGCACGAAAAGGAAAATTGATGCGAGGTACAGCCACCGGCTACTACCGGCCCGGACCGAAAACGCAAATCTTCCTGACGATGTACACCAGGCTCCGATATCCTTCTTGTGTCCCACATTGATCAGGAAACAGGTTTCCCGCCGGTTGGAAATAACCAGCCTGGCCGTGAAACATTACATGTATCTTTAGCTCGTATGCCTCGCTCGGAATCGCCTCCGCCACTTAAGCGCGCGCGCCAGTCTGCAGGCGAGCACGAAAACGGATCCGACATGCTCCCCCCCTTGTCGCTTTCAATTTTGGGTGTTGAACCACTCGATGAATTTATCAGAGAGATCGCCGACTTCATACATTACACCATCCTAAACCGTCCTCCAGATCTCCAGGGCAAGGTCGAAGTCGAGGCCAAGGTAGGATTGCTGCGGGACAGGGATACGAACCAGCGGTTGGCGCTTCCCGTTCTTGTAGAGACCAGTGAGTGTGCAGTGCTTTTCTGTCTTTCATTATCCCTAACCACGCGTCGTTTGCGCAGTTATCGCACCGGATAGCATTCCCCTTCGTTTTGAATCCAATATGTCCGTCGTGCGTCTTTGCTACAAGCCCTGCCTTTGAATCTCGTAGCCAACTTCAAACCACGCTAGGCACAGCATAAACATTTCAATACGCGCCTGAACGAGCTCAAAATTTCTTCTACTCAACCAGACTTCCCCTCCACGCCACTCGCCTATACCCATCTACATCTGTTAGATTCGTTCTACCCAACAGATAACCCACACGACAAGGAAAAAATACGAGTCACGAGAGACGAAAAGACCAAAACCGTTATCGAATGTATGCGCAAAATACGGCTCGGGGATCTCAACATATACAGCCCTAAACGTGCCGCTGACTGGCGCGTCAGCGTCAACATCGAAGTCCCTGGTTCGTGAACCGCATTATCAAGCGCGGCTTTTTTCATGCTTCTGTTCTTTCAGTCTCACACCCCGTCGGTTCGCCAACACATACCCGCAAAAAAGACCGGCTGAGCTACTCGCACGAGGAGTTTAGCATCGACCTTACACAAGTGCAAGCATCATCGTCGCCGAATAGTCCTGTGCGTGGTGGCCTCCAATTTATCCAGGTGCCCGTTCAAACGTTGTTTCTCTTTTATTTGTCCAGCCCGATATATTGCACGAGCTAGAGATCGAGATCGCACGACCCCAACTCTTGCTCGCGACCGCAGCTAAGCGCGGCGATCCGAATGTGCCAGAGCTGGAGCGCAGTGCTTTTGACGAGTTAATACGAGCGTTTGTCAACAACGCGCGGATACTGGTGCGGAATGCGAGTGAAGGCTGGCAATGAAATTTCGTCGCTGGCATCATGTCTATCTGCTTATCTATTGATACCCAAAGATCTAGTGAGAGATTTCTTCTTTTTATGCCCTGTACTCATATCTATCTGTCCAGCAACCTTTTCGGCTGTTGTTGTATGTACTCGTCGTCTGCATTCAGTCGAGAATATTTGGAGCACCATTTGAATTGCGTGCTTTCGCGCCATACTGGAAGCCCGCAACCGCAAAATCACGTTGAATGAACATCATCTCCCCAGTACAATCATAGCAACCATAGAAATACAGGCAAATGTGGGTCGACAATTAAGTAAATAAGTTATATATGTATTATGGTCCTGGATGACCGAGACCTGGACCCTTGCCTCTATTCACTGCTCAAGGTCCACCTCAGCACCTATACAATATCGTGTTTCGGTGGGGGATGCGCTCTATAGCTCTGCAACCGGGCCCATTCGATAAGTACCAGAGCAAAGTAGCAATCATTTTGTTCGTCTCTCATCACGCGCTCCGTGAACGCCTTCCCCGCTTCCTGGATACGGCGCGCCTCTGCCTCGTTCGCGATCGCCCACTGTACTTTCTCAACGACGTCAGAGAGATCAGGGAGGACAGGAATGTAGTGCTCGTATGGCCGTATCCAGTCATTGAAGTACTCGTCAAATACGGTGGACTGTTGTCCCGTCAGCCACAGCTTCAAACTATGAAGATGGGGTGTACCTTGAACACCAACGACCCGCTCTTGAGGAGCCCCAAATACCGTCCGGAGAAGGTATTCCCGTCGAGATCGAGCAGGTACTTGTACTTGTATATCTCTTCCTTGGGCGCCCCTGGGCCAACGATGTCGTATTCGTTGATGATGGCATTGCGGTCGCAGTCGTCCGTGCAGTGGGTTTCTGCAAAGCGGGTCATCTTGGCGTCGATGAGGTCCGAGTGGTTTCGCGTGATGTCGACGATACGGAAGCGCGGAAACTTGTGGTAATTCTGCCCTACAATATGTCCGCCGTTCTGTTTTGATAGAATGGGATAAGCTGAGGAGGGAGAAGGGTTGGGTCACATACAGACATGCCACGCCAGTCTGTTTTTGGAAGGGGGCTTGTAAGCTGGCCAGCGAAGGGAAGAATTAGGTCGGGACGTACAGAGTTTCGGCGTCTTGTCCTTCCAGTCGACGTCGTTGGGATGCGAGAAAGTGCCCGACCACCAGGACGAGTCGTAGTAGTACTGTGACGCTTCAGTCAAGTATCGAGATGTCGTTGAGTTGTGGTCGTACCTGTCCCGGGAAAAGGATGTCCGAGAAACAAGGTGAAATCTTGGTCATGCTCAGCAGAGGCCAGAGGTCTATAGTGAAATCTGTGGATGAGCTAGAGCGAAGGACTGCGTATAGGTACGTGAGACACAGGATGCCATAATGGAGCTGTACTACTCACACGCAATATCCGCGCTCCCGTCCGTAGTGAACCCCTTGGGGTTGCTCAGTGGACTACATCCACTCCTGTCGGCGAACCATTTAGCGGTGGGGCGCGGTGCAATGTGGAAAGGGTTAGGATCTTTGAGAACCATCGCGTCTTTGCGTGCGTCGGGATTGCGGTAGTTGAAAACGACGCGAGGCTCGTCTCGCCCGTTCAACAAAAAATCCATGTCCGGAAGGATGGACACAAACTAAATTAGAGTCATTAGGCAAGCCAACAGCACAACATTCAACGTACTCTTCCTATGGTTCTCGGCCAGTCGTCGTAAAATGAGGTCCCCCGGTAGTCAGGCATATGCACTTCTCCGCCTTTGATATTGATAGTCGTCATTCCCTTGGAATCCTGAAGCATCTTCGTACATGGGAAAAGGGTCAGCCAAATCACCGAGGAAGGCCGGAAAACGTACCAAGGCCCGACCACGGTCTATCATATCCGCAAAATATGCGGGGTTCTCCTCAGCAAGTTGATAGAACGGCTCGAAGTCGCGTTGTATTTGGTTGTACTCGTCGATCAAGCATTTCTTCTCCGTCGCAAATTCAAACCATTTATCAAAGTTGGGAGGCGGCGGTCGGCCGGTTTTGAGTGAATAACGCGCTGCTGCCTGCGACAGAGTTTGTGATTGGCGCGCAAATACAGCATCCACGTCTGAATGTGCTGATGCAACCGGGTCTGTCGAAGAGTGGTCGGCAGGTGATGGAGGATTAGAATGGCCATGGTCCGTAGGTGGCGGAGAAGCATCGTGGTCTCCGAGTGGGATTATTGGAGGCGGCGGCGAGGCGTCGGCATTTGGCGACCTCATGAAGTAAGCTATGCCCGAGACAGCAGCAAACAGGCCTATTATAAAGAGTACAGGAAGAAGGAGTCGACGAAATGAGGATCTTGGTCGAAAAGAGCGTCTCGAGGTGCCATTGGGTGTGAACGGAATTTCATCGTCCTCGTTCTGGGAGGTTGGAAGTAGACTCGTACCATGACCATTAGACTGCGGCACACGCTCGTATGATGGACCAGCAACCTGGCTCATAAACTTCTGGAATTTGTGCATGACACGCCCTGCACCAGCGGGGATGAAAGGAGAGAGTGAGGGCGAGAGCTGAAGTGATGTTTTCGCATATTTTCGAGTCGATGCCATCTACATACCGGCGCTTACCCTTCCCCATGTACTATACGTGATCTGAACGACTATTTCAGAACGCCCGGGATACTATAGAGAGGCCTACCCAGATTCCAGAATCCCATTATCAACGTGCGCGTTTTCAACGGGGTGCAATATGTATCCCGGGCCCGTTGTAATAAATTGTATACCCAACCAACGGAGGTTCTCCAAAATCCATGTTGAGAACCCAGTCTCTCTTTTAAGACTCTTTATCTCAAGTGAGGAATCGTCACGGGGACCTGATAATCCAAACACATTGAATACAGCTGGTATAGTTGAACCATAGTTTGACTAGACTTATTTATGCTTCGTGGGCTCGATCCAGCGACTATTTTCAAAACCGCGCGTTCTGTCCATTGCCATTATGGCACTGCTGCCCATTCCAATGGCTCCTCAGACTCCGTCTCGTCCGCAACACGTACCCCCGGCACCAAACTCCCCTCAATCGACCTTCCTGTGTGTAAGACCTCCTTCATTCCCAGCCCCGCCTCCTCCATCCGCCACAGCACCGGCTTGTACACACTCGCATCCGTCGGGCCCGTGACCCCGCGTATCGCGACCTTCCCGTCCAGCACGTTCAACGCCGCGATCGCGACGGGCATCCCCACGGTACACGCCATTGCCGTCGCCTTGTTCGTCCCATACGCGATCAGCGTCGCGTGGTGCACTTCCTCTGGCCTGTTGCTCCCGGGCGCGCGCGCGATCACCTCGTGCGCAAGGACTACCATGTCGCGCTCGTGCGGCGCATAGCGCAGTTTGAAGCTCAGCAGGTACGCGAAGACGTCGAGCGGTGCCATGCTCTCCGCCGGGAGAGGCGGCATCGGCGACGGCGCGCGCGTCCCCGCGTTCGACGGGACCAGGGACAGCCACTCGAGCGCGTCGTGCAGATCCTCGATATCCTCTGGATCGCTGATGGCTTGCTTGAGGACTTTCATGACATCTAACCGATCCTCTATGGGTGTCGGGGCTTGGAGCGCGAGACTTTGGACGAGGAAGGAGGACCAGGTTTGAAGACGGATAGTGGTGTTCAAGTTAAGAAACCCAATGGCCCGGAAAGATTCCATCAATCTCGAAAATCCTGGGTATCTATATATTGAGCGCATCAGTAGCTGGAATGATACACTCCAACCATGTGAACTTGCCTCAACGTCCCGCGCAACAAAGTGCGCACATGGGACATCTCGCCCAGGTTATAGGTCGCCAGATACGGCAGCGAATCGCGGTTTGGCAACCCTTCCAACTTAAGCTCTCTGCTGATCGGTACCGATGGGAAATAGCAACGCAAAAGTTGGTGTTCCGGGATCGAATAAATCTGCCTCACAAATCCATTAGCTAGGAGAAGGGAAAAGAAGCATTGACTTGCATCGTTCGCGAGTTTATATTTCGCTCCGTTCAACGCAGCGGTCAGCACGCCCCGCGGACTCCAGCTGAACTTGTATCGCAGCGGAACATGAGACGCATTAGGTGCAGGCAGACCGCCGCAAAATGATGTGAAGGATAGGATTTGCTTTCCCTCAGCTTTGAGCCTGTTCACCAGCGAGATCGCAGAGCAGTGGTCGATCCCTGGATCGAGTCCAATCTCATTGAGAAGGAGGACATCTGCTTTGGTCGCCCTAAGGTGTAAAATGTATGAGAACGGGAGGGCTACGTCGACATGGAGTCGTACTCTTCGTGTAACGATCGCATGGCGGGGGTGATATAAGACGCGGTGACCATATGTTTTCTGTGCTTGATACATTGCTGAGCGACAACGGCGTGGAAGGCCACGGGTAACAAGCTAAGAAGCGGGGGTCAGCACGCATTTATAGGGGGGAAGGGACCGACGCTCACCTGATGATCACGTCGGCCTCAGCAACAAGCTTTGCCCAGCTCTCTTCCACTTTCATGTCGACCACTTGGTAGGCCACGTTGGTGTAATGCTGCGCGAGTTTGCTTGCTTCGATATATGAATTGCTCGCTGCCCCGAACGAATGAGTACTCGGTATTTTCGGCTCTCAGACTCGAAAGAGACGAACCAATGAGCAGCTCCACGTCCTCCCGCCTCGCGATCTCTTCAACCGCAGGGCCCGCGACCATCCCGCTCCCCAGCAGCAGCACCTTCTTTTTCCGCAGGACACCCATCGGGGTGATGACT
Organism: Mycena haematopus; assembly: GCA_029281435.1. Lineage (NCBI taxonomy): Eukaryota > Fungi > Basidiomycota > Agaricomycetes > Agaricales > Mycenaceae > Mycena > Mycena haematopus. The sequence continues at coordinate 79,583 of JARJCV010000047.1, forward strand.
ATACCCCCGTCGTTGGACGCAGAAACCTTGACCTCTGTGCCGTCCGTGGGCAATTGCAAAGTCAATGTAGTGGTGTGCGTCGTCTGCTCCTCGGCGCGGAACTTGTCTACGGTGTCCTGCAGCCATCGGTGTCGGTCCTTCAGCTGCCCGTGCGCGGCGATCGTCGCATCCTCTAGTGCCGGATCGAGCGGCGGCGGCGTGACACCAGGTTTAGCCTCGGCGCCGGAGCGATACCACTCAATGAGGCTCTCCAAATACGGGTACAGTTTACTAGAGAAGTGTTCCGATGCGTCGAGCGGGATTGATGCGGGGAGAATGTCGACAGCCATCATTTGGATCGATGGGAGGTAGTCCGGCAGCGCGCTCGGGCGTGTCTTGTAAAACGGCGAGGAGAGCGTGCTGGAGCACGGGAGGAATTCGAGCCCGCCCTGTAGCAAGTAAGTAGATGAGCGAAAAATCGGTGCACCAGTCGCGCACCCCGGGGTCGCAGCTTATATCGCCGATGTTCGTGAAGCGGGCGCCGCCAATGGCTTTTGCGCGGGAGAGCGTTTCGATCAGGTCAGCACTGGTCATGAGCCGCGGGAATGACGGGGCCCAGCCAACACCGTTTAGAAACAGGGTGAGGTAGGGTGCAACCTGGGAGGCGTCAATCATTCCCACCAACGGAAGGAAAACTAATGTACAGTGGTGGAAAATGTAGACTGATACATCTGTGGGTTCTCATAGTAGTGTGCGCGGTCGTATTCGGCACCGTCGAGTCGGCGCAAGTAGTCTTGAGGTTTTGCGTGGACGAGATATATCTGGAGACAGCTGGGTCTCAGGGTACTAGACGAAGTTGAATATTACCTTGCGGAGATCAGGGGCTGCATAGAGTTTGAATAATGTAACAGAATAGAGTAAAGCCAAACGTACCTTGCTGGGCAACGAGAGGGCCGAGATCCTGGACGGATATGCGTTCGATTGGAAGCTCGGCGAGCATGGACAAACATCCGTTGGTTACATTTCCCGTCCTACTCTGGTGAGGTCGAAACTGATTCCACACACAAGTCCCTTACCCAGTCAGTCCAACGATAAAGGGACCGAGTTTCCTCGGGGTACCTTCGTTTGCTATTCTTTGGCCAATTTCCCGAAGAGATGCACGGAGCTTGTCCAGTGATGGGAGTGTGTGCGGCCGTGGAGTGTACTATGAGAAATGTGAGCCGAGTACATATAATGGGCAGGGAAACGCACAATAAACGGAGAGGCGACTCCGATTTCGAGATGTGAATGGGCCATTGCGGACAAGGACTCAAGAACTCCAGCAACTATGTGGCAGTTTCAATGACTGCACTATCTGAATATTCGAATGAGTACCTCCAGCAAACCACCCGAAGCCCACAGTCCGCTTCCCCTCGGCGTCCGTCAAGTGCTCATAGTCGATCAAACGAGGCAGTGATGGGTCGCCTTTGAAAGCATCATCTGCCAGAAAACGGGACAGCAGAGCGGTGTTGTATGTCTGCCCCTTCGCAGTATGGGAAAACATAAGGTGTGTTCGTGCAATTTTTGCGCCGGTCAATGGATTCAGATCTTGTACGGGGGTGGTTATTAACTCTGGCAAAGGAGTTTCCTTAATTCCCACAACGATGTGCGCCTCATTTAGATTCTCCTTGATAATTGCTCCGGCCTACGAAATGTCTTGTCCATCAGTACGGGGGAGAGTTAATTGCGCCTAAGCAGGGATATAGGGGACCCAATATCGAAGAGACGTCATAGTACGAACCTGGGTGTATTCATGGTCGCGGAATACTCTGCGGTCACAGTGTTCGACGTGAACCTTGATTCCTTGGCGCTCTGAAAGGAGTCGCTTCACGGCGTCCGGAGTGATAGGGCTGCGACGCTCCCAGATTCTTGTTGGGTCTTCACGACGAAGGCCAATCACGAGCGGGGTCTTTGCAGACCGCGAGAGCAGCGGGAGGACCGGACTGGGGAGAGACCATGCACCCGCCATGATCGAATCGAACGGTGGTCGAGGTATTATATATGCAGCGGTCTGAGATCCGTCCGGACGTAAGGTGGCTTATTTAGAGATGGAATCCCCGCTCGACGCGTACGAAGCGAATTTGTAGATTTTTCGCGAGCGAAGAACAGGGACTGGAGGAGAATGGAAAGATACGCGTATTGAACGGGGTATAGGGCAGGATTTACCACCGCAAATGAGTGCTCGAATGGTATACAGTGACCGCGAAACGTGTGGCTGTGTAATGATATCAGCAGCCGGAAATCACCGGATTCCCAATTTGCATATTCCTCTCTTTCCTTCTTCCTTGTCTCACATGCAACTGCCGCTTTCCCTGCTGGCCTTATGGCTGGCGTGCCTTCCCGTTCATGCCTCTATTGCAGGCACCTTCGCAGATGGCGGAAATACACAAGTTTCAGCAATGATGGTCGGTGCTTGCCCCGTTGGAGCCCCTCAACGCATGTTCATTGTCGACGGCAGATGTTCGTTGGTAACTCGGAAAAGGTCTATATCCTGGACAAGGCAGAGGTATGCTCACAAAAAAAAAAAAATGCGCGCCTCCAAGTCCCAACTTGTTGTCTAGGGCAACGCAGCACAAGTAAATGGCCATCCCGCATGGGGAGCCGTCTGGTTAGTATCACGACGTTTGAGGTGTGCAACTCTCACCCATTACATTGGACAGGGACATCAACACGCACCAAGTCACGGTCATGGACGTCCTTACAAACACTTTCTGTGCCTCTGGGTTCCATCTACCCAACGGAAGTGAGACCAACTCATTGGAGCTCTGCTGTTTTGCTGACCCTCACAGGTTTTGTTACATTCGGGGGGAACGGTGCCGTACGTTGCTCGCCTCCGAATCTGAATACACATTAATTTTACTCAAAGATCGGACCTGGTGGAGGCATAGGCTCAGAAATAAATCCAGGAGGCGGATCCGGAGAGTGGGACGCGACCTACCAGGACTTCGACGGATCCAGGTCCATTCGCATCCTAAACCCTTGTACCAACTCCGATAATTTTGCGTCTGCCAACTGCCAATGGTTCGACAACCCCGCCGTTTTGTCGATGCAGAAGAAACGCTGGTACTCCGCCGCCGAGGCTCTGGGTGACGGAACCGTCGTTATCATCGGTGGATTTGTGAACGGTGGATACGTCAATCGAAATTATCCTAACACGGATCCAACATTCTCTGGTGGGGGTGCTGAGCCGACGTACGAGTTTTATCCCTCCAACGGTCAAACCCCTGCACAGATGGCTTTTATGACGAAGACGTCTGGTCTCAACGCCTACGCTCACACCTTCCTGCTGGCTTCGGGCAATCTTTTCCTGCAAGCAAATTACTCCACAAGTATGCCGTTATTCTTTTTTTTATTTCGAAAGTTTACCCGCTACCTCTAGTGATATGGAACTCGGCCACCAACCAGGAGACAGATCTACCTGACATGCCGGGTCAAGTTATCCGCGTGTACCCTGCGAGTGGTGGAGTCGCCATGCTTCCGCTCACGCCCGCGAACAATTATCAGCAGACGATTATATTCTGCGGTGGTTCGAATATGCCTGACGCTGCTTGGGGGTCGTACTCGTTCCCTGCAATCAACACCTGGGACTACCCTGCGTCGAATGATTGTCAGCGCATCACCCCCGAACCTACCGACGGTTCGTCACCCGCGTATGTCGCAGACGACCCTATGCTTGAACCACGGACGATGGGCCAGTTCATTATTCTCCCTACTGGCAAGCTGCTCATGGTCAACGGCGGGAATAACGGGACAGCGGGTTACGCCACATCCACTGGCCAGACCACCAATTTTGCTGATATGCCTTTTGGGATGTCGCTCGCCAGCGGCCCAGTGGGTACGCCGGCCATATACGATCCTGACGCGCCTGCAGGCAGCCGGTGGTCAAATGCGGGGCTTTCAACCTCGACCATCGCGCGGTTGTACCATAGCTCTGCGATACTCCTCCCCGACGCGTCTGTGCTCATCGCTGGGAGCAACCCTAATGTAGATGTGAACACCTCCACAGTGTACCCGACCCAGTACAAAGCGGAGATATTTTACCCGCCCTACTTTGCCGCTACCACTCGTCCTGTCCCCAGCGGCATCCCGTCGACGATCTCGTATGGCGGGAGCCCGTTCGACGTGACAATCCCCGCCTCGTCATACTCCGGTGCGGGCAACGCGGCTGCGGCGAACACAACCGTTGCGCTTATCCGGCCGGGGTGGACGACACACGCGATGAACATGGGCCAGAGGTATCTCCAGGTCAGTCCGGAATGGTCTGTGATTTCTGCGGCTGACGTCATTTTCAATTTACAGCTGAATAACACCTACACCGTGAATGGCGACTCAAGTATCACGCTGCACGTTTCTCAGGCACCACCGAACGCCAACCTTTTCCAGCCGGGCCCTGCCTTCGTCTATGTCGTAGTCAACGGCATCCCGAGCAACGGGACCGAAGTTATCGTCGGGAGCGGGAACATCGGAACGCAGCCGACCAATAGCGTTGCGGCCCTCCCCTCCAATGTCGAGCTCGCCTCTGCCACAGGTTCCGCCGACGGCGCATCGACGAGCTCCACTGGCACCACCGGTTCCGGTTCTGCCACTGCTGGCGCACCCTCTGCCAGCGCTTCCTCGACCTCGCACATCGGCGCCATTGTCGGCGGTGCAGTCGGTGGGCTCGTCATCCTCGGCCTCATTGGCGGTGGCTTGGCCTTCTGGATCTCGCGCCGCAACCGGGCGAGCCCGCGCATGCCCTCGCCGACGCGGCCGTACGAGTATACCGCGACCCACGGTGGACCCGCGGTCGGCCTCGGAGCGGCCGGTGCGCTCAGCCAAGGCTCGTTTGCGCCCATGAGCGAGTACCGGGACGACCCAGGACACGGTGGGTACGACCCGCACCCGCCGGCGATGGGGCGGTTCGGCGACGATAACATGTCGCGGGCGAGTGCGACGGGGATGAGTGAGCAGTATGACCCGTATAGCGCGGGGGCGATGCCGGTGGGACACTAAGATGTTGTAGACTGCATGGCGCATATCTTTTCATGCTCCTTGGATACTTTGCTTTCTTTGTTGACGACGCGTATATATATATGGACTGACGGACCTTTGGACCACTACTACTAGCACGTCCCCTCGCTCATCTATCTGCTCCGACGTGGTAGATTATTATTGCCAGTAATAGGAGCTCGTATCTCCACTTGGCCGGTTGCTTCTGATAGCCCACTTCGCGCGGCTCCTATGGCTTCGCGACGTGGGTTGCAAGTTTAAAGGATGTAGCATCGGTCGAGACAGACTGGTCGCAGATACGTCGCATTGTGATTAATCTTACAAAGGATAGATGCGTCTGTCGTGGATCGTGTCGCGTGTATGTGTTGTAGTGGGGCACCGATCCGAGTCGAAGAGAGCACCATCGGCAACCAATCCCACAACAACTCGTTCAATAAGGCAGGTGCATTATTTGGTTAATTGCAGCGCATAATTACAGCGGAGGGGCACGGAGCGCGAGAGACGTTGGCATAGTCTGCCGCGTGAGCACAAAAATCTCAGTCACTGTCATTCGGAAAATTCGTGGCCAGAATCTGAGCGTTTTCAGCACTCGAGGCTACCGGGCGGCGTTACATCCTCTTCGATGAAAGTTAGGTTGATTTTCGGAAGCGGGGCTACAGAGCATAAATTTGATGCCTGTGCATACCATGCATGATACTACTTTCCTGGGCGTCCCTCCTAGTTTGGGGTCCGCACCTCAATCTGTATCCATGCGATCCTCTGCACCACCATGAGAAGAATCTCTATCGGCCTGCTCCTGCACCGCTCTCAAAAAAGGTTCGATCCCAGTCCCCGCTTCTTCCGGCAAGCCCAGCGCCCTCACTAACCCGCCAAGCATCCCCGTGCGCAGCGCCTGATCGAAGCTCGAAACGGCCGACCGGAACTGCGGTGAGCTGAATGAAGCAAGATTTGGTCAGCAAGCATTAAACGCGAGATTAGAGTTGGGCCGCACTTGATGATGCGTTGGAGTGCCTCCGCGGAGGGGGAGTTGGGAGGTCGGGTGGCAGGTGGGGGAACAATGTTGGTATTATTGGGATGGAGGTAACAGCGGCGTGAGGTTGGCGGGAGTGAGAATTCCGTCAAGGAGAGCTCTGGACAATGGGTCACGTTGAGTCGGAGATTTAATACCACTGGAACAAACGAACCTGGTGCAGCGGGGGTACGCGAACCACCCAATAAAGCCTGGAGCTGCGCAAGCTGGTCGGGAGGAATCAATGGCGCCATTGCCCTGTTGAATTCGGTCGATAAATATTGACCAAATAGATGTGAGGACGCACGAAGAAGACGCAGCTTGGCTCGACGTGGATGCCTGAGGCTGAGAGGTGGTCGCGGCTGCCGTATTCCACACCAGATTAGACTCAGGATCCTCGAGAAGCCGGTTGACGTTATCCACAAATTCGTCGTCTCTTGCGGCGGATGCATCCTAGAAAATTAGAATGGGCTTCCAGATTGGTAAAGTCGTACAAAGACCAAACCTGCAGCCAGAACTAGAACGATGGTCAATGAGTGAACGAGGACGATCAATGAAATGAGCTTACGAAGTGCCTCTGGTTGGATGAAGAGAACTTGAGGACATACATACGCCCCAAGGATTGAGGAACCTTGACGAACGATGCGTCCGATGGGAACAGAATCAAGTCCTGCGAAGTACATGAGCCGCGTCTTTTGTCAAGGGCGAGACCAACCTCGTCCACGACGCCAGTGGTTCGGTTTTTCCAAGTGAAATGAAAGAGGCCATCTTCGCCAGTAGTGAGAATTATGGCTCCCTTGACGGGACTGGCTTCAACGATGTTTGTGTTTTCGCGGCGAAAAGCCCTGCCAGCCTTGAATGCGAGAAGGATATCGGCCATGTTGTGGCACTGGTTAGACGCGACGCGCGTTCAGTCACGCAGCCGTGACATAATACGTCCTTTTCATGTCTGACATTGACGAGCCCGCGGCCTGGGGCGCTGTTAGTCCAGCCCCAGCGGGCGATATTATCAAGGACACCCTCAGGAAAGAGCAACTTCTCAAGTCCGTCATTAGCCAGCTCCACAGCTCAATCTGACCGTTGGGTTTGACAGAGACATTGCGGCCTCGCAGCAGGACCTCCGCAGTTGGTACCAGTCCATTCAGTAAATCCAAGCCTCACTTCAACCTAACAGCAATCCTTGCTCGTGTCCAGACTGTCCAGAAGGAAGTGGATAAACTGGCGTCGGGCAATGAGACCCTGCAGATGTATATCGATAACCTCACTGTTCAAATGGCAAAACGGAGATGAGGGAACGTGTACTGTCTAGCAGGAGGAATTGACTGTTGCATGCAGCCTAGCTCCGCGACTGGCGACTCAACCAGCCCTTATTCTTGACCGAAAGACGCACTGTAATAAACCAGAAAGGGCTTAAAAAGTCGAGGTTCCGTTGTACATAGGTCCATTCCTATGCCACGCCCGAGTGGCTGCCTGGGCCGCAGAGGCTTAACAAGTGCCATCTTGGTATACGTAGTCTCAGCCTCTGTTTTCGAGTCTTGAAAGAACTCGAGAAGCTCCCGGAAACAGTGGTTCAAGTTGTAAAAGCTGTAAAAGCTGGTGCATTGATGAAGAACGAACAGGTGGGGTAGAGTAGTAGTGTACCTATATTCACGAGCCTCTGAAATCCGTGGCCTTGAACTTTATGCATTGCTACAACTTCGGTGATACTCAAATAGTAGGGTTAGGGTTAGGGGTGATAGAGAACCAAAAAAAACAGCGACAAGACAATCCATTTGCTGCATCTGAAAATACCTCCATAGAGGCAGCCTAAGGTGCAGCAAAAAGACGAATCCCCTGACGACACAAGCCAGTAGTGCAGCAGCAAGGTCATCGCGTCCGTCTGGTGCAAGCAGAGCAGACGAACAAGGGCGGCAAAAATTAGATAACCAGAAATGCCTGCGGTGCAGGCATAATAGTGGTTAAACTATTAAGAACAGATACTACACTTGATCTAAGCCAAAAGGCCAGAGTGGTAAGGAATCCAATCGTTGTCGCCCTGCTTTTATACTCGCAGCCGCGCACGGACCACCCTCATCACGGTCACATGCTAGCACAACTCCGTTTGGATGAGTACGAAGGGGGAATCGAGGCAAGGACAGGAACTGCTCATGGTTCGAGGATTGATTCAAAGGCAAGGTCCTTGATAGTTTTCAAACAATTTTAACAAAAGCAGAAAAGACTACGCAAAAACAAAGACGATCTAACTCAAAGGAATACTCTTGACGACCTTGGATATACCAGACTTCTCGCCCTCGTATCTCCCAGTTGCCGCAAGACCACCTTTGTAAATTGCCTTCTGCGACGACATCTTCATGTTCGCCTTCCTGAACTTCTCGCGTTTCTTCACACGAGGATTGCGAACACTCTTCGGCCGGCGAGGTGTCAGCCCCTTGTTTGTCAGAATTGCGCGGGTGAGGGAACGCGGTCCGTCGGCACCGCCTTGCTCGTAATCCGGACTGTATTTCCATGAGCGGAGGCCGTAAAGAAAGAAAAAGAAATGAACATACCGCGCAGCTTCTTGTGCGGCCTCATATTCGGCCTTTTTTAGTTCTTTCTTGAGTTTCGACTTGCGATTAACAAGCTCGTAGTATCCGTCCGCGTCCTCCGCATCCGCATCTGAAGTCTTGGGTTGTGGCTCCGACTCGTCCAAGTCCTCGCCGCCCTGCCCTCTGCTGTTCTGGGGTACTTTGGGCGCCTGCTTGCGAGTATCGCGATACGGAATATCATCGTCGCCTCCCGCCGCGTTGTTGCGGGCACCCTGTCGCCTCGCACTTGCACTCTCGATTCTGGACGTGTGGAACCGGAGCGTCTTCCTACGCGCAGTCTTGTCGGCGGCGTCAGCGTGCTGCAGCGCGGTGACTTCACCGTATGCGTCTGTGCTAGAATCATGGCGGTGTTGAGCTGAGGTCGACGATGTGAACTCGGGCTCGACGAGATCAAAGACAGGAAGGGCAGGAGATGTCTGCGATGTCTTTCGCTTCTTTTTGGGGCGCATTTCCGCTTCCGCTTCCATTTCCACTTCTTTCTCTGGCATGTCCGCGTCGTGGAGCAGCTCGTCCAGCTCATCCTCGTCAAGACCCTCCATACGGTTCAGCCTCCATAACTGCTGCGCGTCCATCATCACGTCCACGTCCGAGCTGTCGTCGTTGGAACCATCCTCAGAATCAGATGCCGCAAAGTCGAGGTCCTCGAGAGTTATAAGCGACTGCTTCAGCGTCAAAAGCCGTTCCAAAACAGGATGCGTTCGCAGTAAATCCGGTCGTCGCGCGTACTTTTCGCTCGAGCGTAAATGCAGATAAAATGCCAGCGCAGTTGTGTACGTGAGCTCCGTCTCTAAACAAAGTCAATTTGCTGTTGCGGTAAGGAAATAAAAAAAACTTGCGATAGTAAAGATGGATCATCCCTAGACTGAGTGAATCTGGGTCCTTGGCTTCCAGTCTAAAGACATTCAGGAATGCGAAAAGAGAAGAGGTGACGCATGCGCTGACTTTGCAATTTTTTCGCGCGTCTTTATGAGGCTCTCCGCGGTGTCTTCCCAGTCACGCGCCAAAGCAAGAGTTTCAGGACTCGTCTTTTCAAGCTGACGAAGAAGCGACTTGGGGTCTTGAGGAGTAGGATCCTCCGTAGGAGTAGAGTCCTCAGGTGCCTCTCTGCTGCATCTCAGACGGTGGAAAGCATTGAAGATGAAAAATAAATACATTGTGATAGCTTCGACCGCGTCGTCCAGCCCAAAGTCGTCATCGTCCATGGCATCGCGGGACTTGGTCTGTAAGCGCTTAGCCTCTTGTTCTTCCAGCTCGTTGCCTTCTTCGTCGTCAGAGTCCAGCTGGGCCGCGTTGGAGGAATAGTACGCCGACCTGCCACGGCCCCACGCTTCGTCCTCGTCCTCCTCGTCCTCCTCCTCGGACGATGAACCTTTCCCTTTCGCTTTCGCTTGGGCCTTCGCCTTTTTAGATTTGGATTTCGAGGACTTTGACTTCAAGTTTGCGGCGGGAACGTCTTCGTCTTCGTTTTCATCGTCCCCTAGCTCCTCCTCGTCACTCAAATCCAGCCCGAATACCTCATCGTCATCCCCATCATCGTCGCCCCCAATCTCGTTTCCCTCCAAAAGAATTTTATCACGCGACGCATGAACTGGAAAGAAATTTAGCTGCAAGTAAGAACAAAAAAATAGATCCTCACATTCATCCTCTTCGTCCATAGGAACGTCGGAAGCCTTGTTCCATTTCTTGATTTTCGCGTCGCTGCGGTTTACGGAGCGTGGTTTACCAGCCGTTTTCTTGCTCGGTCGACGGGGCATGTCGAAGCCACAGAAATCAAAAGTTAAACACAGCCACTCAAGGGCAAGAGAGCACGTGCAAAGTCTCCGCTTCGGCGCGGATCGGGCCGGCGAATCGACAATCTGAAGGGCAAGGTTCAAAAAAGCCAAGAAAGCTGCAGGGAATCACGAAATTAAGTATCCGTATTAAAAATGGATGAGTATGGTATATAGGTCCGTTCCAAGTCCCATATGGATATCCCTAGCCCAAAGAACCTCCCGTATTCCTCAGCCTCTCCTCCCTATCCTTCTGAACCCTCACAATCTTCTCAATCTCACAATTCAGCGCCCAACACCACGCGTCACGCTCCAACTTGTTGCGACACCTGAACACCGCCACTTTACGCTTCGACGACAACGATGGGACGCGCGGGCTCATGGTGTTATCCATCTGTTTCTTCTGCTGCTTCGTGTCGTTCTCGTCTGCCTGCGGGACGTCCAGCGGAACGTTGAGCCCAGTCCGATGGGGGTGGTACCACAGCATGAACAGAGTGTCTTCGTCCGGGTCGTCGGTTTCCAGTCCGTCCTGATACCGCCGCGGGAGCGCATGCTCGGAGGTATACTCGCCAGTGGGAAGGGTGAGGGCAGCGAAGTACCCTGAGCACACGTACGCATCTGCGAGGTTAATGTTCTGATTCATCGCCAAGTGCAATGCCGTTCCCGGCGTAATGCGAAATTGCGCCAAGTGTCCAGGCAAAAGGAACAGTTGCACAAACCTACTCACGTGGGACTGTCAGGATCCATGACGGGTTGGAGAGCAGCACATACGTGTATTGTCCGTATAAACCTCGCCGCATGTGCACTTTCCCTCCTCGGATAACCGGTTTACAACCCTCCAGCACACACCTAAAACATGTGAGTACTGATATTACACTATCATCGTTGGACGCACCAGCTGTATAGGTTGCTGAGCAGAGGCATCGGCGCCGACGGGTCGACCGGAGCCTCGGGCGCAATCTCGCTGTCGTTGCGCAAGACATGCCGCCTCTCGGTAAGGCGCGGCCGATACGCCTGCGCTAAATCCATCTCCTCGCTCGCGTCGATTCTATGTCGTTGTTTCCAATATTCCATCAAAGCTCGTAACCGCTCTATCCACTCCACCGCAACTTTCCGCGAATGCGCCTGATTTAAAATTTATGCAAAGAGCAACGAAAGAAGCGAAAAGGAAACCCACCTCAAATCGAATGATATGCCCATTCTTGAGCAACAGCTCAAACGATCTCTTCATCCTCAGATGTACCTTATCCTGCGCAGTGCGCAAGCCCTCCTCCCCGCCTTCGTCCTCGTCGTCGCTGTCACTCCTTTCTATGTACGACGGGCGCAAACTCTGGTCGTCCGGTGTATCGTGCGAGACCGGCACAACCGGCTGAAATGCCCGTCGCACACTCAAAATGCTCCGCAGGTCGCTCACCCCCGTTGCGTGGAGAATCTGTTCCGTTCCACGCTGTACCTCCGCTCTCCGGAGCACGTCCGCGCTCTCCGCCTGTCCGATCCCCATCGGCGACGGCGGGTGCGCTTTCTCAGTCGCGAGGGAGAAGAGGTTCCCATCATGTGTGACTAGGTACAGCAGGTGCTTCGACTGCGAATTCGGTCGGATGCGCTCAAGGTAACCCTCGATGGATGGCGGCTCCGGTATGCGCGTCCCGTTCTTCAGAACGAGATGCTGGGCGGAGTGCTGGGCAAGCCGCAGTTCCAGATGTGGCGAAGGGACACTCTGCATGGTAGAAGTATGGTAAACGCTGATCAGGGGCAGAAGAAGGATTTTTACCTGCTGCATAGCAAGGCCACAGAGCACTGCACACTCGCGCGGCTCGCCCAGAACGTCCGTGTCCAGCCAAATCCAATCCAACTGCGTCCCGAGGCGCCACGTAAGCTCGAGCTGCTTGCCTTCGGAAAGCTGCAGCTCGATGAGGTCCTTCCAGTCCTTGACGCGTCGGAGGGAGTGCGTGCACAGTGCAATGATATTTTCCTCTCGTGAACATCTCAGGTGCCTCAACCCCAGGTAATTCCATCTTCACGCGCGTGCCGATGTTCGGATGGCGTATTTCGAGACTGGGAGGTAGTAGTCCGCCGAGTCTGCGCCTAATCAAATGTTAATCGGCAGATGGGTCTTGAGCGATGATTTCCTTTACCAAATCTACGTTACTCGATGTTATAAAAAGAGAAACATGAGACAAGAATGCGCGCACCGTCCACATCCAATCAGCGGCTCGGGAGCGGCTCTTCACTTTACAGATAAATATGTTAGTGCCTTCCTTTGCGCGGCGGAAAATTGCGCGAGCTTTCGAGTCGTGGTGGATAGACGTCGGAGTGCAGGTCAGACAAAACGTAAGATCTACGAAAGAATATAGGGAGAGCCGCGTCTTTGCCGACTTTAAAGGCACGATGAATGCCAGTCGGTATTTCGAGCCCGTAAGCCATTTGGTACCTGGTATATTCTGAGAAAGGGTCAGCGTTACGGACAGTTAATCCAGGTTGGGGTTCATTACATGAGGCTCATAGAAATAAATCGATTTGTTCCGCCAGAGCACAATGAACTCAGCCCACTCTTGGTACCGTATCCCTCGCGTCTTCCGGCTCGTTTCTTCGTCGAGAACTGGGCCAATGGACTCGCTCTCTGTGTACCCAACACGAACGAGCATCCTATCTTTTATTTGATCAGAGTTTGACGCGTGTAATAACGGCGGTAGTACCAACCTCTCATCACCACGCCCCCCGGCAGTCGTTTCGGCGGATCCGGTGTGCTCATAGCCTCTGCGCTCGTGTCCGGCAGCTGGGACGGCGACCGCTCGAGCACCTCCGACGGCGGCGCAGGGCTCGCCTCCTCTCGCACCGGTGACTCCGCGTAGTGCACGGCCCGCTCGCGCTCCTTCCCAATCACCGCAATGTGGCTGTCGCTCTTCACCTGCGGCGTGGAAATCTCCAGGGTCGGCCGCGGCCCCAAGTCCGACTGCACCCTTCGCCCCTCGTCATCCGCGGTACCTACACTGAGAGTCGGACGCAGTATCGAGCTGCTGGGGTCCGCCACAAAAAAAGAGGTGCCTTGACCTGGGGTGTAGAACGTGCTTGCGGCATCGTCTAGGAGCAACGGCAGGTGCGAAGATGATGCGTCGGGCCTGCGCGACGCCGAACGCGCCGAACGGTTGGACATGCGCTCACGAATGCTCTCCGCAGGTTCCTCCAGGATATTTACCCCAAGGATGTCACCGACCTCGAAGCTCCCACCGATCCACCGCTTCGACGCCTGCTTGGGGTCCTTTTTCTGTCGCCGCCGACCCCAGATCGCGCCCCACTCTGTCTCCCGCCACCGGCGCAGCATCTCCTCCCTGTGCACAAAGTAATGGGTTAATACAATTACGGGGTAGACGAAGCACCGCCCACCTAACGCTCTGTTCGCGTGCCTCTTCCCAGTCCTCCTCATTCCCGCCCTGCTGGATGAAGAACGCAAATGCATGTTCTCTACTAATTATCCGAGAGAGGTGACCGTCCTCGTCGTCGTCGTTCGACGAACCCAGGCGCAGGCGTCGCTTCTTGCTCTTTCTGGCTGCTGAATCAGAAAGGGCCACAATCTTTTCCGGCATGGGCCCAACGAAGACCCGCTTGTGGAGGTGGCCACCATTCTCGAATCCACCCACCCTGGAACGAGAAGACCTGTTGCTATTGCCGCTGGCAGATTGAGATTTGGAAAGCGGGGGTGGGACGGCAATGCGCTCAGGCTCGACAATGCTGGGTATAGTATTAGATGGCATGCGAGCCGTTGGAGGAGTTGGGGGTTAGACGGCGAGCACAAAGACAGGCGTCATTCTTCCCACGATGTGGTACGCGCCCACGTGATGTCATTTCACGACGAAACGAGGCTCTCGGAGGACAAGAGGGCTCGTCTACGATGCAGAACAAGGAATGAGGTCAAAACTCACCATGGTATCTCCTGAAACCTGCATTTTGATCTCGCAGACGGCTTCAGAAATACTCCGAGGTGATTTTGAACATTTGCCGATTCCTACATAAGTACTGAAGGCCAGAACTTTCCAGAAAACAAGTTCCATTCTCTTTCAAAATGGCGACCAAATCTCTTGGGTACAGTGATAGGCAGTCGTAACGTCCGCAATTATATCAATACATACCCGCCAAGCCCGACCCAGACCCACGATATACACCGGTGCATGCAACCCATCATCAGCTTCTTCCAGTCGACACCTCGCATCAGTCCAACGTTGCTTCATATTCGGAACCAACCCCCGTTGCGGCGTCCAGCGCTGATGGTTTAATGAATTGGCCAAAACATACGGCATGTCGGAGTTCAGAGACTGCAATTGTCATCCCATCAGCGCCACCATGCGCAACCGCCCTCTATGTGTAGACACTGAGTGCAGACGTGAGCTCGCTGGTACAAAAGAGCGTTCTATTGTTCTGTGATCTCGTTGTTACCATATTTGGAACCCTGGCCTGGGGTTAGGTCATACTCATGTATTTCGGTACGTGGTGTATGTACGCGGCATACGGGCGAGTGAGCGGTTCAGGCGCGAAAGAGTATATATTGTCGGGGTGCACACGCCCAATAGCAGAGGAACCGTACGCACCGAAGATCGAGGCTGGGTCTTCATCGCACGTCCCAAGCTCGACGCGTCCGTACTCACGGAATAACTGCAGGGCGTTACGCGTCTTATTCGAAAATGAAAATGCAGAGGTAGTCTCGACTGGGTTTCGTCCTCTGACTCTGTTCTGGTTCATGATACGACAGTATTAAAGTAAGAAAGTAACTCTCAAACTCTGCATGGAACTTAATAGTAGCTACGAACACGTTTAACACTCGCTCACCAGGCTGATTTGGATTTTGCCAGTGGATAGACCGCAGGCTATCAAAGGCGCCACTGAGTAGTCTTTACACGCTGTGAAACTCGATCGCCCTTGCGATGATCCAGGACACAGGAAGGAACGGACATGAGAGATTCAACCAGAGCATCTGCCAAGAACGCGTCATCAAAGTTTCATTCCGCATAAGTAGTATCATGCGTAGAATGGAGGCGAAAATACCTACTTCTTCCTTTTAGCATTGTGGCGTCGCGTCCGGAAATACATTGTTGACATGGGCCAGCTGTCCTTGCACCAGTCAACTAGTTCATACCGGAGGGAGGTCATTGAGTATTTGTCTATCGTCGCTAGTACCTGCCGGCAGAGAAAGAATTTCAGTTTCAGTTTCAGTTTTAGGCGTTTGTCTACCTACGCCGATAGCTATAGCTATCCCCCCTCCACACCCGACACGACACGTACATGCAACTTCATTTCCGAGTCAGTTGAGTCCATCATCATTTTTCATCTCTCTCACACACTATAGCGTTGCAAGGTCAGTGGTCGAAGCCCCGATCTGAGGGCCCGGCAACTGGGCACCAAACGCTGGCTTCAGGCCGTCCTAAATCTTCAATTTTCTGCAACTGCGATCAGACAGTGGTTCCATCCAGAATCCAAGCATCTTGCCTTTCTTTTTCTCGCTACATTTCCACCTTGTCCTTGCGCCGCATTTGGTTCATGTTTATGTATCCGTATACGAATTCCAGAAACGATTACACTTGTGGTCCGCTGGTGAGTTCCGGAAGCATTCTGTATCCTGGCCCTGTTTTTGAGTCTCGGCAAAGTAAATGTGTAGCATAGAAAGCACTTGCGTCACAGTATTTGCCACGCATGCCCAAAATAACCACGGTCTTGTTGTTGCTGTCCGGGCTCCGAGCTACCTTTCCCCGCGAATCACGCGGTAAATCTCTCAACCAACGGATGAGCAAACGTGTATAGGACGGGATATAACGAGTCGATCGAATCGCGCAGCAGGTTTGTAAGTATATACGTGCGCCGCCGCGCGTCGTGCAATCGAGGGTGGTTTTTAGGCCGGCGTGTTCTCCGACTCTTCCTTCTTTTCCGCCTGTCTGCGCGGAATAGAAATTAGAACGAATGTAAGCAAGGAAAGGAAGAACATACAGGTCAGGAGCTAGAGTATGCGCCTTGTACCATGCAGGTTGGCCTGCAACGCGGCGCAAGACGCGTTTGTGAACGAAGGTTATTTGCATCTGGCATTACGGGAGAGGGAAATGCGGACGAAGGAAAGAGAGTAAATTGAACAAAGGCGCCTCGAGGCGCGAGGCGCAAGTGGCGGACGGGCGCTTGTTCGTGTATATGTAGCAGCTCCAGGCAGCGGTTAAATATGAGTAGCAGCATTACAGCCGCTCGGGAGCATTGCAGCCAGAGACAGAGAGCAGACAGACAGGACGTGAGAGCACTGGAGTTGATAAAACAGGATCGGTGTGGGACGCAGATAAGGTTAGCTTTGCTTTGGATTGGCAATAAATCACGACCACTGCAACTTGACAGAGGGAGCAGCGCCTCGTGGCCGATATCATGAGTCCATATTTTGTTCTCGAACGCAGAAACGCGGAAAGCTAAATGAAAACGGCGGAGATGATCTTGCGCGATAAATAACGAGAAAATCCCATTACAGGCGCGGAGAGTTGCCGAGGGAGACGTCGAATGATGTATTTACCAGAGATGCTCGAGTTACTAGGCACGGATGGGCTTCGGAGATTGCGGTTAGAGGGAGCTGAATACAGTACAAGAAGACGCGGGTGCCTGTAGTGAGATACAAGGACGTAAGAGCAGAGGGAGAACAAGGTTGCCGTTTACGGCCATGCGATTTGAATCTACCCTTTAAACGACAACGTGGGGACGTGCAAGTCGACTCCCAGGCCAGTCAAGGCATACCAGGACTCGCCAGGCCAGCAAGGACTCTGGACTAGTGCTCTGCTACAGGCATAGCACTCAGGCATAGCACTCTAGTGGTGCACGCCATGGAATACTCTCCCCCGTACCCGTCTCCCTGGCCCAATATCTCTCCTCACCCTGTAAATGACTATGCTCTCGACGGCAGCATCGGTCCCAGTCGCGTTCTGACTCGCAGACAGCGCGCAGCCCTCGAGCACGCGCCAGCTTCACGCCCTTATGACTCCCCCATGTACATCTCGCGGCCACAGACACCCGAATACCCTCATGAAGCCCTCACTCTCAATATGGTCGTCCAGCCGTCTCCGGGTTATCACCCTCTCACCCCTTCGTCGTCCTCGTCTCCGTATTCGACTTATGGCTTCTACTCCGCGTCACACTCACGCGCCAACTCCATCGCAAATCCCCGCTCCGCTTCGCCGGCGCTGAGCACAACTTCGGCTCTCACTTCTGTCTCCTCTGCCCCAGACGCCGCTGCTAATAATAGCGCCGCGAATAACGGGACAGCGCGCGGGTTCGCCCTCCCCCCAACCCCCGACGATTCCTTCTCTGCGCGCGCCAAACAAAAAAAGCACCGTCTCTTCAACGTGGATCGCAAGCAGATTTGCTTGTATCACAAAGAAAACCCCAACGCGCGTCAGGAGGACATCGCACGCATCTACGGCGTCGAGCGGAGCACTATCTCCAAGATTCTCAAGAACAAAACCAAATGGCTTCACGTTGCTGAAGACGAGACGTTCCGAATCGCAAAACACCGGTGCGTGTCTCGTTCCTTCCTTGCCCGCCACCCCTATCGCCTCTCTTCTGCACTTTATTTATTCATCCCTCTGCTCGATGTATTTATACCATACTAACACGTACACGTTTCAGACCCTCCAAATTCCCTGAAATCGAACAAGACATGGTCAAGTGGCTCCTCCACTGCCGCGACACCAACACCGTCCTGTCCGACTCGATGATCCGCACAAAGGCAAAGGACATTGCCCGCGCCCTCGGCATCCAGGAGGACCGCTTTAAGGCGTCCTCGGGCTGGATCGAGAACTTTAAGCATCGGCACGGCGTACGCGCCGGTGTGTGGACGGGCGAGGGGAAGAATGTGCGCGCTGCACGGTTGGGCCCACCGATTGATGGGGGGCAAAGCGAGGGTGGGGTGGAGTTGCAGGAAGCACCGGGCGAGGCTGTGAGGCTACTGAGTCCGCGCGACGTGGGCTCCAGTATAGGTGGGGAAAACGATACAGACGACGTGGACCTGGAGGTCGAGATCGACGAGCCAGAGGAGGTACGTGTGGGGCGCATTGCCGCGACGGGCTCGGGCGACATGATCCGCCCGTCGTGGTTGAGGAACCCCGTGAACCCGCCAGCTCCCCCGCCGGGATTATCGGCTTCACCACCGCTCCAGCAACAGCAACAAGTGTCTGCCCCCCCACCGCAGCTGCAGCCGCACCCGAGTGTTCCGCCAACGCGCCAGCTGCCCGAGCATAGCCCGTACAGCGGCGCACCAGTGGCGCCCGTGTACTATGACACGCCGCCGCGCTCTGATCTCGTGTCGTACGATGCGCCACCGCCGCCACGCGCCGAGGACGCAATGTATGATAGCGCGCCCATGCCGTCCATGCCTGTCGCGCAGCAGCAGTACAACCAAACTCAAACCCCCACCCCACCGCGCGACGCCGCCTACCCTTCCACCCCCTCCACACCATACACCGCCGTCTCCACGACGCCCGCGCTCGCAGAAGCCCACGCCGCCCTCGACACTGTCATTCGCTTCTTCGACACACACGAGGCAGGCGCAGGGCTTATTCGCCCAGATGAGCGGGGCGTGTTGGATGCCATCAAGTGTGTTCTGTTTCAAGCAGGAGCGGGGGTGCCGTCTGGACACGAGCACGGGGCGCAGGCAGGGGTGTGGTATCGCACAGGCAGGCGGAATACAACCACGCGTACCAGCACCAGCAGGAGGCGCGGTGACGTGGAATCCCCCATTTTACCGGGATGGGACGCCGCTTGTTTTTTACGACTGACGACTGGACGACCAAAAAAAAAAACAGCATCGGCTAGGGCACTATTTATTGCCGTTATGCTTTGCTTTGCGACGCGACACGACGCGCAGATGACGCTCCCTACATCTTACATGCATGCATCCTCATCTTTCTTTCTGGTTTTCCATCTCACTCATCTCTCTGGTCATCCCATCTTCCATCTCACGCACCATCTCATCGACTCTCATCTCATCTCATTATGCACTGACGGACGGTCCTCTCATGTACCCTCACGTTTTCTGTTCTGTTTACTCATCCATCCGGAGTACACTCACGCTCACGTTTTATCTTTAATCATGCCATCCGCCCCGCCCTTGCCGCTGCGTGTGTCGCGCACTTACCCTCATTTGGTTTCTTCATTCTCATCTCCTTCATGATACGCATAACGCACGCCTCTCCGCACGTACGCATCGCATCTCGTTTCCATTCCGCTGCATTCCGCTGCTTTGTGTACATACCGCCTCCCTTGTACATCCATAGGTTTGTGTCCCAGTACCTTTTATATGGTACTGTATCGACGCTAGCGTTAGGTTGGCGTTGCGACTCTGACTGGGAATTCATTATGGTTCTCCCGTGCACTCGCAAACATGCTCGATACTAGTACTTTCGGGATCAGGTACTTCAAGACGTTTGCCTGCAGCCAACATCGACCGAAGATCAACCAGCAAGCAAACTGCTCCAGACCACTAATGCAAAGTCCCTTTCCTTCCTTCCATTTCTATTCGGTGTAGTCCGTGGTACGATACAACAAGCGGAGAGTTCTACAGTTCGGGCAACAGTAGTACAACGTCACAACATGGCCAACAAAGACGAAATAATAAATAGACAGCCCTATCTATCACCTTGAATACATGGCGTAGTCGGGCGACTCGAACGCGTTTGGCTGCGTGCGATATCAACGGAGCTCAAATAATTGTAAGATCAACGAACGCTTTGGAGACCGCTCTGCATCCCGCCGATGCCATTCCCCAGGTGCGGCGAAACCGACTGGTGTTGATGGGGCGACACTGACTGGTGCTGATGGGGCGACCCCGACTGGTGCTGATGAGGCGATGCCGACTGATGTGGCGACTGCTGCTGGTGTTGCTCATCCACGAGCATTGCGTGTTCCTGAGGCTCGTACGGTAGGCGGGGTACCACTGACGCCATGTGCTGCAGCTCTAGCTCGCCCGCGCGCACCTGGTTGTACGTGCGTCGCATCTCCGCCGCTTGCTCGCCCGCCTCCTCGTACGAGTAGCTGTACTGCTCCAGCCCCGTGATGCAGTTCGACACCTCTGGTCGCCCGAGCCGCGCGAGCAGGTTGCCTGACTGGATGCAACTAACGAGCATCACCGCCGGGTCTAGTCTCTGCGTCGATAGAAAGAGGTCAGTAACACAACACGGAGGGCGAAAGCAGACGAACCAAGTAACCATTGGATGTCAAGACGCCCGCCTGCAACAAAAAACGTAAGTAGAGTCCATCGAGGCAGATAAAGACCCACAAGCCCAGCTATCCGGAGTGCGCCGTGCATAGCCTCGTCCGCAACCTTGCGCTTCACCAAGTCGATCTGCTGGTAATTCTGCACCATCGAAAGCGGCTGGTTCATCCGCGTCACCTCGTTGATCTCCTTGATCCCGAAGTCGTCGAGCGCATTGAAAAGCACGACCCACATGACGTGGTATGTCGCGTCGCTCGCACATGAGGAGACCGCCTGGGATATCCGTCAGCACCGAGTGTTTTTTCGAGCAAATACGAACCGAAACGAAATCCCACTCGCCCTCAAAGTTGCTGGGCACGCCAACGACGGTGAGGTACTCGTCCCGCCACACGCTCAGCGCGGTAGTCAACATGTATAATACATCAAACGGAACCCCGTCCGCGTCCGTCACTGGTCGCCACAGATTCCGTGACATTTGGCGTGCGACTCTCGCGAGGGCATGCGCCGCGCGGTAGTAGCCCTACAACACGCAAGTGGCGCACATGAGCCATCAAGAAGCGAGGCCCAAGCGTGCTACATACCAGGAACTATAACAGACTTTGCGTCAGCGAACTGAAAAGAACACGGGGATGATCGGACTGGGCCCCACCTCGAGCTGCTCCCTCGGATCGGGCGTGGGGGTATGCGAGTCGCCCACGTCCGCGTTGATAGGATCCACAGTGTAGAAATCGATGTCATAATCGTCGTCGTCCAGTACGGGTTTGTGCCGATAGTATACTGAGCCGTACGCGTCCGCGATGCACGCCATCCAGAACGCAAATATCATTGTTCCTCGGGCGTCTGGGCTAGAAGGAAAGGGAATCAATATGAAAAATCGAACCGAACCCAACCAGAAGCAAAATCGGGAACCCGGATGGAGAAAGAAAGAAAAGGGAAAATGAAAAAAGGAAGAGGGAACGGGAAAGCGAAAGGAACCAGGCACGCACTCTGAGATGGTCGTGAGCACCGCTTTATGATTGACCTAAACGTGCGTATGGAGACGACTTAGCTACCGCCCTGGACTAGAAGAAGCTCACAAACCTGTAGATCCAGTAGGTGCCGCGTCGCCGCGCCGACCCAGAAGCAGTGGAATCCTATCAGTCGGTCACACATCGATTAACGCCTTCGATGCTGTGATACTCACTGTCTGGATCGTCCGGATTTTCTGAAGAGACGGCCAAAATTAAAACGAAAGATCAATAACGCAAAGAACTTTTGTCTTACGGCTCTGCAGCGGCTCCAACAATAGTCCAATGACAACATGATCGGGCGACGGGATACGATGGACCTTGAGTGCCTCCGCGAGATTCCGCGCACGGTCAATTAGCGTTTTTGCCAAAAGACTCTGTCCCCCGGGCCGCCGTCGATCTGCCACCAGCAAAGGATGTTCCGAAAACTTGGTTCCCCACGCCAGTACAGTGGCAACCAGGGCGGGGTGCAGAGCGTTTTCTGGGTTCGGGGGGTCACCAGGATGCAGGTGTAACTGATTGCGAAATTGTTGTGGGTTAAGCAGAGGAATGCGTGTGTGCACTATTTGGAAGAAAACTTCAACGAGGTCGAGGGCGAATCTGAGAGAAAATACAAGTTAATAATTTGATTTGATTTGAACATGAGAAATCCAGGATGAATGGGGGGCTCGGGGGCCGCGGAAAATTGGGGCGGAAAATAACCAGTGCGAAGGCGAAGGGAATACGTACTCTGCTCTGAACGTGTCGTCTTCCAGCTGAGGCGCAAGCTCGCCCCACGGAGCATACGGCGCCTGGGCACTTGGGGCAAACGGTGAGCGGGCCTTCTGGAAGGCCAGTTGAGAATTTACCTGGCGTTCTCTGGGGGTGCAAAGACATAAGAGAGGACTTCACGTGTGGGGGTTTTGAGCGTGATTGGGGGGTAAAACCCGTACTTGACCAACAGCGGGATAGTGTGAGAAGCGACTGGAGGCTGTTGCTGCTGGGCTGTTGATTGTATCCCGTCATCTGAAGTCGGGGAGGCACTAGATGTGCGTAAGCTGGAGCGCGCATAAGGAACAAAGTATTGTGCACTTGCATCTTTGAAGTCCCGGGCCCGAGTCCAGGAGCTGGTGAGCTAAATTATGGTGAGATTAGTACATGTAAGACACAAGCCGCGCACCTATGATACGCGAGACATGAGCGTGATGGATAGATGAATCAGCCCCAGACGGGGCGCAGGCGCAACGTACCTGGCGGAAGAGAGATTCCTCGGCCTTCGGGAGAGAGTGGTGCGCTTCTTCTCGCTGGTAGCTTGCTGTACATAATGCCTGGGGGCCGATCAGAGGTGATAGTATGCCCGGGAGCGAGAACACAGACGTGCATGGATAGTTCTTACTCAGGCAATGCTGGATCGGGGCGCGTTAGGGGGGTGATGGCGGCGCGGGAAGAAAAAGGATACCTGACACTATCGATGCACAGAGTTGAGACGCGTTGGGGCGAGGATAAGCAAGGTAACTCTTACTTGCCTTGTCTTGGCCGGGAAGCCTGTTGCATTTGACCTTTCTGGATCGGCAGGCGTCGCACGCGGTGTTCTGTTTCCTCGGGGGCGGGAGGGAGGTCTTTGCAAGCTCGTGGATCTGGTTCTGCATCGAGGGGGTAGGCAGAGAGAGACCTGGGGTGCGCTATAAGTAAGGGCGAGAACAAGCTCAAAGCAAAGACCTGGCTGCTGGACGGAGGAGGACGATTCTGAGGGAGAAGAAGGAAACTGCTGCATAGTATTGGGAGAAGACAAGGACTAGGTGTATACCACTGGCCAAATAAATTCCACTCAGCAGTGCACCGCCACCCATCACCTAGCGGTCCCGCAGGTTTTTCGCTGCACGCCAAGTACTCAAGTACTCATTCACAGTCATGGTCAAGGTCGAGATTGTAGAGTCCAATTCTCCGTATGCCTCAGATGCCTCGTCTCGTAACTCCTCCTCCTCCTCCCTCTCCTCCGTTTCCTCCGAGCTCGAGCCAGACGAGTCCGTCTTCGACCGTCTCGCGGCTCTCGTGGACATCGTGCCTCCCACCACCCGCCACTCCATCTATGAGCGTGTCTCAAAAACCGCATCGTGGCTCAAATGGGGCGGCAAACGTGCAGGAAGTTTCGTCTGGATAGTAACAACTTCCGCCCTTTTGGTCGCCCTGCCCTTGGCCCTGGTCCTGGAGGACGAGGCCAAGATCGTCGCCCAGGAGAGAGAGTTCTTGGAGCAGCAGCAGGGCCAGCAGCAGGTCAGTCTTGGCCGCAGCACCCCCAAGAAATTGCTCATGCGCCTCACAGATGCTTGCTCCATCCATGTATCCACCGAACCCAAACCAACCAAAAGCCCTGGTGCCTCCCGGATTCTGAGAGAGCCGAGCGTCTTGTCTACTGTGTACCCACGCCCTGCCTTATTTTCTGCCAAAATATAACCCCCTCCGTCGATCCTTTCCCGCGGAGGCGCAGCATTTATTCTCAAAAATGAACGCTTGCTTACTTTGCTGTTCCCGCGTCGCGCAGCACTCGCGGCGTGGTAGACTAAGCGTGCGAAACAATCGAAGCTTTCGGTATTGTCTACGTTCGTGTCTACGGCTAACAGGACGCGTTCGTATATTATGCACTCTATCAGGTCAATCAGGCACTACGTCCGACAGATAAGACAACGATAATAAGACTTACAAGCGAAGGGCGTGTAGGGAACGCAACTGGATCGGTATATGTGTCTGTCGTACGATACCGCCGGAGGTACATGAGGGCGAGTGCCTCTATTTCCGTGGGCGTTATTCCCAGCTCTGCCCAGTCGCCGGGAACATCACTGTCGTCCAAATACCGCCTGGTGACCTCATCGGGGCTCATGAGCGGCCACCACACATTCTGCGCGACCTTGGCGATTGTGTCGCGATCCCACGAGGCACTTCTGGCGCGTACGAGTGGAACGACCGTAGCGTGACGGCAGATACGAGGTCAAGGAGGTACTCATATGTAAGAGTGGACGGCCCCGGAAGAAAAAGGGTTCGTGACATCTGCGGTGTTGCCATAAGATCCGCAAGTACCTGGGCTACATCGAGGACCTCGAAAATAACCTGTCAGCACTCATTAGATTGAGCAATAGATGAAATTACGTGGACAGGGCGTATTTGCGTCTTCCCGCGGTTCAATTTCCACCACCAGGGCGAAACTGGGATAGTCAGGAATGCAATGCTGCTGCGGAGAACCGTGACGCACTCGCTATATTGTTAAGCAACTTGTCTTCGAACCCGTACATGGCCCCTGGTCTAACAATAGTGGCGGTGGGAAAAGCTGCCTTGACGCGTTCTTCACCCAGCGCCTTGGTTTGGTAAAACATGGAGGGCGAGGTAGCCGATGCATTTAGATGCGATACGTGCACGAGACGCGGGACGCCACATTGTGCAGAAACAGCCGCAATTTTCTCTGCCCCCGCAACATGCACCGACTGGAAATTAAAGTTTCTGGCGGGCGTGAGCGTGGAAGGTTAGGGCACTCGGTGAAGGGCTTGGCAGAAGAAGTGCGTACTTCGTCTCGTAGTCCCGTCCAACGAGATTGTACACGATATCAGAGTGCCTGACGCATTCCGCCGTTTGCTCATCGCTTCTGATGTCCCATTCCTGCAACATTCCATATCAACGCGTCAGCCGGCTCTGCCCGATCCGTCGCAATAAACGTGACGGCGCACCATGGGCACTATCTGCCCGAGGTCTCCCATTGGCTTGAGGTGCCGCGCCTCGTCCTCATCTCGGTAGGGCACAATGACCTGGGTTCCCATTTTGGCTAGGCGCGGCGCGGTCAGGCGCATACCAGGGGTGCGGCAACGCACGTACCAATCTTCGACACAAGGTACCTGCCCAGAAATCCTG
The DNA here is from genome assembly GCA_029281435.1 of Mycena haematopus. Lineage (NCBI taxonomy): Eukaryota > Fungi > Basidiomycota > Agaricomycetes > Agaricales > Mycenaceae > Mycena > Mycena haematopus. The sequence continues at coordinate 105,058 of JARJCV010000047.1, forward strand.
TGCAACCAAAGACAGTTACAGTATGCCCAGACACCGCGCTGTAACCTGGCGGTCCATGGGAGACGATTGGCTTGCTGCCAGTGGTCGCTGGGAGCGTTATGAGGTCGTGGTAGGCCCGCTAAAACATAAGCGACGTCCAGTAAGACAATGAGAATAACTGAGAAGGCAAACCTTGCTTCCCGGGGACGCCAGCGAGCGCTGAACGCGTAGTAGAATCATGGAGAGCTTTGCGCTTACCAGTCACATCGTGTGACGACGCAGTCACGCTTCATCAAACAGTCTCTCTCAACTCTTTCGCAACCGCCATGGTGCAAGGAAAGACAAAAGCCATGCAAGCGAAAGCTTCTTCTTCGCGACATGCTGTAAAATCCGCCAAAAATACGAAGAAAGGACAACGTGCCATTGCGCCCAAAGTGCGCTGTTCCTCTCTTCGCGAAACATGTTTGACAAGTTTTTCTCACAGAAAACCATCCTCGTAAAACAAGCAGCGATGCATAAAGTCCGGTCTCTCGTCCTCTTTGCTTTGCTAGCACTCAACTGCCGTCGTTTGTGCAGAACCTTACGGCAAAAATCAACAAGTCCATCGAGCAACAAATGGTGTCGGCTGCATCCAGCGGAAAACTCACGATCATGAAAAACGTTTTACCAGAAGGGTGAGCGCCGCCCTCGAAGAACCTCCACTCCCACCCGGATCTAATCACTGCTGTTTCAGCTCTTCGTCCAAGACGGCCGGCAAGGGAAAGGGTAAATAAGCCGGACCGTCTAAAATCTTCAATCCAACCCATGGAATGGTACCTACGGCGCCGTGTGGCGCACGCCTGGGTGTTTGGCTGTCAATCGTCCAACGCGCTGGAACGATATCTCTGCCGTCATAATGCGCTCATAGCGCGGTCCGATTCTGAACATCGTCGCCTCATTTCCGGGTCGTTAGTAGTAAGGTATTAACCGTTGAAATGATAGATATTTTGGGCCACCAGCGCTTCACACGGACTCCGCTCCTCCTCCTTGTCAGGCGTACTAACCGCGCTATCTGGCCGGCTGTCAATGACCGTGCGCTTTGACTGGTGGCCGTTACATGAGCGCTGCTGTCAAGCGAAGATACCGAAGTCTGACTGAGTCATGGCGCCTATATCTTCCATTTCCCTCGTCCTCGGACCAATGGCGCGCGATACATACCATTGACTCGGGATGCCGTTGGACTGGTTGGTTCTTACCTGCAGTAAATGGTTCTGGAATCCGCCGCCTCCGTTGGCCGCAGGATGCTTCGTGCGTATTTATCGGCGTACTGGGCCCAGGCCTGTCTCAGCTTGTCCTTAAACCAACTTTGACACTACTTCTTTTTCTCTCTACCTACTTGATGACCTCTCGCCTGTCCCCCAGTCTTTGAGCTTCTGCCAGTATTCTTTGGCCCGCTTTACTTGACTAAGTGCAATGTGGATTCTCGAGTATGCTGCAGGCTCCGAGAGTCGGGGACGTTGATTCGGATTAATATTCCCGGCAAGTTTCAGCTCTTCTCCAGGTTAATAATTGAATGCGATCCATGGCTCTTCCCCGAGCCAAAAGCCTCTCTTCAATCCAGGCTGGAACAAAGCTCGGCTACGTGGCGTGCGTTCCAGCGGACCTACCAAAGACCGGACCCGACCTTGGTCTCATTGTACCTCGTTCGTTTGGCTTTGATCTGTATTCTCATTGAGGCAGTTTCTACAGCAGAATCTTGTGCCAGTCATTTAGCTGGAACATTATGATAGCCCTTGATCTTCGCTTCTCCATTTTCCCTATGAAAACGGGTTTTCAGTTCTAACCACCGAAAATTACCAAATCGGGGTGATGGAGTAGTGGTTGTGATCTTCTTATCGGCCGACGGAAATGTTTGCCGACACACGCAATCGCTCCAGAATTTTACGATAAATTTTACACAATGAGTCAATACGTACTCAATCGTCCAGTAATAGCCCTCACTCTTTACCATGACCGTTCCACTTGGACTGGCCGTACCTCCCCATACTCCACATGCAATCTCCGTGTCTCTTCCCACTTGGAAAGACAACGTCGACTATGAAGAGTCTGCAAAACGCGTCGTGGACGTGATGGTCTCGGGTTATCCTAGATTTTTTATACATCTGAGTATCCAGAAGGTAGGCTTCTCTAAACGGGTGTTACTCGACACTCACTCTTCTCCTGAGCTTGCTCGCCTCTGTGCTCAAAAATTTGGCAGGCAAAGCGAAAGCTGCATGCTTTTCCCCTCCCAGAAGATCGCAGATCAATGCCGAACTTTCATGCATACTCGTTCTCTCCCATCCCCTATCTCCGCCAGACTCATCCACTTCTCGATTTGTCCCGAGGATAAGCAGAACCAAGGTCCTTGTGTCAACGAGGATGCCGCACTGCTATCTTCTGCGCCGGCGAGCCTTCACATCGTTTTATTTCCAGAAGAAGCCTTCCCCATTGCTAAACAATTTTGGCAACACACGGGTCTGGGGATCTCGAGTCGACTGGCAGAACACTGCTTGTCTCTCCTACCAGTCGACCCCACATTTATTCCAAACGGCCTACAGAACACGCCTCGCAAGGCGTTGAATAAACATTATTCCGCGAGGAAGACAACCGTTTCCCCGCCGGAATCACCCGTCGTGGAGGACCTCGGACCTGACCATTCTATGTACCTTGAGGAGCGCTACGGCCGAAATCTTCCGATCGCTCTGGCGGCTTCGGCGAAACGTGCACTTCGCCGAAGGATATCGGGCGTATTGGTGCGCGACACTGCCGCGGACTGCCCAGATGGCCCATGCGCTGGCGACCAAAATTATGTGCTTGGCCCGAGTTCGAGAGGTGTGAAAGGCATGATGGAAAACGACGTGTTCTTGTTTCCAACTGGGATGACAGCCATATGGAACGCGCACCAACTGGCATTAGCAGTGCGCCCTCCCCGCAAAAGTGTTTGCCTAGGGTAAGTTGCGGCGCTTTACATCAGTTCCAGAGCCTGATCCCTTTGCAGATTCACATATACTGACACGCTGAAAGTTCTTGAAAAATGGGGTCCCGGATGCCATTTCATTGGAGACGGTACCATCGATCCCCTAGAGAAATTCTTGGAGGAAGAATTCCAGCGCGATCCCACTACTCCGCCCATTGTTGCCCTGTTTACTGAATTTCCGTCGAATCCCCTCTTGCGATCCGCCGATTTGCCCCGTCTGCGGAGGCTTGCCGATAAATACGACTTCCTCGTCGTCATTGACGAGAGTGTTGGCAACTTCGTGAACGTCGAAGTCTTTCCGTTCGCCGACATAGTCGTCAGCAGTCTCACCAAGATATTCAGCGGTTATTCCAATGTTATGGGAGGCAGGTAAGATTTTTTCTCTCGTGTACAAGGAATTTGCTCATTTTGCTACAGCCTCTGCTTGAATCCTCAGGGCCGACACTACGCGAAACTCAAAGCGCGCATGGATTCCAACTACGAGGACACGTACTTTGATGAAGATGCGATATACATGGAACGCAACTCGCGCGATTTCAGACGCCGCGTTAAAATGATCGATGCCAATGCAGAGGCTGTCTGCGAATTCCTTCGTTCCAAGTCTGCTGCAGGAGGCGCATCGTCGCCCATAGTAAAGGATGTCTTCTATCCCAAATACGTTACGCCCCAACACTACGACCGCTGTAGAATCAAGGGGGACCCGTCTCTTGGCATTCAAGAGGGTGGGTTTGGTGGTCTGTTCTCCGTGACATTCACGTCGCTCCTCGTGGCCGGCGCCTTCTTCGACAAGCTCGCGTGTTACAAAGGCCCAAGCCTTGGGACAAACTTCACTCTCGCGTGCCCATACACAATCCTGGCCCACTACGCGGAATTGGATTGGGCATCAACGTTTGGGGTTGAGAAAACCATAGTACGGGTCAGCATTGGGATGGAGGACAAGGCGACTTTACTCGCTTGGTTCCAAGCAGCTGTGGAGGCGGCGGAGGCGGCAGCTCACCAGGAATGCGCATGAAAGCGCCATCGACTGACACAAAAGAACGTTTCTTCAACAGGACGCTATTATTGGCATGATCTACACTGTATCCAACTACAAACCAACCTGTATCTATTAACTTAGTATTTTCTCTTGGGATGCTCCAATTACGGGCTCATTTTTTTGGTTTCTTGACTCTGTGGGGATGTTAGCGGCGAACTGGATAATTAACGAAGAAGCCAACGGACCCATATTTACTTCGCGCTGACATGCGATTCACAACACCTCCAAGATCCAGGGCGCCTCGGACGACTTTGTATCTGAAACGAATTAAGCGGCATATTTTACATGTCCCTCTGAGAATAGCGCACTGTACACCGGGGAGATCCTGGGCGCGCCCTCCTCTCACCAGAACCACGCTGTGTTCCTGCAAGTTGTGCCCTTCTCCGGCGATGTACGCCATACAAGTCTTGCCTGATGATAGCTTAACTCGGGCGACCTTCCGCTTCCCCGAGTTGGGTTTCTTTGGAGTTGCTGTAAATACTTGGGAGCAAACGCCTTTGCGCTGGGGAGCCTTGTCGAGAAGCGGAGACCTCGCTTTTCGATCTCTGCGGGTATTTTTTCTGCGACAGGCCTGGTTCAAAGTCATGGCTGATGTTGGGGAAGCGTGGAACGAGCGAAGTTGGGAAAGGACATTGTGTAACTGTGGGGCAGTTCTCACAAGAGGAGGGCGGGCGCAACTAACCCGGAGAGCCGCAAATGCAGACAGCATTGAAAGGGTTTTGTTGTGACTTGTTTCCCGACGCGTTCCTATCCAAGCAGGGACAACAAACGCGTCTTTGACCCCAACGTCAACGATGCCGGTAGCCACTTCCTCGCGCCGTAAGAAATCCGCTCGGCAAGCGTCTTCCGACATCGAAGAAGATCAGCCTACACAAGGTGCCCGTGCTGCTCGAGACGACGTCGACGACGACGACGACGACGCGCCCCGCAGAACTAAAAAAGAAAAGGCACCTGTGAAGAAGGAAGGTGTAAAGAAGGAGAATGGAAAGGCGCGCCAAGTAGAAGAAGAAGAAGACGATGAAGACGATGAAGACGACCGTATCGACATTGCAAACTTTGCCGACCAGCCGCTCAGCAAAGCAGATGGCCCCAAGATCCTTGGCCTCTCCAAGGACTGGCAGAGCGTAGAGGGGGTCATGCATCAACCTGCTTCTATCATTAATGGAGTCGCGGCCGCAATGGCCGAAGTGGGCGGAGACGAGGCGCTTCAGGTGTGCTTCACGAGAGGGTTTGTGATTCTTACTTCATTTATATAGGGTCTTGCAGAGTTGGACCGTGTGATGAAGGGTCTCTTGGATGTCCAATCTTTGATGACCGGGCATAGCAAGGTCCTGAACGACATCATCCAGAGCGTCGCGAGGGGCGAAAACATTGTAGGCTTCTGTCTCTTGGCAACTTTTTTAGTTAATCCCATTTCTAGACCGACGTGAATACTCTATATCTATCGCTCGCCGATGATATGAACGCCGAATACGACAAAAAGACTACACGCCAGAAATATCTTAAGAATGAAGAATATATGGCTTTCAAGGAAGCCATTTATGTTCGTTTGTTTCCGCTCGTTGCTGCGTGCCTGACCTTTCCTCAGGAAGTGGAGAATCCCGGTAGCGCTATGCCTCCCATGACAGACTTCATTCCCCGGGGTATGTGCCGTTCACAAGGCAGTTTGTCAAGTATTGAATTATGTTCAAAGAACCCGGCGATGAGAGCGACGACGAGGACGAGATCGTAATGGGCGGAGTGACCCAGGAATACAAGTGTCCTCTGTCGCTGACACCCTTGAAGGATCCTATGACATCGCAAGTTCTCATTCCCCTTTACCAATGTCGTCTGAACTCGCTTTCAGATCGGTCTGCAACCATTCGTTCTCTGGTGAGGCTATCAGAGAGTTTTTCAAAAACAAGCGTGGGGCCCAAAAATGTCCTGCTTCGGGTTGTAGCAAATCGTTCACACTCGCCGAGTGTAAACCTAACGCTGACTTGGCTCGCAAAGTCAAGGCTGTTGAGAAGAGACAGGCGAGGGCACAACAGCAAGAAGACAGCGACGCTGAGGAAGTTATCGACTGATTAACTTAAGGCTTCCTCGAGGTCTTATAATACATATGTATACCTACTTTATTTCTTGAGGGTAGAATTGGAATCAGCCCATATTTTTCAAGTATTAACGAGGTACGAGTTGGAACTGATACAAAGCGTCTGTCAAAGAGACTAAGTCATGATAGACATTGTAAAAGGTTGGGCCTTCCAGAGGTAATACGAACTCTGTGCAGTCACTCATTTAACCGTAACAGTTTCGGGAGCATCTTGCGTTGCAATTAGTTAGAGGTGGGCCTGATCAAACAAGGAATTCCAGCAACGAAATATGCGGAAATACAAAAAAGACTTGCTTGGTTTAGGGTCACGTACGACTTGCAAAGGAGGGAGAATGATCCCAGAGCGAGACCAATCATCAATGCCAGGGTGACGCAACCATATGCATGTGTTGAAGATGTTTTTTCGCCCGACATCGGCAAGGCGTTTGCAAGAATCACAGTTAGGATTTCCACAAATAAAATGGTCTAGCATTTCGTTAGTACTGAATAATTTAACGCGTTTGGCCATTGCTCAGCCGACCAAAAGCATCTTCAATTCCAGCTGCCTCTTCGATTCGTCAAATCGCGAATATGATTTGAGGTCCCACTAGCGGGGATCAAGTCAAATGTGGGGAGGGTAGGAGTAAGTAACAAAGATAGATACATAGACCTCGCACTCGGTTGCTGGGTACTGGGTGTACGGAGGCGGATCGGACATCCGTTCGAACTATGCAATGATCAGCATTTCCATTGAGGTAGATCAAATAGCGAGATCCAAGCTTACCTCTAAGCTTGAAGACGTAGACTCGGAATAGGCAGGAGGGTCGTGTAGAATCTGGGCTGGATTGGGGGAAGACATGAAGATGGGGCACGTTCGCGGATGCCTTTAAATGACCTGTATCGAGACTCTATCAGATAGAACAGTGAGAGAACAAGGTATGCATGGAAACTCGAGAAGGCTTCATTGGATCGAAGGATGGTCGAAGCGCTCGCGAACCGCGCCCCTCCCGTCCACCCTAATTAAAAGGTAGGGTTGTGAGGAAGCCACACAATATCCCTGCCAAAAATGAAGGAATTTGAAGGTACACAGGAGTTATAAGTCGACAGAGCTATGTGAGAAGCACTGTTCAAGAAGAGCTGATACGCGTGGAGCGCTCGGCAGCCGAGGTGTTAAGAGGGAAGTAAGCGCTTGGTACACACAATTATTTTACACAGAATACAAGGCAATGTCGAATGTACACACAACCCAGGCTGACGGGGTCTGTCACTTTCTGGCAGCAGATATCAGATGTAGGCTAGGCATTCTGCAAAACACGTACCCTGCACCTGTTCGAGCCAGTTTAAGGTGCTCCGGACCGAAACTATCAGGGAGCAGCTCCCCGATGCTTGTATCCTTCACCCCGCCCGCCGTAATACCAGGCTTGCCCTCTGATTCGTCGCCCGGTGGTTTTGGATAATCACCGGGCACGAGTAGTACAGGCATATCCAGCGCACAGAACTCGCGAATCACTTGGCGGCACATCCCACACGGGGAAATCGTTGAGGAGACATCGCTTCAGCGACGTTAGGTGCGTTTGCAGGACAAAACTTGGGGTGGATACGTTACGACGGCGAGTGCGATAAACGATGTGATGCCCTCGCTCTGGCAGACGGCGTTCACAGAGAGCATGAGCGAAATAAAACGGACGCACAACTGCCTTTACAAACGCAGTTCTTTCTGCGCAGATCGTCCCGCCTTTGAGATCGTAAGCGAAAGAATGACTTGCGGGAAATCGACGCAACCATAGGATGCGTTCTCAATATTCGCGCCCTTGAAAATGGTACCATCTGCAGCCATAAGGGCGGCGCCGACAGCGAACTTGGAATACGGGTTGTATGCTTTCTGCTTGGCTGGCAATGAAATGAGACGATATTCAGTTATAGGGCTGGAATGACTTGCCCTCGAACGCAGCCTCAATGAGAGACTCGCGTTGTTCGACGGACAAGGTCCATATGCGAGTGCTAGTAGCCATGAAGGAGCGTATCGGTCTTTCGGAGATCGCATCGGATGTATCGGACATGGACTGATGCAAGTCCGATGGCTGGTCTTTCTTTTACCGTGGTGCAGTCTGACTGCACATCCCGCGCTGGTCGACGCGTCGTTTTCAACACAGACGCTTTGAAGGCTGCAAAGTGGTCTACAGGAGATCTTGTCGCTATTTCCGCCCCCGACTCGAACAAAAATTTCGCTGTCGGCATTGCATGGCCTTCAGCGGAGCTGCCGCCTCAATGTAGGAATGCCCACGCAGCGTTCTGTATTCTGAAGCCGCCTGGAAGGTGTCTCCGTCTCAACTTCTCTTTATCTTACCGCTGGCCTCCAAGACGGACAGCTTGTTCAAGTCTTTCCCATTCCAAAGACGGTTTCCTCGAGCAGCAACAACCCATTTCGCGTGCCTGCGTTGAATCAAATCAAAGAGGTCGCTGAGATACGGCTGAAGGAGTCTCCGAGGAATGAGGTCACCCCTAAAGCTTTGCCTGCAGGTAAACGTGGGGACTGGCTCAAATTGTTGATTCGGGAGGCATTAGGTCAGTTCCCCCATTCGATTCTGCCGCTACTCACCGAAATATAGTGGATCTCAAATATGTAACGTCTGCACAAACCGTAGAGGTTACGTACGAGCAAGAAATTCGCCGCTTCGTCGTCACGCCTACACCTTCTCAACAGCTAGAGAATCTGGAAGCCAAATTCGGCGCCCTTGCGCTCGGTTCGGCATGTGAGGTCTGGACAGTCGGCTGGGATACGTCTGTGGTCCTCGTTGGAAATACAGACGAGGTTGACAACCACAATTCCTTGGTCCGTCGGTCCCCAAAATTCTTAACACAAAACTTATACTTTTTAGTCTGAGGTCGAGGTTTTGCCACCCGGAAATGAAAACACTGCCTACCAATCTGTCGGAGGACTGAATAAGCAGATTGCGGAAATTCGAGACTTGCTGGAGATACCGCTGACACGGCCGGAACTATTTCGATATTTTGGTGTGTCTTTCTTTTGATGCAAAGTTTTCTCGAGACGTGCTTATTGGATGGGAACGCAAGGGTTGAAGCCTACACGCGGAATACTGCTCCATGGGCCACCAGGGACCGGCAAGACGCATTTAGCGCGCGCCATAGCTGCCTCTACCAAGTCCGCAGTGCTGGTAATCAATGGCCCAGAGCTCTCTTCTGCATATCACGGCGAAACGGAAGCGAAGCTGCGCGACGTATTCAAGGAAGCGCGGGACAAAAGTCCATGTATCGTGGTTCTAGACGAAGTGGATGCGTTAGTTCCTCGTCGAGAGGACGGCGCGGGTGGCGAGGTCGAGAAGCGCGTAGTGGCAACACTGTTGACAATCCTCGATGGAATGGAGGATGGCGGCGACGAACACGCCAGAGTCGTGGTAATTGGGACCACGAATCGGCCGAATGCTATCGACCCTGCTCTCCGGAGACCAGGTCGATTTGATCGAGAAATTGAAATAGGTAACTTTTTCGTTTGCTTTCTGTTCCCTGTACCAAACATTTCAGGCATTCCCGATGCCGATGCCCGCTTTTCGATTCTCCAGGTCCTGCTATCTCAAACTCCCCATGCGATATCTCAAGCGGACCTACTCGCCATCGCCTCGCGTGCCCACGGTTACGTCGGGGCGGACTTGAGTGCTGTTGTTCGGGAGGCAGGAACGATAGCGATCAAACGATGGCTCGCCAGCCACCCTCAAGATAAATCGCAACACGAATTAACGTTGACGCTGCCGGATCTCGAGGCATCATTGCCCTCCGTTCGACCTTCTGCCATGCGCTCTGTTTTCGTGGAAACTCCTCCCGTCCGGTATTCAGAAATTGGCGGCCAAGCTTCGGTTATCCAGAAGCTGCGAGAGACAGTGGAGTGGCCCCTGCTTCATCCAGAGACTTTTTTGCGGCTAGGTGTGAAGCCTCCTAAAGGTATCCTATTATATGGGCCACCGGGGTGTAGCAAGACCGTTCTTGCCCGCGCATGTGCCTTTGAGTCTGGTCTCAATTTTATCGCTGTTAAAGGACCCGAGGTGCGTCTGTGTATTATCATTGGTTGAGCGGGCTCTCAACTCACAGATAGGTGCTGAATAAATTCGTCGGAGAATCCGAACGTACCGTCCGGGAGATCTTCAGAAAAGCCCGAGCCGCCGCCCCGTCCATCGTGTTCTTCGTGCGTCGTTCAATGAGCAACTCACATCAAACCTAACGTCTCCGGAGGATGAAATCGATGCTCTTGCGACCTCCCGTACTTCATCGGACACAGAATCCGGCTCTTCGCATGAGGGTGTTCTGACTAGCCTGTTAAATGAGATGGACGGTGTTCAAGAACTTCGTGGAGTGACTGTTCTTGCGGCGACGAATCGCCCAGACGCGATTGTAAGAGCATTTTTCATGTTCACGTCTCCTAGATTTACTTGCCACCAGGATTCAGCCCTCATGCGCCCAGGACGTCTGGATCGCATTTTGTACGTGGGGCCCCCAGATCAAGAAGGGAGGGAGGAGATTTTAATAATACGGATGAAAAATATGAACGTAGCCCCCGACGTTGACATTGTGGAGATCGCTCGCATGGTATCTTATTTTGCTCTTCTTTTGTTCAGGTTCTTGTGTTAAATCGTTCTAGACGGATGGATGTTCGGGTGCCGAGATCACTGCTCTCTGCCAAGAGGCTGCATTGTTAACTATGCGCAAGGACATAAACGCTCCTCATGTCAGTAGTCCGGTTTAATGGTCGCCCACCTAGCAATACTCATCTCTACATTTTAGGTTCCTCACGAGGCTTTTGTTGCCGCGAGTAAAGCTCTAAAAAAACAAATCACCCCAGCTGTGTTGCAGAAATTTGAAAAGTGGAAAGGAGCTGCTGCATAAAAGCTCGAGAGGATGTACTATTGTACTGTAGAATGGAAATTGCTTGGCCAACGAAAAGAAAACTCTGCATTTGCCGAGTAGTTGTGCTCCGCTCGTTGATTACCAAGCAGTGTTGTCTTGCATTTCGACTCGGATGTCGAGCTCCAAGGGTAAAGGCAAGGAGCCTGCTACTCTGCCTCCGCTCCCTGGCCCATCTTCCGGAAGCGCGAATCCTGCAGCTTCACTGTCGGCCTTGTGGGCTTATCTCTTACCGGCACTGAACCACATCGTCAAAAGCCCAACGAACAATTCGGACAAGGCTCCCGCTATCGATATTGGGTTCTATGCTGGCATTCACACCGCTTGCTACAACTAGTAACGTGGCCGGCGCTTTTCTATGGATCCCATATGTTGACTGGCGCGTTAGTTTCACCTCCCAAAGCGAGACCAAGTCGAATACTCGAACCACTGGGGAACCTGCTAGTGGGACAGATTTATACGAACAACTCGACAAATACTATATCGAGGCAGCGCGCGAAGTCATGCTCGGCGCACCTCAGGATGATTCGACTCTGGTCCAGTACATTGTCCCATGCTTCAATCGCTTCTCCGCTGGAGCAATGTCCGTTAACCGGCTCCTGAACTACGTTAATCGGCACTATGTCAAACGCGCCGTAGATGAAGACAAAGGCTGGCTTCGTCTAAATGATGTGCTCGAGTCTGTGGCGAAGACCATCACCGCAGACGACTCGAGGGAAAAAATCTCGGAGAGGTTGAAGGAAAAGAGGACGGACGAGCTAAAGAAGTGGGGCTACAAAAGTGACGGCTCTGGAGAGTCTATGGCGTCGGCTGAAGCATGCGCGGAAGCTGCCAGTCTCCTGATCGAATCGTCTCCGTCTCTTCCCTCGCCCACCGTCGATTCCGCACCGAAGTCTTCGATCCCCTGCTTGCCGTGCCCGTGGTCAAGGGGAAGAAGACCAAGAACAAGATTCCCAAAGCTGCCGGTAAATCCATCCCCGCCCCGATACCCAAAGGTCGTTTGGCTCGTGCCGTGAAAGAGCTGCTCGAATCCAAGGGAGGGGACGAAGAAGAAAGGGTGCGGCTGATCAGGGACCTTGCAGCTGGTCTTCGTTTGGTTGGCGTACGTCCAGACCACCCGCTTCGTAAACGTCTAGACAAATTTCTTGTCCCTGCGTAACCGTTGCTTTCGTCGCGTGCCCATATGCATGTTCCGAGAGAAGGATACTGATGTGTTAAATATTCCTGCCTAAACACGCTCAGAGAACTGTTTCCCTGTTCCTGCCGAGCCCCCCTCTCGAACCTTCACGACCGAGTCGGAAAGATATACCAGGGCGTTCTCTCAAGGTGAAGTACCAAACAGTAGGTAAGATCTATGCATCTCCTACAGGCTGAAGTAAAGTCCACCGCTACGAGAGTGCCTGGGCGACCTGCTCCTCCGAAACCAAACACTCGTTCTGTGTGTACATACATACATATATCTTTCCCTCCGCTTTCTGACCCTGGAGCCGCAGCTGTGTCTGTCCGTCATTTGGAATGAGGCCAAAATTTAGTGGGATGCTGTAGCATTACAACGCTTATTCACGGAGTCGTATCTCGCGCTGTGGATATCCTTCAGGTTCGCCACATCCTCTTGGCACTCATTCAAGACTGCTCTGAAATCTTCATCGTCTTCCCACGTATTCGCATCGATGGGAAGTATACCTAAGAAGGGCAGTTCACCATGGTATGTTCGCGAAAGACCCTACTATTGTGGCCGACATTATATCCCTCAGGCACCCAAGTCGCCGCTGTTTGGAGAGGTGAGGTACGCCAGTATTTCGTCTGCTCCTTGGATTTGTACGTGTCCAATATTCGACTCTGCCCAGACCGAACCCCAAAGGCTCTCGTTATAAACCAGAACTCGCATTATTCTGGAGGCGAGCCCATTCCAACAACACCATCGCCCAGTAACAATTATTTTGCTCATCCGTCAACACACGTTCTGTGAACACTTTCCCTGTTTCCTGAATCCGTCGAGCTTCGCCCTCATGCGAAATGGCCCATTCGACCTTCTCGACCAAATCGGAGAGATCTGGCCGGACGGGAATGTAGTGCTCGTATGGTCGGATCCAGTCGTTGAAATACTCCTCGAACACGGTTGACTTTATGTAAATCAATCGACATGCAAACATATCTGTTTAATAGTCCAATGCATACGTACCTTGAATACCAACGAACCAGATTTCAACAGGGTGAGGAACCGGCCGGAGAACGTGTTGCCGTCGATGTCGAGAAGGTATTTGTATTCGAGCGCTTCTTTCTGCGAGACGCGCCGGCCTATATTGTATTCTATAATGATACGGTTGCGGTTGCAATCTTCCCTGCAGTGGTCCTCGGCAAAATTCGTTATTTTGACGTCCATGAGCTGTGAGTGTTCGCGCCCGAGGTCTATGAGTCGGAAACGCGGAAAGGAGCGGTAGTTTTCGCCGATAATGTGTCCGCCGTTACTTGCGCCTCGCCAATCTGCCGTTCAGTGAATACCTCCGTGGGACAATAGATCGGAAACGGTCTTACAGAGCTGCGGCTTCTTCGCACTCCACGCAATATTGGCTTTGGTTAAGTTCAGTTTACTCGACCAGCGCGACCTACGATAAAAGTACTGATATTCTTAGTCTCAAAATTTGAATGAAAAAATACAGCAAGATATGCTTACTTCGCCCGGAAAGAGGATGTCCGAGAAACAAGGCGAAATCTTGGTCATGCTCAGAAGAGGCCATAAATCAGTGGTGAAATCGGCACTAGAAGAGGAACGTATAACTACACGCATCAATAAATAACCCGGGCGGAAAAGTAGAGGTCGTTACAGGCAATATTGGGACTCTCGTCATAGGCAAAACCATTGGCTTTGCCTAACAGGTTGCACCCACTCTGATTTCTAAAGAAATCGGCTGTTGGGTGGGGAGCGAGGTGAAAGGGATTTGAATCCTTGAGGTTTGGAGCCCGTTCACGCGCACCGAGCTCGCGGGAGTTGAAAACAACGCGGGGTTCGTCTCGTCCATTTAAGAGGAACTCCATATCTGGGAGTAAGAAGGCAATCTGTAATAAAAAACCAAGTCAGTTGCCGAAAGGAAAAATACGTAGATAGCCATACCTTCTTGAGAGAGAAAGGCAAGTCTGTGGCGAACGCGGTCCCACTGTAGGGAGGCATCCGGAGTTTTCCGTCTTGAATCCGGATCGCCGTCAACCCAACTGCTTGTTGCTTTTTCTGAGTTAATCCAGCGGTTTCTTGCAAGATCTGGCAAGGCGTCAAGATATATCATGGAAGTCTCAAATTAGATACCATAGCTTGTCCTTTTTCTATCATGGCCTGGAAATAGGTTGGATGATCAACGGCCAGCTGGTAGAACGGCTCGAAGTCTCGTTGAATTTGGTCATAATCGTCTATCAAGCATTTATTTTCCCGAGCAAATTCAAACCACCGATCGAAGTTGGGCGGCGGCGGGCGGCCTGCTTTGAGGGTATAACGTGCGACGGCCTCGTCGAGCGTTGTTGACTGCCTCTCAAGAACCGCGTCCAAACTTGACTGAGCAAAGGTCAGGGCTTTCGTAGACAGTGGATCTGGATCCGGGGTAACTTGTTCAAGATCGGTGGAAGAGGGAATGTGTTCTTGGGAAGGCCTCGGGGAGAGTGCACATGTATCTTCCGCAGGAGTTGGAAACACCGGCGGCAGGAAGAAATAATGGCTGGCCCTTCCCGTAGCGAATGCTGCCAGCAACAAAATTGAATAACGCCAGGGCCATCGGCTGGTATGGAGTGAAATGCGAGCCATGCCTCTTCTATAAGTTCTTGCAATGTTTCATAGACGAAGCTGATCGCTGCTGATCGTGATCGGAGCAGCGGCCCGGCGTTGTTCAAGTTGCGTCGCACGTCGCTGCGCTATGTTGCATGCTCTGGCCGCTTCATTGTTGAGAGTCGCGGAAACATACCGAAGGAAAAACTGGACCGCTATTATTACCAAGTCCCGCTCACCCAAAAATATTTCAGAGTTCTGCTGCCACATGACCACAACTAGGGTGGTCCGTGCGCGGCCTGTGGGTATAAAAGCAGGGCGACAACAATTGAATTCCTTACCACTCTGGCCTTTTGGCTTAGATCAAGTGTAGTATCTGTTCTTAATAGTTTAACCACTGGGTGACTTCCCGTAAGACAGATCTGTGTTTTTCGGATACTTGGGGGTGCCATTGATGGGAAGTATGAGGTGAAAAATGTAGTATATTTGTGCACGACAATCCGTAAGACATTTGAAAGATACTCGACTGGTCTCCACAAAAAATCAGCAGACCGAAACAAAACTCACAGAAGGCAGGGCCGAGTCATTTTGGACTTCATGCTGCTGCATCGAAATTGCTCTTGTCCCACTTGTTCGGTTCGGTATTGGTGAAAGGTAAGCAAAGCGGCGGCGCCCTGCCGGGCGGCAGAAAGAAGACAAGAAAATCTTTGCTGTGAATGGTTGGCTTGCAAATTCCATGTAGATCTTTGTAGGGGGAACAAGTGGTGAAGATGCCGAGCGTCATATTGGTGAACACGAGCAAAGATGCGACGCGTTCACCGGCGTACGAGCAGTAGAGCACAAGAGGAAGGTCGTGGGAACTTCGGGCAGTGATAGCCTGTGATCCGTTCTTGCCATTTTGGGTTTGTAAAAGTGAATTTCGTCTGTTCGGGGGGTCCTGACCCCCCGAACAGATTCACAAGCACACTGGAGATTGCCATCTTTCAGTTGAACTGATTGTTGACAAAAGCTAATTCATTGCCTAAAGTAATGACCCGGAAACCAGCTGAGCTGAAAACCAAACCTATTCTAGTTCTAGCAGTTAATACTTTCAGTACAACGGAAACTACAGCTATCGGTTTTAGATATTGACTACACCAAAACATTATTTAGCAAATTTAAAGTCGGACGAGCTGAAAGTCAACCTGAAAGTATTTGTTTTGGTCGTGAAAGCAGTTGAACCAACACCAGAACCAAAACATAACCAAAACTAAATGTTTTGCTTTTGATTTCAGCTGAAGCTGAAATATAAACTGAAACCATATGTTTCAGTTCACCTGAAAACTAAAACATTTAGTTTTGGTTGGACCAAAACTGGGAGTATCGGTTCAAGTTTCGGTCCTCTTATCGGTTCAACTGAAACACAACCGCTACATTATATTTTGGTTTTAGTATTGGTTCAACTGCTTTCGCGACTGAAACAAATGCTTTCACTTTGATTTTCAGTTCGTCCAACTCTAAATTCGCTAAATAATGTTTTGGTTTAGCCAAAATCCAAAACTGATAGCTGTGGTTTCCGTTGTGCCGAAAGTATTAACTGTTAGAACTAGAATTGGGTTGATTTTCAGCTCAGCTGGTTTCCGAGTCTTTACTTTAGATAACGAATTAGCTTTTGTCAACAATCAGTTCAACTGAAAGATGGCAATCTCCGGTGTGAAGTGTACAGGCGTTTCGGAGAGTGTAAGCGAGATCTGAGGCCGATGGGGTCCTGATGGAAGCCCCGGCATGTCGGCAAGAGAGTAAAAGTATAGTATTTTCACAGATTTGTCTTACGGGAAGTCACCCACTATTATGCCTGCACCGCAGGCATTTCTGGTTATCTAATTTTTGCCGCCCTTGTTCGTCTGCTCTGCTTGCACCAGACGGACGCGATGACCTTGCTGCTGCACTACTGGCTTGTGTCGTCAGGGGATTCGTCTTTCTGCTGCACCTTAGGCTGCCTCTTTCGAGGTTGCTTTCAGGTGCAGCAAATGGACCAGATTGTCCAGTAATACGCCGGCACCGCCACAGGCGGTGCCTTCCGGCGGATGTCGCTCAGCCATCCACCATCGTCCATCAGATGCTGGCCACGATCCGGTGGAGGACACCGGATGCAAGACCCTGGCGACGGTCGCCGGATAGAGCTGGATTTCTGCCTTATTCCAGAAAATATTTTTTGTAACTGCCCTCAAAATGCGACCCCATCCTGAATCGTCTTGCAAGACATAGATATTTTAACTATCCACTGTACCTATGTACACTAAAGTAACCACCAAAGAACTCTGTCGACATCTGGCAGATACAGACCAAAATCCAGTGACAGTCGCCGGAGTTCTACGATCCATCCACCGCCATCTGCCAGATTTCCGTCAACCATCCAGTGGAAGTCGGTGGATGTAACCCTCTTTGTGCCGTCGTTTGGCGGTTTTTCTGTGTTCATCCAGCGGAAGTCGGTGGATTCAGGCATCTCTCCATCGTCGTCCGGCAGATTTTCCGTCTCTATCCGGTGAATGCCCCAAAATACCTTGGCATCCACCAACTTCCACCAGAGGACGCCGGAAGCTGCCGGAAGACGGTGGATCAAGAAAATGCAGTGCCGGAGATCACCGGCAGTCAATATCATCCACCGGCAACCGTCATCTGTCGCCATCCGCCGGCGTCCGACGCCATCCTTTAACATTCCGGGCATATAACTCAGATTGTCAGACTTTTTTTGGTTTTCTATCACTGCTAACCCTAACCTTACTCGAGCTTATCCGTATGCATTTCAACGGCACCACCCATTATATTGTCTTCTACGGGACCGTGATACAACACCAAGCTAAATTACAATTTCGAGGTAAACTGCGACTCTGTGACCCCTTTGCCCATGGCCGATGTCGACGACACCCCGCCCGTAACAGTCTTGATGAGATTATCCGCATAGTCTGCCCCGCTCCACTATACAGTTCGTCAACACATGCACCTACTTCGTCTAATGAACAAAAAAACGGACCTTTTGATGCGTGAGCACATCCGTGCCCAGCTCGCGCTCCTTACGCTGCACCAGCTCGACGTACGCCTTCATCCCTGTCTTGGCGTACTCCTTCGCGAAGAGGTCGGAGATATACGCGTTCGAGTGTAAACCGCCCAGCTAAAAAACGAACGATGAGCCTGCGCCGCTGCAATAATGTCTCACAGCACATACCGTGATAAACTGCCACACAAACCCGAGCTTCCCTAGCTGCCACACGTACGATTGCATGTCCTTCTCGCCCAGCCCTGCCGCGTCCCAGTTGAACGACGGACTCAAGTTATATGCCAGCCAGTGGCCCGGGTGCGCGGCGTGCACGCCCGCCGCAAACTCCTGCGCCTGCTTCATAATCGGGCTTTTCGTCTCCATCCATAGCAAATCCGCGTAGGGCGCAAACGCCACCGCGCGTGTAATTGCGCACTGGGTTCCGCCCTGGTAGCGGTAGTATCCCTCGCGCGTCCTAGGGCTGTCCCAGTCCCAGTGCGGCACAGTCTTCAGTCCAAACTCCTTCTGCGCGATGGCGACGGCCTGGGGATAAGACACATGGGCGACACGGGCGACGAATTTGCTTAGTTGAGCGGGAGAAACGCCTTGCTTCTTGAGCGCGTTGGCCAGCGTCGTGGAGAAGAGTTGTAGATCTGCAGCGCTGGTCCACTCGTCTTCGATCGCCTGCAGTTGGGCTCCCAACTTGCCTGCCCGCTCGGCTTCGACCATTACAGTATTCAGAGGAGCAAGAGAAGGATTCGTGGATCCCAGGATGAATGGGTGGTCGCGTTCGTCAATGTTGGACGTGATGAGAGTCGCAGCCTCAGAGTCGGTTCGCGCAATGGCGAGGTTCTCGACGCCCATGATGTCGAACTGCAGTCGGATGGCGACGAGACGGTTAATGTGCTCCGAGATGGGGACGAGGACCTTGCCAGCCATATGGCCACACTTTTTCGTGCCGGGAGCCTGATCTTCGATGTGGATACCAGCTGCGCCTTTCTCGACGAACATTTTGGCGAGTTTCATGATCGCGGTCAAGCCACCGTGACCAGTGTCCGCGTCGGCGACTAATGGACGGAGATAATCAATATAGGGAGTCTTTGCGAGCTCTGCGTCCGACATGCTGGAGCGGGCTTCGCGTTGCTTCCGGTCGTGGAAGAGTTGAGCCATGAACAAATGCTCGACCTTGTTCGGCACAGTATTTGAAGGGTAGTCTGGGAGACATGGATAAACGACGCGAAAGACAACATAGAGAATATATCTTACCCGCGAGATCCGGACCCGGCTCATTGGTGCTCGAAGCCGTGCTGGAGGATTGCCAGCCGGAAACGTAGACTGTCTCGAGATATTTGGCCATTTGGGTAACCTGGACTGGGTCCAGACTGTATAGGCGACAGGTTCAGGTGAAGAAACACGTTCGGAGAGCCGGAAACATACGCTCCGTATGTGTGCGACGGAGTGCCGCGTTTGGCGTGCTCACCCAGCGTCGCCCAGAGCTTCTTGGCCTGGACGTTGGAAGGGTACTGAATGGGGAGGGTACCGCGCTTTGCTACGACGTCGGCGGCGGAGTAGGGGCGTTTGACGCGGGCAAAACGAGGATTCTGGAGCGAAAAAGTCAGTGCTCGCGTGCCGAGAGAGGAATAAACGGACTTGCCTTCCACCATTTCTCTACTTGGGCGACTTCTTGGGCGAAAGCGGCGCGTTCTTGGGACATGGTGGCGGTTGGAAAGAGCCGGAGGGGAAGCGGGTCGTATTTAGGGGGTCGGTCATTTCACGGGATTCTTATAGCAGATCCATGTGATTCTCGGCCCTTCGGATTTTCTCGGATACAAGTGACGACACAGGAATGGGATTCTTTTTATACCCCGTTCCCCTCCGTTCCTGCAGAGCGGAATTCCGTCAACAACGTCCTTCCGTCAACGACAACGTCGCGAGTCTCCCTTTCCTTCCGTCGACAACGTTACTCTCCCGCTCTCCTTCCGTCAACAACGTCGCTCTCCCGCTTGGCTTCCGTCAAGAACAATGCTTTCGGCACTTCAGCGCCGATTGCCATCATAGACAAGTCCAGCCAAGCCGTAGCGGACAGTAAATGCGAGCAAACTTCCAGCGACCTGGACCATCTCAGGGATGTAAAGGGGGGATAGCATCAAATTCACCTGCGAACACATCAACACCTGAACGAGTCTCTTCTCGGTCATTGGCCCGAGTCGCAGCAAGAACCAGTTGAGGATCGTCAAGTTATTAGCCTCCAAGATGGTCCCGCTGGTTGGATGCCTCGTGAGTTCCGTCAGCCCTAACGTAGCCATTGTTCCCAAAACGAAGGTCGTCAGCTGTGACGGCGGCTTTAAGAACAGTGTCCTCGACGGGTGAAGAAGATTTGTGTTGTGATCAATCCTGCCACAGCGGCGTTAAAACAAATGGATGGACTCGAGCCAAGCGTTTCATACCTCGGCACACGATGCCTGGGACAAGGAACCAGGCCAAAAAGCTGCGGACACGAGAGCAAGAAGTTGAAGATCTGTGGGATGAAAAAGAGCAGCAGGGTCTTGGAGAAGTGCGCCTGGATGCCGACGACCGCAAACGCCATGCCCGTGACATAGCAGAGCGTATCGCCGGGGAATGCCCTCGCAGGGTACCTGTCGTATCTTGTTAGCGGGCTGTTATCGTTGCTTCGCACGACTCACCAGTTGTGGTACATGAAGCCAGTGCACACCGCCACCAATGGTAGCATGAAGTAAAGGCTGAACAGGTGTCGCTCGACCAGTTCCCGGCTTCCATACGCCATTCCCGCGCTCCAAACGCCGCCAACCTCCACATCGGCTCTATATCCCAAGAGATGTAAGGGTATCCGAAAGTCAAGCGGCCACGGAAGATAGAGAAGATCGTTCAGGATGACAGAAAGGGCAATGATGAGCGCCTGGCTGACTTCCGAGCCGTTGATACCAGCGAGGATGTTGAAACTGTTGGTAGCGAATGTGCTCAAAAGCGACATGTAGACATAGTATAAAGGTCCTGGGCAGTGTTCAGTCTCTGCTACATGAATTCAACGAGACTCGCACCTAGATTGACGAGATTCCCAAAAATAAACCGCAGAGGGATCGGTACGACCACGTCGGTGTTCCCCCTCTCGGCGTAGTACACCATGAGGAGCGGAATCGACGCGATAATTGGGATAGGTATTTTGTGCCGCCACCGAATGTCGAAAACGTCGTCAAGGAAGCCGAGCATAGTTGCAATTAGCAGAGAGAGTAATGAAGAGAGGTATACGGAGAGCTTCAAGGACTTTAACGCGCATAACCGGACAGAAATAAAGTCATGGGCACCTGGTAATGAGGAAATTCGACAATGGAGATCCCCTCGGGCTTTTTCTTGGCGTTGGCAAAGCTGGCTATCGAATCGGAGAACGCGAATGGTATGAAGAGGATCAACAGCAGGATGTAGACCGACGCGGCAACGAGTCCCTGGCTCTCCGGGCTTGCAAGATGGTCAGGAGCTTCAGGGCGAGCGCGCAAGGCTTACTTACATTGGTGTCTTGTCAGTCTTGAGCAGGTCTACTCCCTTCAAGTTCGCTTTAATAAACGCCGGCCCCACGGCAGGAATAATATACAGGGTCGCCAGTAATGCAAAGACTGAGAAACCAAAGGAGGTGTAGAGAGCGGGAAGCGGTGGAATCGGCTCGAGGAAGGGCCGCACGATGAACCATGCCGCGACGGGGACGAGGCCAAAGAGTAGAACTGGTGGTAAAGGTCGAGGAGGTGGCATTTTCAAGGAGATTATAACAGGTCTACCATGAAGCTTTCTTGTCGTTCGCCCAACGATCGGAAACCGGGGTAAAAGGATGCTTAGGCTAAGGTCGACGTGGAGGACACGGTGCAGATCTAGAACCGGCGATCAAATTCGACGCGTTTAGTTGCCGGCAAGGATGCCTCCCGATTTGTGTCTGAACAACCCGTTATGCGTCGTGAAAACCTCTGAAGGCAAAGGGCGCGGTGTATTCGGTTTGCTATACTTTTCGGGCTTTATTTCTGCCCTGACTCTTGAACTCGAGCCGCGCACGCGATCGCGAAGCAAACCAAAGTGGAAAGCAGCCCCGTTCTCCTCCTCGGTAAAGAAGAATACGAACAACACGCAAGGTTTGGATACCCGGTTTCTCTCTGTGCGGAATATTTCTTGCTGCCTTAGGTTCACGATCCTCGACCACTACACATTCAAGTGGAAAAACGGAAGTCAGGCACTGGCACTCGGCCTCGGTATTGCTACCATGTCTCTCTGGTGCTCATTCGCCTGAGACGTTTTGTTTTGAGGTTCCCTGTTCAACCACTCGAATCGTCCGAACCTGTCCTACACCATTGACCCGTCGAATGAGTTGATTCACTACACTACCACCCGAAGTATCGAGCCGGATGAAGAACTCTGTATCTACTATGGTAGCAAACTCTGGTTCGATCCAGTAGAACCTTCCGAAACCTCGGATCCCCATGAGAACGATGACGGGTGGGGCGGACTGTTTTCTGTCGATCCGGACGCCGCACAAAGTGTACTTCCTCCTTTTTTTCATGGCTCCGTCCTCGATGTAGTCCCAGAAGAGGACCTCCCCTTCGAGCGGTCAAAGGCTCCGCCAGAGGAAGAAACCGCCGACACCATTCGAACTGGTAAGTTATCACTGACCAACGAGTATATTTCGTGTGAAAAGGATGAATTGCCGTAGTGCAAGCATGGGCAGTCGACGTGCCGGACCCGCGCAGCATCGGGCCTATGCTAAAGTATGTCGCTCCCCTCACAGGGCTGTGAGCGAACTCCTAACTCAGCTTGCGCCAGGTGGCTGCGACACAGCGAACTCGACTTATCCGAACTAGGGCACCTGAAGCGCGTTCGAAAGCACGGAGAGAAGAGCACCTTCCTGCTCAGCGTGTCCCCGGACCCGCCGAGCCTGCCTGAGGACATTGCTTTACCCAGCCCATTTCTTGTTACCGTCCCCTCTTCGGTGGCCCTCACGCTCACCTCCCTGAGCCTGAAATCCGCGCTCTGGCCGACAATTTACGCGCCACGCCGCAAAGGCGAAGTCGAGGAGTGGTCCCAAGGCAAAACGCGGTGGGCATGGGAAGCTATGCACGCGGTCGTGCAGGAAGCGCTTCGGTGGCGAAACCAAGGCGAGGTAGGGTTTCCTTTCATCGCAATCCTTCTATGTGCGTCTCTTAGAGTTCGCGTCTCGATCTGCAGCTTCCCGTCGCCGCGTACGTCCCTGTTCCGTACGAAGCCTCGGACAGCAACGACGCACCTCCCGCATTCATGGCCCACGACACGCGACACACGGCTGCTCACCCCCTCCGCCACGCCGTCATGAACGTCATACGCCAGATAGCGGACCACCGTGCACAAAATGGTGGCGCAGAATCTGAATCCGTCGTAGAACCCCGACCACTCGGAAACGGGGACGGAGAAGGAGACGACGACTCTCCACGTAACGGCACCAACTACCTTCTCACATCGCAAACTCTCTTCACGACCCAGGAGCCGTGTATCATGTGCAGTATGGCCTTACTGCATTCTCGTGTCAAAGAAGTAATGTATTTGGTGCCGATGGAAAAGACTGGCGGGTGCGGCGGGCTGACATGTGTCCCAGCGCTTCCGGGAGTGAATCATAGATTCAGCGTTTGTCGGTGGAAGGAAGGAATGATACAGGAGGCTGGGCTGCAAATAGACGCGTCCGTTGACGCTTGATTAGCTCAAGATTTAATTCGATGTATCGTGTTGTATTTCCACGGCGGAAAATGTATGGCAGCGACCGGCAAAGAATGCATGGTCGCTCGTCCTGAATGAGGTTTATTATTGAATTTTGTTGCTGGTACTTATCACCCATGTAATTTTCGCAGCCGAATCCGACGTCTAGAGTAGTTCAAAACGGCCCCCGCCCCCAAGACACGGCTTACAGGCAGCTCCGTCACCAAAGCTCCCTCCGTTTCGCCTTGATAAGCATCAACGTCGTCTTTTTCTCGCTCCATTTTGCTCGGGCTGCCCCGGCAACCAGCTCTTGTTCCCGCCGCTTTGCTCTCCGTTGGCTCTTCTTCAGCGCCGCAATGGCTTGCACAAAGCCTCGGGTGACGTTGAACTTGCTCGCCAGCACGCCGCATGTATAGCGGTCGGGATCCAGTGCTCGTAGTCGCTTGATTTCTAATATAGTCTGTGCTGAGGCGCGCGGGAGCGCCGGTTGCACGTATTTTTGCCGCGAAGGCGGCGGCAGCGGGATGTTTTCTTTGGGGGACCGTGGACGGAGGAGAGGAGATACGGGATTCGTTGTGAGGGAATAAGGAGAAGGTGCTGTGGGCGGTGGACGGTGGATAAAAGTCAAATCCTCGTCTGGAAGAGAGGTTACAACTGCCTGTGGATTATTGAGCAGGGGATCCGGCGCGTGGTACGCGGGCCTCTCTGCAGTCCCCGGCTTAGGGCGCGGCCATTTGTTAAGTTTTGTTGCGTACGTTCGCGAGAAAGCAGACGCGATTGAAGGACATGCACGACGGAGCATTGAAAGAAGTGACTTGTATTTGTTCGTGTTACAATTAGGCGACATGGACCTCTCCTTCCTACGGCACCGCGTATCCAGCCTTTACCGTCTCCCGCGCCTCAATCCTCGCAAACCACCCCTTCACACCGGGGAATTCATCCAATGAATCTATCCCGATAAATTTGTGCGCTCCCACCCTACAGTGAGAATTCAGCGCAACTCAGGGACGAATATCGATTGGTTCGTACCATGGGTAAGCGTTGATGTCCGCAATGGTGTATCTATCTCCAACCTAGAATAAACGAGGTACGAGGTCAATTGTTGTAGCATCAATTATGAGAGACCATATCTAACCAGGTACTCGTGGTCCTTCAAGCGTAGTTCCAACACGCCCAGAAGGCGCTTCGACTCGTCGACGTAACGCTTCTGTGCGTACGGGATGGGCTCTGGCGCCGCGTTTTTGAAATGCCCCGCTTGGCCCATCATAGGTCCCCTGTGTTGCACCGTTTGCATGGTTCCTGAGCAAGATGAATAAAGCACTCGACTCACAACCCGGCGTTAGCCCAGAACATCCACTGCGCCACCTCACTGGCTTCTTTCGACGCATAGTCAAACGAAAACCGGTTCTCCTTGTCGTAGTATTGCTCCAGATACAGGAGAATAGCACCTGTCTCGAACACCGCGAAATTGTCGCGCGCACGGTCAACGATAACTGGAATTCTTCCGTTCGGGTTCAACCTTATCAAGTAACGAGTTAGTACCGATTCATCGCGTCCGTCAAGAGAGACTAGTTCAACTTCAAAAACCAATCCTCCTTCTGCTCGTTCTGGGAGAAGTTGATCTTTTGAAACCTTGGTTCTCATGTCACGATATATCGTCTGGCGAAATGATAGCAAAGCTTACTCGTACTCGAGCCCGTAGGAAGCCTTGAGCTCCTCCAGGAAAACGGACACCTTGCGGCCGTTGGGAGTCCCTACAGTGTAAAGCATGATAGGTTTGGAAGCCATTGTTGTGTATCGATGTAGGAAAGTCGATTGGTGAGATTGAATTAAAGAGGGATTGAGGGAATAGACGATAGACCCCAATCGACGCGTTGCTTTTAAAAGAGCCATCGTGGAAACTAGATGCCAAGACCAGCTGACCACGTCTTGAGTCTTTGTGATATTATTCTGCATTACGCAACCTCTTTTACAGTCGGGCGGCGACTGGCGGGACCGTGTGTATAATCTTCCTTCCTTCCCCCACATATCTGACGACGGACTGTTCCGAAAGGGGACATAGCTGAGCTCAATATTATCCTGAGTCTTATCCTGACTCAGCCAATATATTTACCTTCAGTCAGCTCGAGACACACCTGGGACTCCACCATCAAGGAAGGAAGATATAATGAGTGTGGCGCGCGGGACGCCGCAGCTGTGCTTACATTTGACTGCTACTAAGCTATACACCTGAGATAGAGAGGAAGGAACGTCACCAATGCCCTAAGAAAAAGAAACATGTATGTACACGGACCGTAAGGAAGGAATCAAACTCCACGAGCGCAGACGAGACTATATCAAGTGTCCCTCGATATCCAAAGGAACGACAAATCCAGGCTAGTTTCAAATTTGTGTCGAAAAGAATGGGGTGGGGGTCCAGGTAGTAATAGTACACGGTTCAAGATGGGTGCTCGCAGTAGACAAACGACGAAATATGGAAAGCAGGGGAGCTGGATAACTAAGTCATCGAGCTATCATCAGGCGCGTCGGGGGAGGACATGGCGATCGAGTTTCTGCGGCTGTCATGCCCAGGGCTATCCCGCTCGTGGTTATGCGAGGATTGCCGCGGAAGCGTCGGACGTTCCGCCGGGTGACCCACTGAATGACTGTTCATAATCTTCGCGTGGTGCGACGACGGCGAAGAGTGAGGATGCAGAGTCTCGCGGTCACGGAATCCCTGTGGCGGCGAGTGTATGTTGTGCAAACCACTCCGCTGCGACGATGCCTCGAACGTCTGCCGCGGGGGATCTAGCCTAGTCGCCGACAGAGAAAGACGCCGCGCGTCGAACGGCGCGGGGGAGCCGTTCTCAGATTCGAGTGTACTCTGCGTGTCCCTATCTCTGTCCTGCGACCAGCCTGGCGAAGGCCGCCGACTGGGCTCTCCCCTGGGGCGATCAGGCTGCGACCGTGGGGGGAAGGTGTACGATTCTGAAGCCAGAAGGTTGCCGTTGCGAAGGGGCTGTTTGCCTTTGGCTTTTAGACTCCCAGAGTCGACGCTTTGCCGCCGACCGGTCGCGAGACGTAGCGCGTCTTCTAACTCGTCCACCCTGCGGTGTAGGCCAGTAATTTCCGCCCTCATTGGCGCCAATTTCCGCTCGACCATGCTCTCCACCGTCTCGTTCAGCTTCTCTTGTTGTTGCGTCAAATTTTGAAGAAGGGTATTCGATCTCTGAAGCTGCTCTCCGAGCCAGTTCTTCAGCTGCTTCGAGTCGTTGAGAGCATCGTAAAAGACTTCGAACGGAGCCAAAAATGCCGACTTGTCCCCGGAATACCCAGGATGGTGAAGTGACATGGGCGTTGGAGGCACCAGAGTCGAAGCAATAGCGACCGAGGCCGCGGGGGGAGAACGTGCACTAACAGCGCCAGAAGTAGCATGGGCCAAGGACGGGACGGTGGTCGCGCTACTATTACGCTGCATGGAGAGCCGTGTCGGGGTGGGAGGGACGTGCCCAGGTACCCGTCGCGCATTGTCGCCTCCGCCCATGACGGAGGGAAGCCTGGGTAGAGTCATTGGAAACCGACCAGAGTAGAAAGATCCTTGGCCCCCTCCCTGCGGAATGGGTGGAGCGCTCTGAATAGCAGGCTGGAACTGTTCCTGCGTGTGCGCCTCCCTTGGACTAATGATGATATCCGCTGGTTTTCTTTTACCACCCAGCTGTTCGGCCCGACGCCGCGCAAAGCTGATCGGAGGAGGCGGCAAGGAATTTTGCGGAGCCACGGGCTGAACCGCGAGGGGAGGGCTAGGAGGTTGTCCCTGAGTCCCATTCGCGGCTCGACGAGCGGTGTTGCCCGCGTTTGGACTACGCCGTTGCCGCCCCCCCGCTGCGGGCTTGGCAGGAGCCACGCGTTCCTCCGTGAGTACAGAGGGAGGGGGTGCGCTGATACTGGGGGAGCTGACAACGCTCCCTCTGCGCTGCTCAATCAAAGCCTTCTGTTTCTGCTTTACGGTGATCATCGACCGCACCTGCTCTATTGCAGAAGGGTTATCGAGATTGAAGCCAACCGAAACCACCGGGCTCAGTTGGTCGGCTTGAGACCGGACGTCGGTGTTGAGCGCGAGTGGGCCGCTCACGGTTACGCGACGCTTTTTAGCAGCAGATGGCTGGATGCTCGACGGTGGGGGCGCGCCTGTCTGATCCGATATCATGCGTTGCTGCGGCAAAGGGCTGTCGTCGAGCATGTCCTGCTCCTGCTCCTCTTTAATCCGGATAAGACGAGGGGAATCACGACTGTCGAGAGGTGAGACGGGTGCACATGCACATGCAACAACCGAACAAGACGCACTCAGAATCGGAAAGCTCGTCATCCCGCGCAGTGGACGCGATTTCGGTGCGAGACCGTTTTCTGCCCGCCACTCTGTTCTCCTCACTATTGTTTCGAGAACGGGGAGGATGCTGGGGTGATTTAGCGCGTCTAGAAAGTAAGGGGGGCGAATGGCTCTGAATCGGCGGAAGGGAATTACTTCCTGAAGATATGCTGCCAAGAGGGGGTTCGTTGCTGAAAGTCTGCGCAAAGGAGGGAAGGGAGTGTGTGGTGGTCATGGCAGAAGACAAGCAGCTAGAACCAGGCTGGAAAGCCAACCGTTGCCTCGAAGAGGGATGAGTCTTGTAAATTGAATGGAAGTTCTACTCAGAAGAGTGCGATCATTGCAACTTGAATTTCGCCTGCAAAGACGATATACACTCCATATGTCCTTCTGAAACGTGCAACCCTTCACATCACTGCTTGCTCGGGATTTCGGCCAACCACCATGTGTATCAACAGAACTCTCACATACAGGTACTGTAGTACTCCAATATTCTAACAAGCATATGGTGATGAACTGCTGGGCGGCATTGACGGCTCCTAACTTACACCTACATAATCCTGAGTCGAGCTGAAGGGAACGGCAACGCTGACTTCAAAATAAATATCAAGCACGACAAGACCACTGGAGATGCAAATCCCACATCACATCTCTCCTTGTCCATCAGCCCCCGCGGTGCTATCATGTTGGATGCATGTCTTATGCATACATATCAAGATTCAATACTTACCACGTACACTGCGTCCATTACTCGACGCGTTTCTTTTTCTTCCGCACGGCCAGTACTGTTACGTGTGGGGCTGGTTCTGTGCGCGCACTGGTCTTCTCTCCTCCAGCCTCCGGCTTAGGAGGGAGCGGAGGGTTGCTCACACATGTGGACCCATATATGTGCGAGTGATATGTCTCCAACGACGTGACGGGCTCTGGGAACGGATTAGGGGACACATCCGGGATGTATGCTTTTCCACGGCGAGGCGTAGATGGTGCCAATAGAGCACCCGAAGCCTCTGGTTCTGGTGTTCGACGATCAAAGTCCCGGGTATTCGCTGTGGTCCGAGGTGGTGTGGGAATGGGCGCAAGTCCTTCGCAGAGACCCCTTATAGCACCTTCTAATGTCTCCGTGGCCTTAATAGACCGCTCGACAGTAGAAAATTCCAAACCAGTCATGAGGGAGCTCAGAACGCGCTTAATCAACTGACAAGAAACCTGCCCGGACGACGGTGCGAGAGGTGATATGCCGGATAGAGATCGAGAGGACGACGGGTAAGAGATGCCAACAACGAAAAATCCAGTGACGGCGCCAGCCACACACTCCTGGCGGAACGACATTCGCTCCCAGAAGTCATCGGCGGAGACCTTTCCGAGCTCGCCCAAAAGACGCTCTTCTTTCGCACCCACCCGGTCCTTCTCTGCGGCTGCTTCCTTAGGAATGTCGGCGGCGTTGCTATGTTGGACGGTAGTGCGCGGACGTTTCCTTGGGGGTGACCTGATCCCCTCCGTGTCGGTGCACCCTATTTCGTCCATGAAGCGCGATTTCGGGTCGTCGTCAAACGTGGGGATAAAATGACCTAAATTTTGTTGCCTTCGTTGTGGATCCGGCGTGGGCGCGGGGCATGGAAGTGGAATGTCTTTCTGGGAGTATGGGTGACCATAAATCCACAAAGGTCTTGGCATGTCGGTTATCGATGAGGCGGCCGCCCGCACCATTAAGTGCTCCGCCTCCAGCTGACTGTATCCAGGAAGCACATAGTACAGTCTTAGGACTGCATTAGTTGTATTCCCTTGTGCGCTCACGGCAAATGCCATGTCAGACAGCACACGTTTCCACCACGCACATAGCTTGACATCATTTAATGGATGCTTCCCGCTGAAATCGGCAGAATTGGGGAAAAGGTACTGCGATTGTGCCCGCGCAAACAAATGAATCCACAGGTGGTCGGCGGAAACAGGGCGCGTGGTGGCATCGGCGTAGTATGTCAGCAGCGATCGCACAAGAGTGGCTGCGGGCGAGGGTGAAGAGGACTGGCCGGTGGAATCCACCTTTGAAACATACAAGATAGCGCAAGAGGTGGTGGGAATATTGTACACGCATGCCTCAATAGCAGAGGTCAATACGCGCGGCGAATCGGGGGTGGTCCGCTCTGAAAGCAGTACAAGAATATCTTGTAGGTACGACCGTGGACGTGGTTGGGCGAAGGGAAACAGGCCCTGGAACTTCCTCGGAGAGGATACGAGGACATGGATGTGAAACTCCCGAGTTCCAGGAAGATCTCGCAATCCATTCAGCAGGTAGTCGCGGAGGTTTGTTGAAAGAGGCATCAGGCTCGTGACCGTTATCGCATGATGACACGCACAAATAACAATAAATAGGTCCGTACACCATTTATCGTCCATTTAATGATAGTTAATCGTGATAGGTACAACAGAGGTACGTATTGCGCGCCCGAGGCGATATTATTACAGCGGAAACCTAGGAAACGCAATTATGAACGAAACATAGCCCGGAGGGTATTTCTTCCGTCTCGGAGAATTCTGAATCGCAGATGCCAACCAAGTATGCCAGTATGCGAGATCCGCATATCACAAAGCCATTGGAGATGACGACGTAGACGGCGCTAACGTCGACGGAGTCACCATAGAGGATGTTGTCGTGGAGGCACTGGGTGGAGGCTTCGCCACGTTAGCTGGGAAACTCGATGGGACTCAAGTTTCGCCTACAAATACGTAGTCTGTCGTGGAAACGACCTCGACGTTCACTGACAACGAGGGCTGCAGGCAGATTTAGTTACTTGTGACAAGTAATATTCTAAATATTCACATACCTTCCTCATGATGGGTGGACGTGCGCCACTTGGAACGCCGGAAAGATTGAGGAAAGAGACAGAACCAGGTTGCGCCTTCTCTCGGAGGGACTCGCGACTATTCAAACTTGCAAACGGAGGTGATTAGATTAGACGTGTAGAATGAGAAAAGGAAATTCACGCGGCAAGGACTGAGTTGACTGGAGAAAAGAGCAAAAGAGCATTGGGAAGGCCGTCCGAAAATGAGAGATGAACAACTTGCCGTAACCTTTTTTAACAAAGCGTGAACGATTGTAACAAAGGTTTGTAGTATACTCACATTTCCCCAAAAGCCAGAAGAAAGCCACATAGACAAAATTATTGGGCATGATTCCAAACTATCCGATTTCAGGACTAGATATCGGATTGTTGTAGGACGCACTGTGAGCACCACCAGACACGCAATGATGCCTGTGATGAATCCCGTGGATAGACTGTACTTCATCAAAGTACTGATGAGATTGTCGGTTCTGCAAGATATTATAATGATCAGGGCCGGCACCAAAATGAGAGAAAATACAAACCGTCTAATACCTGTGCGCGACCTAGATAGGTAATAGCACAACGAGATTCCTATAATCATATCCGCCGCCGCCGCCGAGCCTAATCCGGTGCTGGTCACCCACTGGCCTGTGTGAGAAGCGATTACTACAGATGACCATAAGAATGCTCACAACCAAATTCCCAAAGTTCTCTCTCGCTGTTTGGAAACTGCCAGTGAGGACTGCTTAGTGTCATTGTATCTACCCAAGATGCCGCACTGAATACCTTCCGACGGTGAATACTTTTCAAGGAATGACTGTTAGAACCATCGCTTGCGCAACAACGTAGAACAAACCTATCCCAAGACCTGACCGGAGCAATCCATTGTCAATTACATTTCATCGTTCAAATGGACGTACCGAAATGGATGATAGCGAGTACGAGCTGTGCGCATTCGAGTTGGATGAAACGGATTGAAACCGAAATGTGCTCACGATGATAGCCGTTAGATAGAAGTTTCGAGACACTAAGATCACTTGGTCAGTCTATGCCATGATTGGTGTCCGAGAATTGAACCTATCCAGACGCGACGAGCGTAGAAGCTAGCCAAACCTGGTTAATAGCAGCAGCACATCTTCATGACCACCTACTTACACCTCTACTATGAGTCCAATCAAACCATTGAAATCCGTCTGGACCTACGACTCGTTGAAGCATCGAGAATGTCGAATAGACGAGAGGACGTACATTCATACTCCTAAAACAAAGCAGGAACGTCCGGTGTAAGCTAGGGAAACTGAGGAATTGTGAATACACACCAAGTCGTGGTTAAAAGAATATTAGGATCATTGAAGTGCAAGACCAACACCCTGTGACAAAAAGTTGGATGCACAGCCTGCCAATAAACCCTGAGATGCGTACGAATAGACGGCTATTGTGCACAACACTATATGGGCGGTGTCCAAGACCCTGTCACAGTTGGTTATAACCGCGAAGACGTTCACTTCTGAAATATACCATAAGATGGCGACCTGCACAAATTATCAGAGTTTTGACCACGATACTAGCATCAATGTCCAACTACCATCCACTTGAGGATCTTGCTGTCATCCGGATAATTTCTGGATAAACAAACTTCTTTAACGATGCTCCAAGGAACTGACACAGAGAGTTATATACCGGTAATAGAGGTACCTTAGAATATTCATTAGCGAGCGCGAAGTATATTGCAGCTCAAGTTGGCAGTGACCCACGTCTGAAGAATAGTGACGCCATACAAGCTGGAAATCGTCAAATAATGTCGTGAAAATGGAACTGGCACGCACACAGCGCTAACGACAAGACCGACGAATGCACTCCCGAACGTGCTCTGCAATGAGGCCGTCATGGCGGGGAAGAGATGGAGAGGGAAAGGGAAAGGGAATGTTATAGCGTCACTCGCATGCTACTTGAAGAGTTGGGTTATAAGTGGAATATGGCCGAGGAAGGCCAGCAGCTTTCGGCATAAGTGCAAATATAACCTCCATCACCGGCCAATTGCGACGGATCACCTGGCCGTAGAATAAGTCGAGTTCGTCGTGAGAAGTACCATGTTGGTTTTCCAGGTTCCTGCGAAAGAAAAATGTGAATCATATATTAGAGGAGCCTTAGCGAATTGCTTCGTGTAATCACGAACTGAGATACCGATCATAGTGGCCAAGCGCTCGTCGTCTGTAGCACAGAGAAATAGTAGGGTCAGAACTGTAACGGTGGACTCCAAAGGTAATGCCAGACCTTCCAAATTGGTCATTTCCTCGGGGGTTTTTATTCAATCAAGAATCGGAACGCTCCGAGGCATATTCCGAGACGACCTCTCAATCTTCACTGGTGCTGGGATTGACCCAATCCTAGGCTCTGGCACAAGACCAATCGAGTATCCTATTCCTGACGGCCATAAGCAAGCATTTAACACGGAAAGTAACCAGACCAACCCTGGATAACTCGGCAGCGGCCAACACCGAGACGGTTTATGAACCTATGGAAAATGTGAGAAATGAGGTTGGAATAACGCTTCCGGTGTGCAATAAGTGTACGAGAAGAGAAAGGTGTCGTCCAATTAGGCACCGAGGGCCAGGGGCACACTCGGCGTGAATGATTGGCGGTAGTGGTTTGTCAACTTTCAAAGAACGCCTTGCATTTGCCGCCGGCAAACAGCAGCTGATCGGCGGCATTCAACCGGCGGCGGAACGAGGGGGAAGCCAAGGGGAAGCCAACGTCGCGGGACGACATGGGGAAATTGAGTGGATTATATATGCTACAACGTGTGAATGAGGTTGAGTACAGGAGATAAATAGCACAAAAAGGGAATGTTCAGGAAACTTAGGCGAAGGTGTGTCGCGTGCCATCCACTTTGGTCGTTTGCACTTGCTTCCGTTTCCGCACCATCCCACGTATCGCAAGGACCCTACGCGACGTACGCGAACGTGTCTCGCGTTCCGTCCACCCGCTCGATATACTGTAGGAACGAGGTCAGTTTTTCTCCTGCCATTTCAGAAAACATCGGTACCTCTTTTTCTAAGAGCGTATCAATGGCCTTTTTGATGTCAGGGATCTTTGGCGCGAATCGCTGGGAGATCTGGGATATGACCTCCTGGATCAAAGGCTGGTTCTTCATCGTCTTGCGTGCCTTCATCACACTATAAAAAACGTCAGCAAAATGGAGACTCGTCGAGGAGTTACTGACCGCACGATGGTCGCCTGAATAACGTATTTACGATCTTCGTCGACCGTTTTCAGGACATCCGAAATATCCGTCTTGACCTCTGCTTTGATCGGGAGATTGAGATTTACTCGTATCTTCTTCGACTTGAAACCTGAATGGCATGACTATTAACACATCCCCTTGTTCATCGAGAAGAAACCGACCAGGATTGAGGTCGTACTGCTCAACCTCCTCATTGATGAGAATCTTCGCTTTGACGAGCAGGGCCAGAACTTGCGTAAGAAGTTCTTTAGGGATGGATGTGGCCGCTTCAAGCTCCGCCAACGACAGCGTGTCGTTGCGGTTATATTGCAGCAGGACAGCCATTTGGAAAGAACTGGTCATCAGAATATACTTCTGGTTGAGGTAGTTCGTCCGTAGCTCGTTCTTGGAGTAATTCCAAAGCCAGGTGAGCTTGCGTCCCGAGTGCTTCATCTGGTAGTACTTTTGGAACCGATCGTACGTCGGTAAGATCTCTGTCGGTATCACAAACTCGTGATTGGGAGGGTTGAGAGGCCAGAAATTGGTGCCCAAGACCATGATGCTGAAGTTGATGTCCATATCATCGTGGTTCTGCGTCATACGGTCTTTGAATTGATCCGTGAGATCCTTGCTCAGGCTCATGTCTGGAATGCATGAGGTCAAGAGTTACCGATGTATGAGTATATGTACACACCGGTGAACATGCGCTGCAACTTGTTCGTGTACTCGAAGCCGCACGCCTCCTTCAGTTTGGAGATCATACTGGCCTCGCTTTCGTCCGACGCCGACACGCCGTGGATAAGACGCTTCGACAGCTTGGTGGTGTAGAATTGCTGGAAGACATCCTTGTCCTCGATGTACTTAAACAGCACCATCTGTAGGCCAACGTCAACACCGTGTATAATAGTTGTGATGAAGGGACTAACGACACGATTCAGCGCCGCTTCCAAGTCATCCTCCTCCGCCATTTTATTGTTCTTCCGTAGCAGCAAGTCAGCGTGTTTCGCCAAAAGCTCGGGCGACTTCGAATTAGACGCCCCCGTGGCGGCATTACGGTTGACAAACTCCCTGCATGCCTTATCCAAACTCGCGACGAATCCGGCCTCTCCTCTAAAACTTCGTACGACGGTCTCTGAGTTCTTCTTGTGCACATCCAGCAGTGCATCTACGTAAGCCTTGGGGTCAATTGCATCTGCATTTGCTTCTCCCCCAGCTCCTGGCTCTCCGCCGACAAGCTTTGCGACAGCAGCGAGGCCAGCTTTCTTGACGTGCTCCTCGAATTTCTTGCGCAACGGTTCCAAGCCTTCTTGGATTCGGGACAGCAGCGCGTACATCCGCTGAAGGTCCTCGTCCTTGTCGAAGTCGAGCAAAGTTTGGAAATTCTCCCACATAAGTTTGGAATGCTCCCGAATGAGGACGTGCTCGCATTTGGTGATGAGTGGTTTGCGAGTACCAGTGTTGAGGTATCGCTCAACGCGATCCTCCTCCTCTCGGAGACGCTCTTCCGCCTTTTTCAGGTAATCGGATACACTGTTCTCCGCAAGGAACGACTCCGACTCGTTTTTGTAATATTGCTCTGTCGCGTCAATGAAAGGCGTTTCAAAGTGCTCCTTGTAAACGTCGAGACACGCCTTATTAGGATCGGTCTCATCCAATCCCAACGACACCAGTGAGTCCACGACCTTTTTTACGAGGCCCTGATCAATAGTTTCGCCATTTCGTTGGAGTTCAATCAGACGAAGGATCGCGCTAGCTAGTTTCGTGTGCTTCCGTTGGACGGGAACGAAGAGGTTATTTTTCCACTGAACGAGCGCAAGCTGGTAACGTTTCAACGGAGGCGAAGGGAGGCCTTGAATAAATAAGGCGAACCGTGTAAACAGGATAGACTGTTTTTCTGCCTTCGTCTCTCTCGCGTTTCACCCAGTGCCGATTGAGATAGGTGAAGAGCCGATTGATGTAGTTGGCGCCAATAGTATACCTCTCCCACTCGCCGGCATAGTATTGCAAAAGGGCCTCATCTTGGACAGTGTCGGTTTTCTGTGGGGTCGTGTGAGTCGAGCGCAGCGCCAGAGGGATGCACCTACTTCACGGAGGGACTTAAGATGTGTAACAAAGTAGCGGATTAGATTATTGTACAAGTCAGCTCCCATCAGGTTTGCGCCAGCTACGAGCCATCGCAGTCAGCGGCATAGAAGGCGCCAGTAGAAGCCACTTACTCCGATTAGCGATGGCGCCGGCGTGGTCCGCCGAGGTACCTTGCATCTTTGAAGAGGTACAGTAGTTATATGCGACCGTGTACAGCGACATATACTGTGGCATAACTCAGAACCAGAGTCGGGAACGCGTTAAGCAACACGCACCTTTGAGTATGATACACCTGTCTGCAATTTGGTCATAATGTGATCAACCCCATCTTCGAGGAAATTCCAAGCTAACGAGGATATGAGCGTCGGGGAATTTACGGTGCACAGTAGACTTTACTTGTTTGAAGGTCTGCAGTCGCTGCAGGCATCGATGCAGGAGATGCCATGATGATCGAGAGAGGCCCGCGTCGGTAACAGTCACACTGATCAATATTGCTATATTACTGCATTTTCGGATTATTTTTGGTTTCTTCCTTCTCGGCCTTACTTGAATACTCTGAGTCTAACTACTATGCCTAGTCAAGCTATTTTCACGGCAGTGTGAATGCAAGCGATTCCACCCCAGAGATCAGTCCACGCCCCACCATCGACGTCTTTCCCAGTCGTGAATCCCGCATCTCTGATCATATTCGCAAATTCAGGCTGTGGAGGAAACTTGCGGATAGATTCGACAAGGTACTGGTATGAAGCGCGGTCACCCGCGAGAATCGTTCCCAGGAGAGGGATCATGGTGAACGAATATTGGTCGTATGCGCTGCAGACGTGTTTCAGCCAGAATCGAGGCCATCTATCTCAGGACTCACAGACTCAACAGAGGGTTGTTTACCTTGCTGAATTCGAGGCACGCAAAAGTACCGCCAGGTTTAAGGACGCGGTGCGCCTCTTTGAGGACATCCGGGATCGACGTGCAGTTACGAATACCAAACGCGATGGTGTACAGGTCATAAGTGTTATCAGTGAACTGGGTCGGAGGTAGTTCCTGCGCGTTGGCCTCGTGGAATGATATTTGAGGAGCTAAGTGCGTGTCGATTCGCGCAAAATCATGCAAGTAAGACGCGACTGACTGTTGTGATACATCGTCTTTTTGAACCGTCTGAAACCCTCCTTGAGCATCTGCCCATTGATGTCAACGACCTCTACGGTGGTTTCCCTGTCTGCGTATTTGTCTCTGGCATGGTCGAGTATTCGTAACGCAATGTCGCCAGTCCCACCAGCCACATCTATACAGCGTTGCGGGCCCTTTCTGCCAGGCCGCAGGGTCGAAACAAATGTATCCTTCCAGAGGCGATGGACTCCAAGAGAGCTGGCGTCGTTCATGAGATCGTACGACGACGCGACAGAGTCAAACACATTTTTGACGAGCGACTCCTTCTCGTCCTCCGGTACGGTTCTGAACCCAAACGACGCAGTCCGTGGAGTTTTCGAGGAAGAGTCTGAGGCTTGGGTATTAAGGCATCTGGCCAGCCTATTGACGCGAGGCAGAGCGAGCCGCATAGACCGCTGCATTCAAGAACGAAATGTGCACGTGATCGATTCTCAATTCTACATCCCTTCTCTTCTTTTTTTGTGGGCTACCGTGTCGAGTTCTGCGCAAGTGGCAATGGAGCCTAACTCGGAACCAGAAATTACGCCAGAGTACCTCCAGTCACTTCTCAATCAGGCTCGGGAGAACGCCCGTGCAGCGAAACGGCTTCAGCAGCCATCTGAAGACCCAGCAGAAGAAGATATCCTTATTCTCCAAGCAGAACCCCCAAAACTGTACATGCGATGCTCTCCGTTGAAACTTTGGTCTAATGTTACTCACCAGGCCTCGGTTAGACCCGGGCGTCCTTCCTCGGCCATATTTTATACTTGGAAAACACAAAAGTGACCCGTCTTTGCTACGAGATCCTCAAGTTGAACTGGCGGAGAAAGCTTCCTCGTCATATGTCGTTCCAGCACCGCCGATTCCTCCTGCAGAACTCACCAAATTCGGAAAGCCCCTCACGAAGCGGGAGCGGAAAGCGGTACGAAACAAGTTAATATTGCTTTAC
The DNA here is from genome assembly GCA_029281435.1 of Mycena haematopus. Taxonomy (NCBI): domain Eukaryota; kingdom Fungi; phylum Basidiomycota; class Agaricomycetes; order Agaricales; family Mycenaceae; genus Mycena; species Mycena haematopus. The sequence goes on from JARJCV010000047.1 coordinate 143,108, forward strand.
ACATTCGGACTAAAAGCGTTACCAGCTCCGCAATAAAACCGCTGGCCCTGACTGGTTTGATCTCCCTGCTCCCTCAGAGGCAGACCTTCCCCGCATGTATCGTGAAGTTGAAGCTCTGCGTCTGCGGAACCAACTCGACCCCAAGCGGTTCTACAGGAAAGACGAGGGCGAAGGGAAGGGCATCAAGGGCTTGCCGAAACATTTCGCCGTGAGCTCCTTTTCTCTTCGAAACTTAAACAATTGTTGAAGCACATAAAAAGATTGGCACAATTATTACAACTACGACGCCATTCGGAACACCAAGCGCCGACAATCTCACACGTTCGGAGCGTAAGAGGACTTTGGTTGACGAGCTGGTGGACGATGCAGAGGCGAAGCGATACGCCAAGAGAAAGTTCGAGGACTTGCAGACCGTCCGGGGTGCGAAGGGACGAAATACGCTTGCCGCTAAGAAGGCCTTGAGGAGAAGCAAATGGTAACATTGTGGCAATCCCTAATCCATACTGGTCCGCATACTTTGCGTGTTACCAACGTGCTCCCTCTGCCATGGTAAGTAGCTTATCCCCCTGCTTTATCTTTTGGAAGGTTCATGGGCGTGTCAAGCTCAATCTGCCATCGGTCCCGTCAAAGGGGTAGAAATCGTAAACATAATCCGTCGCGCCTATATGACCACTGGAGGGTTAGAGCCAAAGTCGAGGAAAATTCCAGAGGCCGAGAGAGGCTCGGGCGTCGTCACTTGCACCAGTTCTTACTGCGCGACGGCCTTAATCTCGTAAAGTCTGTCCTGGGCGTCTGCGTAGTTTGCCAGCTGGGGCGTGAAGCTATCACAACTGGCGGCATATGCCCACGGACTTTCAGCTGAGCGGCATGCTCTGCCATACCGTACACACAGTGCCTACCTTGGAGTCAATTGAGCCCATTTCTGCTGTTGCAACTTTGCCCGCCTTGCCGCACCATTTTGCAATGCTGGTCATCTGCTCTTGCAGCAACGGAGTCGGACATGCTTGAATCAATTTCAGTTTCGCGTCCATTTCGGTTTCGTTTCAGCAACCATGGCTCGGTTACGTAGACACTTGTTCGCGCGTCTGGACACATGTGGGGATTGCTTGGACAATAAAACGCGTCTGGGCAGTTTTACAAGGCATCGTTGTGAGATTAATACAAAGTGCATCTTCTATCAGTCAACGCACTCTCAGAGTCTTACAGACGTCCGAATTGATACAGTTATGTGCCTCCAAACATTCCCTTGCTTGATGCAAGCTCCGCGCCCAATTTGTACCCAAGAACCTGCAGACAGAAAATCAGGCGCACGTTATTCTAGGGAGAAATCTTGCCCACCTTGTCCCAATCAATTTTCTGTCGCGTCAATGGTAATGCACGCCGGAGGCCCTTGAATGTTTTCTCCCCCATCTCCTGGTACGTATCATTCAGTGAGGTTTGATATTTGCCCTCTTCGTCCTCGATCATGGCAAGAATCTTCGTCGCTGACGAGCTCGGAGAGGAAGTTACAATGGCAGCGGGGAGCGACATGGATATAGTGTGGGTTGTAGAGAGTTGGACCTGAGAGGACGGTCAGCAATAATTACGTCGCGAAAAGGCAGAACCTACATTTCCCTGCTCGTAGTAGTGTATATTCACCAACACCTTACCAGAAATTGTGTTCTCGTTCAGATTGATGGTATATTCCGAACGCCATCTCCCGGCCCTTGTATGAATGAGTCTTCGTTTCTTTGCAGCTGGCGAATTCCATTTTACCAATAATTCGACGGATTGTATTTATTGGACACCACTTGGATCACAAACTGATTTGTGGGTTGTTTTGAGGAAAATATGGACGCAACGCCATCATGGAAATGAGCTTCGAGGTATGCCAGGGTTGCTTTTTCTAATGCAGCCCTAGATGAAAGTCATTAGCTTCCACCAAATGGTGCAAACCAAGGATATCACGAACCGAAACGGCTCAGAGTCTGCGTCGGGCTCTGCTGGTTGCGAATCGGAAGCCTCCTGCGTGCAGGCGATCAGACGAAAACATAATGTTCGCTTCAGGCCGACTAACTGGACGCACCAGACTCAGATGATCGAATAAGAAACTGGTCTTGGATCGAGGATCTAGGAATCGTTCTTGCCCTCCTTCTGTTGCCTCAACCCGCGCAGCGTCACTGACGATGGACTGCGGTGACACGTTAGGTGGGATCCACCGCGCCGAGGTAGGAACGCGCCTGGTGGTCTGTGCCGGGCACATCGACCGTCATAAATTGTGTGAGATTATACTCCTTCAGAGCGGGTAGGACGCCTTCATGGAGGGAATCGTCGTCCGAGATGATGTTACGAACATCTACCGTTCCGCAGGTAGATGTGAGCAATCTGCTGGGGAAACGCGTTAATCCCACCATTTAAGACATCGTTAATCTCCCCCGGTGGCGACTGAAGGAGAAAGCTGGAGGCTGCTTCGATGCGCTCAGCGGCATTCATAACTGCGAACGGAGTTCAGAAATGATGGCAAGCAAGACCAAATTGACGCCAAACCAAGTTCTTTCCTCCGAGTCCACCTCAGTACAGTCTTGGCTCAGTTGGCTGTCCCTTCCGACTCTCAAAGACATAATCTTTATTCGCGACTCATAGCAAGTATCGTGGTCCAGATCGCTGGGGCAAGGTTTGATCTCAGCCTGTGGTCAATTCATGTGAAAGCCTCTCTCTGGTCCAAGCCGGAACATCAGGCCATTTGGCGACTGTTTCCACACTTTTACTTATAATTTCCTGAGCTCATTCACCAGCGAGCGCGGCGGCTGAGCATTCACTCTGTCAGGCACGTGAAATTGCCGTCGCGTTCCAATTTGGGTCAGGTGGATGATTCTATCCCAATTCATCATCCCATTGCAACTTGCAGAGCTCCACCACCATGTTTGCGCCAGGAGCAAGCTATCTCGGGCGAAATGCTCTCATCTATGGCATTCCTGTGGCCTGTGCCGTTACGGTCATTCGTCGAGTCCTTGTAACGGTATTCGACATCCAGATACCGACATGGATTTTACTCTGCATCTCGGCCACTAGTGTTCCCCTATATACCACTCTCCACTTGACCTTCAGACATGTTTATCATAGTTACGCGGCTGCAAGGCTTGGGGCGCGTCTCGCTCCCACCTCGACGCGCGGAAAATGGCCGGGGAACTTGGATCTCCTTATTGAAATGCAGGAGATATGGAAACACGGTTATCCAGGTTTGATTGTTTCTCGTGGGTACTGTGTTTCTTGCTGAGCTAAATTCAGGCGATGGGCTGCGGGATCTCATGGAAGAAGTAGGACCGGTCGTCAATGTGCAACCTCTGTGGGCGGACGTTATCTTAACGACTTGTCCTGAGCATGTCAAAATCATCCTTTCCACGGATTTCAACAACTACGTCAAGGGTTAGTTAACATTAGTTTCTCAAGGTCGCAAAAGCACTAGAACTTTTGTTTGATTTAGGTTACGAATTCCAGTATGGCACGGGTTCCGTCCTTGGGGTAAAGCTTTCCGGGCTATACACTCATAATCGAGCTTAGCACTTATGACATATAGACTGGTGTCTTCAACTCTGATGGCGAAATGTGGAAATTCCATCGTTCACTGTCCAGGTTTGAATTCAATTATCAATCCAACCAGATGTTTACATACGAGAACGGACAGGCCGTACTTCAGTCGCGACAGAATCAGTCATTTCGATATGTTCGACCGCCACGCCGACGACGTTATTTCCCTGATCAAAGAACGCATGAAATCTGAGTATGCAATTGATTTCCAGGACCTCATTGGACGCTTCACGATGGACTCTGCCACGGAGTTTTTGTTCGGCTCTTGCGTCAACAGCCTCCACGCGAGCCTGCCCTTTCCGCACAATGCCACCTTCACCTCGATCGCATCGAATTCGGCGCGCGCTCACGTGGCCACCGAGTTCTCGGCCGCATTCAACGAGTCGATGCTGCACGTCGCCAGCCGAGTCCGTTTTGGCTACGCGTGGCCTTTGCTCGAATTATGGCACGATAAGACTGTTGCGCCCATGGAAATCGTCAGCGCGTATATAGATCCAATTATTCATGACGCCGTCCAGAAGAAGGCGCTAGCCAAGTCCCTGGGTACGAGCGTGGATAACACGGACGAGAAGGACAAGGAAGGGGCGACACTCCTTGACGAGTTGCTCAACGTGACTTCCGGTCGGTGCTTGAGCCTGACGATGGAGTTTATTCACTGAAGCTGCTCCAGATCCCAAGGTTCTCAAAGATGAAACGTATGGCTTTCGTTTGCTTGTTACTGAAGTCTGCTGATTCCGCCTCTAGATTGAATATTTTGCTGGGTTCGCTATTGCATCCCACGAAAAACCTGTCCACCATTCTAATCCATTCTACACAGCTGGTAAAGATACGACGCAGTGGACGGTGACAGTGATCATGTATTTGTGAGCTGCCAGTCAAACGTATTTTTGACGTGCGAGCGGTAACTGAATGTTTCTGTTTCTACCAGCCTCGCGATACACCCCAAGTTCAATGTTCGACTCCGTGAAGAAATTCTCGAGCACGTTAGCTCTACTCGGCGTCCCACGTACGACGATATTAGGGACATGAAGTTCCTTCGTGCAGTGATCAATGGTGGGTACATATGTGCTTCCAAATATTCTATCCACTGAACAACATGTGTCTCTAGAGGCTATGCGGCTCTATCCTTCGGTGTAAGTACTCAAAGAACACATTGAATGCGGGCAACTGATTATCACTACTTAGTCCGTTCAACATCAGGTAAGAATGACAGACGACCAACAATCTATCTGCTCTTACGTTTGTTTACTTTTAGGCAATGCATTAAAGCAACCACCTGGTACTTGGATGAGAAATGTTAAAATGGCATCGTTCGCTGATAGTATCGTGTAGGCCCTCGCCCGACCCCAACGAAAAGCCTATCTACATCCCAGCCGGTGCACAGGTCCCTTACTCTGTCCTCCTGATGCATCGGCGCAAGGATCTGTGGGGGCCGGATGCTGAGGAATTCGATCCCGACCGCTGGCTCGACGAACGCCTCAAGACTTACCTCTTGACGAATTCGTTCCAGTTTTTACCGTCCGTTAATGTTCCTTTCTCATGATCACACCACTGATTTGGCTTTGAAAAATGTAGATTCAATGCGGGACCGCGCATTTGTCTTGGGCAACAGGTATGTGCTGAATGAATGAAGGACTGGCCGTCGTGGTACTAACGGAGCTTCCATTCAAGTTCGCGTACAATGAAATGTCGTTTATCATCATCCGACTTCTCCAGAGTTTTTCTTCGGTTTCGTTGGACCTGGACGCGTTCCCTCCCAGTGCCCGGCCTCCCCCGGAGTGGGCGATGCTGGAGGGACGGAAGGCGGCCGACAAATTCCGCCCTAAGATGCACTTGACCATGTACGCTGAATCTGGGATGTGGCTCAGGATGGTAGAGGCGGAGAGCACTTGATGCTCAGCTTCTCTGAGATATGTACTGACCTGTCGACTGAAATATGCATGTACGATGTACGAATACAAAGAGAATTCTAACTGACAGCGACCGTATACAATTCCAATGTACACAGCTAACACACAAGCACAAGCGATGGTTGGGTGAGACTAAATGATGTACATGGGGAAACCAAATTCACGGCGTATCCTTCCGACCCTAGGCAGCTGAAACAGGGCGGGACTGTCGGCTGCGCTCCGTGTATTGGCTTTCGCTGTCCCTCGGTTGGCGAACCCATTGGCCGTGCAGCGGCTCCAACAAGGCGCCATTGGCAAGGATGAAGGTGATGCTCACGCCAAAGTTGAAGGAGACCATAACCCAAGAGAGCCAGGAAAAGGCCACGATCGCAGACAAGACCCGGCAAGCCTGGAATTCTGCACAAAAGCCGAGACTCCCCCATTGCGTCTATTTGGAGAAATTTAAAACAAGGCGGCAAGCAAAAGGAAAATACCTGCCGTCGCAATGCCTGTCCCAACTATCCAGAACATCCAAATTATGAAAAGGCCGATGAGTTCTCCGCGGAAGGTTGAGACGAGATTATCCTCCACGCGCTTGTGGATGGTGCGAATGCTGGAAAATGACAGCTCTAAGGTTTCCAGTTATTTGAATCAGGCGAGACGAGACGCACACGAAAGCCGCCCAGGCCATGGATAGGATAGTTGTAACCAAGAGTTCTACAATGTCTGGATCATAGAAATCCCTTCCTGCAGGTATTTCAGCACTTGGCGGTCCGGGCAAAAAGGAAGAGTTCGCAAAATCGAACCTCTATTCAAAGGATCACCACGGGGAAGATTGTTGGTGTAACTGAGCCTAGCGATAGTGAGGCAGAAGACGATGAATGAGAACAAGGCCAAGACCGCGTAGGATACGATCCGGAGGGTGGGTAAGTCAAACGCCATATTGGCCAGCGGTCAACGCAGAAGGAAAGAGAAAAGAGTGAACGTGGGAGTGGCTGCTATCGTGTAAAGTATACGCGTAACCGCAGCCATTATGTATTTGTAGGTTTGTACTTGGCCGTTGCAACGCGACCAGGACAAAAGAGACCGATGCTAGTCCGATGCTGAATGCACGGCTGCAGAAGAGGATTTGCGTGCCGGGATCCCCGAATACGGTCGCATTTCGGGGACAAGGCCAATAGGAAATGCGCAGTAAGTACTCTTGGACTGGCACCAAAATAAAATAAATCCATGTCCTTTCCGCCGCGCTCCTCTCACTCCAATGGGTAGAATATTGCGCGCGAGCACAGGACGCAATATCGTCCATGAGCGTGTGACCATCAAATTGATGTTGCCTATCTAGGCCAAGCCAAGATTGCTGTTCTGTTTTCTCCTCCGCCATGGCTCCTTGGACAAGGAACCCACGATATCTGGTTTTCATTCTCGCTGCTGTCGTGACCACGCTTTATCTTCTCGGCTCGTTCTCTGATGCTCCTGTGGTCTCAAGAGTCGCCTCCATTGAAGACCCCGATTTACCCAACCGCCTGGCACGCTCAGATAAAATTTACAACAAGCTTCTGCTGGATCGTAAAGGTTAGTCCGCCAGCATGCAGCTTAATGGGCAGTGAACACAGGAGTACCAATTAGACCTGATCAAGAAGTTTGGGCCAACGCCGAATGGTATGTTACTCGTCGAACCAGTAATGCGTTCATTGATATAATTATGCAACCAGACGTTGCCTTGTAAGCTACTCGCACCCTTGCCAGCTCACTGCGCACTCAAACTTGTCCTGCCAGGTTTCCCCCCAACAAGGATCCATGGCCTGCATACACCGTCTGTGAGTTGGCTTTGCATGTACGTCTGCAAGCAAGTTGATGGTATGCATTAGGGGATTTTTTCCCCGCGGCCTACAATTGCCCCTTTGAAATTCAACGGTCCATATTCATTCTCCTCCTGTCGCGCGTCGTCTAATTTTCTACTAGTCTCGGCGCCCTTGGCGATGGAGGCGAGTCGTTATCTCTCCACATGCACACCTCATTCCAACTCTCGTCCGTCGCTTACAGGCAAGTGGGTATGCGGCGTCACCCGTGTCGAAACCAAGCCAGACTGCATCGTATACTCGTTCGGTATCAATCTCGAATCCTCCTTCGAGGCTGAAATTCTCGCCAACACCGACCATTGTCAAATATGGGGCTACGACTTCTCCGTGAACTCTTTCGGACCCGAGATCCCTCGCACCCAAGCACATCGCACGCACTTCCGCCCCTACGGGCTAGCGGGAACGGACAAGCACGGTCCGGACGATGTCCAAAAGATGTATACCATCGAGTCGCTCATGAAATTGAACGGCGAGTCTTATTCGTATATTTTTCACTTGACTCAGCTCAGTTCTGTCCAGGCCACACCCATATCGACATCCTCAAAGTCGATATCGAGCGCTATGAGTTTGAGACCCTCACTGCTTTGATCAAACCCTATATAGCCTCGGGCAAACCTTTGCCTTTCGGCCAGCTCCAACTCGAAATCCATCTCTGGCACTTCTCGTTTGCCGAGTTCCTCGCCTGGTGGGAGATGCTCGAGGAGGCGGGATTGCGTCCCTTCTGGACCGAGGTTTGTTTCCCGTTACGCGTATCACCTACTCCTCGAGTTGACTGACGCCGCACGTCCACAGCCCAACTTGGTGTACCAGAACTACAATCGCGGCGGTACGACCGACCTGGCCGAGGTGCGTCCTGATTCATAATTCCAATCTGCGTACTAGGCTGACTGATTTTCGTTTTCTTTTGCAGTACTCGTTCCTCAACATCAAGGGCGATAACATCTTCATCAAGGATCCCAAGCGCCGACCCGCTGCGGATGCAGACCACGACCGGCATGCACCAGGTCCGACACTTTAAAAGTAATAATTCTTGCAAGAATTACACTACAATATACCTGGCGATGTATCTGGAGGGACAAGCGAGGCGCTGTTGGTTGAGTGCTCGCTCTTGTTTGATTGCTGGCAGCGTTCGCCGTTGTATTATTGTCCGGCAATATACAGAGCCTTTTAATTTGGACAGGGGTGAATGCGTCAACTACGCAAATACAAGTGTGGATTTACTGACGGGACGAGTCTTCTCGCTTGTCGTGGCTTCGACAAATTGTCGGTGCAGCACCTGGACAGCGAGACGAATGGTAGGTACTCCAAAAGTGGAGATGAGCTTAAGCAGCGTGATTGGCAGGCAGACGGGGGACAAGTACGGAAAGTGAAGAGGTAATCATAAAACGAGGTACCAAGAAAATGCGCTGCTACGCCAAGGTCGGGGATTGAACTAAAAACATGTCTACTGTTCGAGAAGGGGTGACATCGGTTCATATGGATGGGCTGGTAAACAATCAATTTCGAGATGCGCAAGAGAGCAGGCAACAAACTCACACGACATGCCCAACCCTCGCATGATTGCTGCTGCTTTTTTGTCTGCTGATAGTGCTGGATCAAATGCTTCAACAAGGGCTTTGTGTCTACGGGCGACCTCCGAGTCGGAATCAGAGTCGGAATCAGAGTCAGAGTCCGACTCATCATTGGAACCAGAGTCGGACTCAGCCTCGTCAAGGAAACATGAGTCCATCTGATCTCCAGCCATATCGTCCAATTGCTCGGGGCCGGATGAATCCATCGGGTCGTCAGGAGAAGGTATATGGTGAGATGTTAACGTCGTCGGCCCTTTTGGTAATGTAGAATTGATGGGATTGGGAAGGGGGACTTGTGAGGGAACAGAAAGGGAGCCTGAATTGCTCAGAGACCGGGGAACATGGAAGATGAGCTGGAAAAGATGCTCGAGAGTACTGGTGTAAAGGGTAATTTGCAAAAGGTCATGTGCATCGGATCCGTGGTCTAGGGACTGGAGTTTATAGTGTGCATTCACTAAAAGGGAGAAGATAGAAAGGGAATCCTCCATTTTGCGTTCGGTCTTGAACTGGAAGCCATTGTAAGGTTGACCAGCACTGTTCACTAAGAATGCACTGTTCGCCTTCAGTTTGTGTAATTCCCAAGAGGTGGAAGCAGAGGCGGGTGGGAGGGCTGCACCACGAGCTCTCAAGCTTCGCTCCACGTTCAGGAGCAGGGGTTTGTTATCGGGTAGAAAGAGGTGAGGGCGTAGCACCAGTATTACGCAAGTTTTAACGACGAAGGGGTCAATAGCAGTCTAGAACAGATATCAATATGAGAGACAACACAGAGGTAATGAAGCGCACGTCAAGGTTCCTTTTGGCGGTCGAATCTATTTCCGCCCGACGATCCCAGTCCTCGTTACTTCTCTGAAGATACTCTTCCATATCTAAGAGTTGTTGAATAGGAACCACAACACAAAATGATCCCCGTTTGTCCAACTGGCCGCGCCAGTGGACGTCTACTGCATGGCTCCATTAAATCGAGTTCGAACCATGAAAATGCACTCAACAAGCTAGGCAATTGACCAGGCTATCGAGAAAGAAGCCTTGAAGGCCGTTGAATCCTTGCCGAGTGAGTATAAACTCCTGTAACATTGGTCAAGCGTTGCTTAATCATATTTCAAGGTCTGCGCACCACTTGAGCCTTCAGGACTTTCTTAGCCGACTTTTGTTTTGTCCTTATCGCGTTGATGAGGTGACACGCCTGAATTTCGGCGGAAACCTCGCCAGTTATGAAGCAGCGCTGGTCATTGAAGAGGACTCTCTTCGCCAAAACGTTTTGGCTGGAACTGGTCAGAGACGACGTAGTTTTCCTAGAAGCTGCCGGGGTTGTGTTGAGTGTTTCGCTCCGTAACAGCGGGTTTGATGGAGGCTGTTTAACCACGCCTTGAATGGCTACCACGTTCGGGTTTTCAGGATCGATATAGGACATTGTTGGGACATTGACAGAAACTTAAAGAGTGGTGGTCGGCAACCGTGCCAAATAGGCGCGATGGTATTGCCGCATTGGGAAATACAGCCCCCTGTCTTCCACTTTTTAATGCTCGAGTCTCTCCCGTAGGTTCATTTGGATGGGGAACAACACAAAACATGTAATGAAGGTATTGATGACAAATTCGTCCGCCGCGACACAATATTGAGTCCAATAATCCACCAGCCGAGTCCATTCTTCAAATATTACAGAAAATCAATACTTACAATATTAACCCAGAGACTGAATGAAACGCTTAATGGCTCCGGCCAGCCAACCATTGAAGCACGATGTCGAGGTTGTGCTGGCTCTTCATTGAGCACTAGAGCGAAGTTGAATTGAGTAGCAGCAAAAGTGGGTGTAACTGACCGAGTAACACTGCACAAATTAACGGTTGAGTGAGTCAAGGCTAAGAAGTTGGAAACTCACCGAGACGGGTCTGTCCGTTATTTTGTCCAGTTGCCTAATATGCGGGGTGAGGTAAAACCAGCATAAGAAATACAGAGAATGCGAACAGGTCTCGGATGAGGTCTTTTACCGGTACATGGCCTTCCAAATCATTCTTGTTACCGAGCTGACGATATTGTGTTAAATTGATGCATGCGCGGAAATTTACGGGAGACGGACGACGAGTAGAGGAACACCAGTAAGCGCGGGTTGACTTAGTAGCTGATGTAATTCGAAACGGGCCGTGTTGAATTTCTCGGGCTATCCGGGAGTATCAACGAACTGCTCATCCAGAGCAGGAGGAGGACTTGCATCAGCTGAATCGAGGATGAAGCTGTGAAACTGCGTTAACGGATAATATGATATACCATCGAGAAAGGCATACACTATCGCATCTGCGCCGTGACAGTATCTTTCCTGTGATGTTTATTATGAGGAAGTTACAATGTTTCCGAGACGGTACCTTTCCCACATGGTCCGAAATTTGGGTTGACCTTTGGAAAGGATGACGCCGAGTCAAATGTGAGGGGAGAAACACTCACCAGCCACGTCCCATATCTTGAGGGTTACATTTCCCTTGCGCACCTGCCAACTTGGGTTCGCAATTCCTGTCCAGATGAGGGCACGCTCACTTTTTTGAAAATAAATCCAACAGTTGGGACTACGTCCTCGCTCCACTAAGAAATGTAAGGTCAGGGCGCCCGGCCAAGATACGGAGCAGAATTTCACTTGGCCTGAACCAATGACATTGACAAATGATGTTTTCCCCGAGGCCTAAGGCGGCCATAAGGTACGGGCAACGCATCAATGAGCAGACGTACTTGTAGGCCAACAATGGCTGGGAGAGGTACATGTTAGCGGGGCAGAACCGCAGCAGTCCATGACGCACCGATTTCAGCGGTTTTCGACAGAAAGAATCTGTAAATGCATTCGAATACGGGCCAAATTGAGGGTTAGAAAACTTGCCCGGAGAGCCACTGGAACCAGGAAGCGAAGAAGCTTGCCATCCTGAGGAAGAGACGGAGAATTGCTGTATTGATTGGCGCCCACCGAGATAAAATCACGTGTCTCCAAATTTTCATTCCTGGCCGCCTGGTTCGCGTTCTCGCGTCCATGAAGCGCGGTATCTTGAATGCAGGAACACGCGTCTCAAGTACACGAGCACCCGCACATTTCGCGGGCTTGTCCACAGCTGTCTCGCGGAAACCTTCTGTAGAGAGGAAGCCGCGCACCCTCGCGGAAAGACTCAAACGGCAACAGCCAGACTCGTCAAATCCTCTCATTTCTTCGTCCGGAGAAGTGATAACTAGGACGCAGGTTAAGACCACTCAGCTTTTCCGTTCTTTGCATGAAGCTGTTACACCCCCGCTCTACGGAGCCGGAGATCAGATCATAGCCTCTGGCTGGAAACCTGAAGATTGGAAGGACGATTGGGGCACTGATGGTACGTTTGTGCCTTTCCCATCACGCTCTGCACAACGTTGGTAGCCCTTGCACCAACAGATTCGAAGCGACAAAAGCCGCCTCACATTGGCGTTGCACCAAATCAACCATCATTTCCGTTCAAAAAAAGGACTTCTGCTCCCACAAAGCGCGCTATTGCATATACGCGTAGAATTGAAGGCCTCATCGACCCTTCGGATAAACCTGTTTTGGAAGGTGCGAATCAGCGTGCATTATCTGTCAATTCGTTCACGCACAGACAGACCTCGTGCCGACCACGGAGCATAAACCCATAGCTACCCTTGAACATGGACTAGAGCGCGTGTTATTCAAGCAAGTCCCCTCTGCTGTTCGTACGCAGCCAGGCTCACCATCCGAATGCGTTTTTCAGCCCTGGAGTGCATTGGCTGCAAGATCCAAGATCACGGGTGTATAATTTTTCGCCGCACTTGGAAACTTTACCAAAAGTAACGGAATTTGCTTTTGAGCGGTTACCTGGGTTTATCAAGAGTTCACGGGACGAGGTCAAATCACTTTCTCCCTCGCCGTCCTCCTCATACCGATCCACACCTTCAGGACTTGCGAACTTTAGCTAAACGCGAGAATCGTATGTTTGCGGGATCGACCTCCTCGCTTACTGGAATGCTCAGCCATTGCTACTTCCTCATATCCGAACACAAGCCAGTCGACATTTCATCTTTGAGCCAGTACTTCTACCAAGAAGTAAGTGCGCGAGCCCATTTTTCATGCAGTTGTCCAATATTTCCAGGAAAAAAACTTCACCCCCGGTCAGCGGATGCCGACTCTGTGATATTCAATTACAAGGACGGCGTCTACGCCATTGACTCGGATTCGGAAGATACGTCGAAGAACGTCCTGACTTGGCTGGTGTGTCCTCTTTTTTTCGAGCTCTTACCCCTTCTCATCTGCTCTGCGCACGAAGGGGACCCTTTTGGAGAAGTTTTTGACCATGTCGAAAGCAGAATTCGCCACGTATCTACGGTCTACGCCAGCCCTGGTCGAAAAACAGGAAGATCTAATGAGGGAGGCCTATCGATATGCAAAGGTTGATGTCCGTCTATAACTTGAGATTTCCTAACCCCCACTGTAGTCGGAGAAATTCGTAATGCGTTCGCAACTCGACTGTGTTGATAGACGGCTCCCAGGAACGGGCGTATTTGACATCAAAACTCGCGCTTGCCTACCTGTTCGAATGGATATTCTCAATGGGAGGTGAGTTTTGCATTTCTTGGGCGATTTTCCCCCTGAAATCATCCACAAAGGAAAATTCTGGGTATCTAATCAAGTCTGGGCAAGGCCTTTTAGAAAGTTTCGAACGAGAATACTATGACCTTATTCGGTCCGCTTTCCTGAAATATGGGTATACAGAATTATCTAGACTCCGCTCTCATCTCATACTTCCCCAGTTTCCAAGTACGAATCGGAAACATGGATGGTGTTATAGTTGCGTACCACAACACTGCCAGATTATTTGGCTTCCAGTATATCTCCTTGGAGGAGATGGATCAGCGTCTGTTTGGACCAGAACCAGGAACTGGGGATCGCATTTTTCAGAAATGTGTAGGTCTGTTGGAGTGCATTGTGCCTGAGATCGTCCAATGTTTCCCGAACGAGGTGATTCTGTTTTGCCATCATCTTGTTTTGCGCCCAGATCCTGAACGCACCACAGTCTGTCAAGTGCACCTTCGAATGCGAAGAAGGCTCCAAAGAACTTAATGTTTGGGTGCAGCCGGCAGAATGGGTGTCGACAAGGGAGGACGACTCAGAACCGCCTATGCGGCAGATCTCAATCCGTGCGAAGAGCTTCATAAATGAATCTCCTGTCAATGGCTCTCGAGCTATCATGGGGTCATCAACTGCGCCATGTAATGTTGCGTTGAACTGGGTGCAACAGATACTAATATCGTTTTATTCCAGGGACCATCCACTGGGTCATCTCCCATTTGTCAGACGACCAGGAAGAAATTCGCGACAACTTTGGCAAATGCATGGAGCGCAAGTTCCGCGCATACAGCATTCCTACAGGCGTTAGCTTTGAGGATCTTCCTCAGTACTGGAGCGAACTGAACTTCGGAAACGAGCCCAAGCCTGAAGCAGAACAAAACGAGGACCAGCCTCGACTGCCCGAAGATTTCGATTACAGTAAATTCCGCATCCCAGATGAGCGTGTAAAAAGTCTTCGGGATCTGGCGCGGTCCGGACGGGTATTCTCTGCGATGCTGGAGAAACGCGAGGCTGGGAGAAAGAAAATCGTTTTAGGGGAACCATACGATATCTCGGATATTGAGATGGAAACATACAGGTCGGAGGAAGATCGCGACATTGAAGCAGACGGCTCATCTGCGGCTGGCGTGTCCAACGACGAGCTGCTGCAGAGTTCGGACTCGACTGGTTTTGGGCTGCCTGGCCTGTCAGATGATCCGGTAATAAGCGACACAACTTCAACTGCCGACTCGATGGAGGATCTCTTTGATGGCCAAGTAGAGGTAGCTGACCCGACGATTGAGCTCTCGGATGCGGAGGACTTTTCGTCCATCGAATCGGCACCCGAGATCCTGCCTGTCGAGGAAGCACAGGACGATTTGGCACCTGACGACCTGTCCGTGGACGGAGACCAGGGGTCGGATCCTCACACACCTAGGATATAGAGACTATTAATTCTACATTATTCGACTGTAATATCACACAAATGTATACTTGCTCATCCCCAGATAAGTGTGAGATGTTATGCTGTATTATCGCGTACGGTCTTACTGCCAAACAAAGTTCAGCCCGCTGAAATCACACCTACCGCCCGCTGCAACCCCCGTGCTCGTGGCCAGATCCCACCGCCAATGCCTCCCCGTGTCGTCGCGCTCGCGGTCGAATCCCACCGCCAACGGCCTCATTCGTCCTCGCGGTCGGATCTCGCTGCCAACACCCTGCTCGATCCTGCGGTCAGATTGCACTGCTAGTGCACTCACTGGGACTCGCCGTCAGATTGCACCGCCAGCGCTCTTATCTGCCGTGGCGGTCATATCTGATCGCGGACGAGCTGGCATCTCCTGGCGGATGAATCCTCCCGCCAACGCACTCACTTGGTCTCGGGGTCGGCTCTGACCGCAACTCCACTCACCTGTTCTCGCGGTCAGATCGCGCTGCCACCATGTCCCGCGATCATATCTGACCGCCACATCGTAGGCTTGTTTTTGGCGGTCATATCGTACTGCCAACGCAGTTACATGTCCTCGCGGTTGAGTCACACCGCCGTTGCATTCACTTCAACTGGCGGTAGGATCACACCGCGAACTCGCTCACTAAACCGGCGGTAAAATCACACTGCCAGCCTGCTGACCTCGACTGGCGGTGGGATCGCACCGCCAATGTTCACACTCCGGCGGCGGTAAGATCCCACTGCTGAACCTCTTCGCCCGACATGCAGTCAGATTACACCGCCAGTATGCCATAGACTGGCAGTGGGATCGCGCCGCCGATATATTCACCTTCCCTGGCTGTCAGATTGCACCGCGCGCCGGGTCTCGCGGTAGAATCACTCCGCCGTCGCATTCACTTTGACTGGCGGTGGGAGCGTACTGCCAACCTGATCTTCTGGCAGTCAGATTGCACCGCGAGTGCCCTCATCTGACCTCATGGCTAAACCACACCATCGCACTCTTGGCAGCGGAATCGCACCGCTGACACTCTCATGGTCAGATCACACTGCCCATGCTCTCGTCTTGCGGGAAGATCACACCACCGACGCACTCGACCTGCGATAGAATCCCACTGCCGGCTGATTCGCTGCGACTGGCGGTCAGATCATACCGCGAAATTGCTCATTGCATTGGGCGGTAAGATCTCACTGCCAACACGCTTACCTCAATCTGCAGTAAAATCACACCGCCAACTAATTTACCTCGACTTTCTCTTCCCCTTCGATGAAACCAGTTGGTGCTGTTGGTTCACCATTCATTCAACTTGCATATAGCTGATTCCATATTCAAAACAGGACTCGGAGCCTTCGAAGCGAGGTAAATGATTACAGAGTGCTGTCTAGTAGACTTTCGAATGCAACATAATCTGCTATTAATCGCTGCATGAATTGGTGCAAGTCGGTCAGGGATCGATTCACAATGAGCTTGAGGAGAAAATAGGGAGTGTTTTGTAACAACGGAACGAACTTGAAAGTTTCAATGAGAAATTGTCGTCGGGTGAGTTTGGCCTCTGAATTCATGTACACTGCTTTCCAGCCCATTTACTCCTTGTGAAGGCAACTATCCTGTCCTACTGTACTCGGTTCAGTTGGTTTGAATGCGGGGAAAAAGATATTGGAGCAATAATTGCCCATCCATGACAAGTCACGAACTCGTTACGGCTTTATCACGAACTCATTACGGCTTGGGCCGACATTGCACTCCCGTATACTCAATGAACTGTCCAATTCTTGGCCTTCTAAAATATGGGATGCATACTGAGTATGACTGGCTTCATTCTGAAATATTTCCGCAAATTTTGAGCAGATATGCATGTTATACTTTTCGTTTCAATGTGGCGCTCAAGTTGGTCCATGTTTACGTAGTATTTCTTGAACTCAACCACCAGCATTGAAACTCAAACATTTTTCCTGCTTCAAATTCCTGCACAATACGAGAGGTAAGGGTCACTGGACCTTCCTGGAGCAGAGTTTGACCAGACTTACTGCCTTGGAAGTCTGGGAAATGGCGAAAATTCGGTCTCACCCCACAATTTGAACTCGACCGCCACTATTGAAACTCAAACAATTTTCCTACTTCAAGTTCCAGCATAATATGGGAGGTAAGGGCTACTAGACATTCCTGGAGCAGAATTTGGCCAGGCTTACCACCTGGGAAGTCTGGAACCTAGGTAAAATTCAGTCTCACCCATAATTTAGTAAGTACATTATGAAGAGTCATCACTGTGCTGCTGCTATTATATCTCACGGAGCGAAGCTATATATCCGACCCTCCCATCTCTCTAGCTCTTATTCGAGTTGTATTGGCAATTGAAGTTAGAAATCCGAAAAACAACGCATGATAGCGCTAGCATCCCCTTGTTAATCTAAATTCATTACTAGCCAAGCTTCGAAGATGACTACTTGCTAGGTATCCTGGTCACCTCAGACCTTTCGAGTCCCTCTTTGGTATCTCGGTAGCTCTATGGCTCTCAACTTTTAACATGACTAAAAGAGTTGGAGTGTGGGCGGCGAAATCACACTGCTAGACGAACTCATGCCTCATGCAGTAACATCTTGCTGCCGAGCCAAATATGTATCAGCGGCTGGATCCTGCCGCATTCAAGAGACCATCCGCCTGCAGTAAAATCATGCCGCCCGAATGAGTTGGGGTTCGGCAGCGAAATCACACCGCCAGACAAACTTGTGCCTCATGCAGTAACATCTCGCCGCCGAACCAAAGATATATCAGCAGCTGGATCCTGCCACCAGGAGAGAAAATGCTGTCTGCAGTAAAATCTCGCTGCCGGAAGGAGTTGGAGTGTGGGCGGCGAAATCACACCGCCAGACGAACTTATGCCTCACGCAGTGAAATCTCGCCGCCGAGCCAAAAACTATATGGGCAGCTGGATCCTGCCGCCAGGAGAGGGAATGCTGCCTGCAGTAAAATCTGGCTGCCAGAAGGAGTTCGAGTGTGGGCGGCGAAATCGCACCGCCAGCTGAACTCATGCCTCAAGCGGTGACATCTTGCCGCCAAAGCAAAAGGTGGTCTCAGCAGCTGGATCCTGCTGCGAGAAGGGCCCATCCTCCTGCAGTAAAATCCTGCTGCCAGAATGAGCATCAGGAAAAAGCCAAATTGCTATGGCTGCCACATAGACTGCATAGACGCATAGACGCCATAGACACCATAGCAACGTTGCTATGGCGTCTATGAGTGTCTATGTGGGTCTATGTAACTGCCATAGAGCCCATAGCAATTTGGCTTTTCCTGATGAGTTGAGTTTCGGCAGCGAAATCGCACCGCCAGAAGAACTCATGCCTCACGCAGTAAAATCTCGCCGCGTCGCCGCAGAGCCAAAAGCTATATAGGCAGCTAGATCCTGCCGCCAGGAGAGAGAATGCCGCCTGCGGTAAAGTCTCGCTGCCAGAAGGAGTTGGAGTGTGGGCAGCAAAATCTCACCGCCAGAAGAATTGATGCCTCACGCAGTAAAGTCTTGCCGCCGAACGGAAGTGGCCACAGCGGCTGGATCTTGCCGCCAGGGTGGGGAGTTGTTCTCGTAGTAAAAGGTTGCTGCCAGATAGGTGGTACACTTTGAATAGGCGGTCAGATTCAACTGATAAAGCAAGAGGCAGTGAGATCCCTCTGCCATCAGTGTCGTAATGCAGCCCGCGGAACTGCATTACAGTGGCAAACCGTACGTGTTACTACAGCGCGGCACGTCTGACTTAGGCCCTCATCGAGGCACGACAACTTTAGTAGCATTAGGCGTTCGCGAGCGCCTAATTTGCGCGTGAACGCCTAGTTTGCGTGTGAACGCCTATTTTTGCTCGCAATCGGCTGTTCGGGCTCAAGCCTCCGAACGCCTACTGATCAATGACGCATCACGCTCGGCAGAATGCCGGGTTCGGCTGGTTAGGGGTTCGGGTTAGGTCTGGGTGGTTTTGGTTAGTGGTTTGGAGGTTAGTGGTTAGGTGGTTAGTGGTTAGGGGTTTGGGGTTAGGGGTTTGGTGGTTAGTGGTTAGTGGTTAGTGTCAGTGAGGGATCTATATAAAAAAACCGGGGGACTTGTGCAAAATTGTTCGGATGGCAAGGTTGATGGCCCATCAATATTGCATCAATCTTCAGCTCGGTGGGGAAGTAGGCGCTCGGTGGGAAAGTAGGTGTTCACTGGGAAAGTAGGCATTCACGAAAGCCTAACGCTACTAAAGTTGTATATACTCGCCCTCATCCCATATCGTGATTTGCCTTATTTGGACGCCGGCGGTGTTTGGTTCGCAGGCGTTCGAATTGGCATCGAAACAAATCTCGGCTGCAAGAGTTCGTTCATTATGACTGCCCGTAGCTCAACGCAAATTCCACCTTCAGTCTCCGCAAGCTCACTAGTTCCTCTAAATCTTGTTGCTCTTGCGGATCCTTCAGCTCGCCAGATAGACGGCGCCGTGATGGATTATTTCCTCATCGAACTCGTCAACACCCTACGCGCCTCGGCAGCCGTCGCCACTGAACGGGCGAAGAAGATTGAGGCGGAGATGGTTGAAGCCGGCCTTATCCCTGCGCCCGCTGTTCCCCCACCCCACCCGCTGAAGAAGGATGCACCTTCTGCCCGGGACTCCACGACGAGCCTCAACTCGCGGGCAAGCACTGGTGGACGAATGTCTTTTGCAGACGAGGCCGAGGAAGCCGTGCGCTCGCGTCTCGAAGCTATTGGCCTACATGTTGGCGCCAACTTCACTGAACGGTATTATACGTTCGCGTGCTAGCGCTTTGAATTCAATCTAAGCACCCACAGACTGTGTCGCGACCGTCCGTTATTTGGCGAGACGCTGGACGCGATCAAATTTATTTGTAAGGACATTTGGGCCGCGTGTTGGGATAAGCAGGTCGATAATCTGCGGACGAATCATCGCGTTTGTGAAATTTGTTTCTGAGTTCAGTATTGCGCTTGACGGAACCTTAGGGCGTTTATGTTCTACAAGACAACTCCTTCAAGCCCGTCTCGCGTATTTCGTCCTGGGAGGGGCGAGCAGACGCAATAAAGCGCGCGAAATTGGTGCGCGCTGGCTCTTGATGAATATGCAGTACGCTTATTCCTTCGCGTAGTACGCTGCGATGCCAGCCGGTATAATACGTGGGGCACTCTCTCGGTTGGGATTTCAGACGACAGTATCCCCTGAAATTACCTCTTTACCACAATGTATGTGCTTGTCTCCGTTGGTTTGTGTTGTTCTGAATCGGAAAACATAGGTACCTTCCAAGTAAAACTGCCCAAAGGGACATGAAATTTGCCGCAAAAACGTTGTCTGCAGCCACTTCTGGCTTCGGGTCATGTTTACATGCAGTTGCCTATCGGCGGAAACCCTTTCCTTCTTGTAGGACTTCCTTCTGATCAAAATCCCTCAGCATTTTGAATGAAGACACATTAAACACTATATTCCACGACACGATAAATGCGACTAAATTATGATAAGTACTTATAATTTGGAGAAGCATCATGATCGGTGCAAAAATGAAGACAATGCGCTCAAGCCAACCCAGGAATTTCTTCCCCGAGATCTGCGGTGTCTGGGGTTAGCTTCAAAGACTTGGCGGCTGGAGGCGTGGACGGCGGCGACAATGCATGCTTGACACCTGCAACGACGTTTGATGCTGCAAGGGCAGCAGTTGTGAGAGGGGCTGCTGAGCTGATCGGGCCCGGGCTAGCTGGGGGCTCATGATATATGCAGGGCCCCAGTATATCCGAGTGCACTGTGTTTGCGGCCAGCAGTATCTTCGGAGAAGTGGCTGTATGCAGGGCATGTTCGCGGTAGATGCATCGGGCTTTGAACTGCGCGTCTGCCTCGATGAATTCCACAACCGCGTCATCCTCTGCGCCGGGCTGGATCCACACAGCGTAAATGCCCAAAGATTTGGCCAACTTCAGGACGTCGAGCGTAGCCTGCAAAGTAAATTCAAGGTATGAGCAAAATGTCATAAAATGATGCTTACCTTGGGGGGAACAACAATGGAGACCGAGGTATGCGTCGGATCAGGCAGCTCGGACAACGACTTCTTGCATTTGATGCCGTGGATCTCTGGCGCGTTGAGGTTGACAGGGACCACGTCTTTGTTTTCCTTGATCAGCCAGTTGAGCGCCTGCACACCACTGTCAGGATCGCTAGATATTGTTTTGAGGCCAATTGCAAACCTTTGTTCCGTTTTTACTTTCACTTGTCGAGGCCCCGACAACTGCGAAGTGAGGCGCCGACAAAAACAATGCCTCCTTTTGCTCGAGGGTGGGAGCAGCCTGAACAGCGGGGGTCGGCATTTTGGCAGTGGGCACCTGCGCCTCGACGGCAGCAGCTTTGACGGCGGGCACCGCCGGGGGCGGGTTCAATGTAGGATCGTCTGTCCATAAGCATGGCGAGAGTATATCTTCTGTTGCGTTTCCAGCCAACTTGAGGTTTGCTTGGATAGCAGGATGGTGGGTGTATATACACCGGTTCGCTAACCGGGCATCCCCCTGTATAAACTTGACCACAGCATCGTCTTCTGCGCCTGGTTGGAGCCATAGCCCAAATATATTCAGCGCTTTGGCCTCCTTCAAAATTTCGAGCGTAACCTAAATAGACATTGTTCAGCGGTCATCAATTGAGTGCAACTTTGAGGCCTACCTGGGGCGGAACAACAACGGAGACTGAGGTGTGCGTGGGATCAGGCAGTTTCGATAGTGTCTTCAAGCACGTAATGCCCTGAATTTCTGAAGCATTGGGATTAATAGGAACCACATCCTTGTGTTGCGCTAGAAGGTGTTGGAGTGCCTGCCAGCGAGTGATTATGGTTATGGACAGTTCACCATGCTCGAATAGCCTCACCTTGTTGCCATTTTTTAGCGGATTTGCAGACGCTCCGACCACTGCGAATTGGCGAGCAGAGAGGAACCGGAGGATGGCGTTTCTAGTGGTCATTGGGGTGTCTGTCATGTAGGAGGTGTAGTTCTGGTATTATGCCTGGATGGAAATGGGCTGAGTGAGTCAGAAACGAAAAAGTTGTGCCGTTTAAATACACAAGCTGCGCAAGGTGCACAGCCAATTGAGATCCTCATGCTATCCCGCATTAGTATCTTTCCGTCAGAAATAAGACACCGCTTCACCGTTCCGAAAGAAAATACAACAAGAATTGATATGATTTGGTGATAAATTCGGCACACGGTAATGGACGCCGTGAAGATCTTGAAGGGAGGCAGTGCAGATTGACTTTGTGTTCCTGTTCCTTTTCTGAAGGCGCATCCGGAGGTAAGTGCCGGCATCCACGTGCGCGCTCGTCTACTTTTTGAAAGAAAAGCAAAAGAAAAGCGGAAGCACCATTTTGTCAAGCAAGAGCATCCAGATATGACGGCGCTGCTTTGCCACGAGCGCCACAGAATCAAGATAAAGCCGAGTCGTTTCCGTGTCCTGTTTTGTCTACAACTTGAAGGCACAGCATTCGGAAGAAAAGTGTCTCCGTTTGTTATCTGTTTGTGCTGGGCGCCGAAGGAATACAATTCAAGGCACGGACTTCTCCAAAACCAGGTCCATTTTCCGTAGCCGAGTGATTCAGAAAAAATGCGTTGTGTGAGCCAGCGCGGAGACCGAAGTCGGATTTCTTTGTACAGCCTTCTAACACCTTTTGGGTTTTGGACGGGCTTGTATGGGTTCAGAACCACATGGAATCGGACGGGACTTCCTGTGAACCTGGGCGGCAAACGAGCTTCCTCTACAGCTAAGTGCTGTCTGCGCGCTGTCTGTAGCTACAGCCCGCTGCCGAGGAAGCGTTGTAATAGGCAGGGGCCACCAAGACAGTAAGATGGATGGTCGTCAAGACTCACCTAAACGCCCATACAGCTCTTCAGTGTTAGAGGCTAGAGCGGGAGTGTCGATGAGATGATCATAGGGACTGGTTAAGAGATGATCAGTAGTTGTGGCTGGTGTAAGAATACAGCCATGCTAACCATGAACGCCAAAATGCTATCTGATCGTTTGCGATGCATAGTCGTTCATTAATTCATCAAAGGACTCGCGGGATCCTCAATCTATAATTGAGTCCGTTGAAGTCGTGCAATGAGCATTGAGAGCACCCGCCGATTGTTCTTTCTGGAAACGCGAAGTTCTCAGCAAACTCAAAGAAGCTTCAGTCGTGGACAACAAGAACTCAGAAGTCTACGAGGAAAAAATAATTGCCCAGTAGCCCGCGGCCAAGCTTCCTGGCTCGGGGAAGCCCCGACTCTTTCGTGGAACCCAGCGAATATGGCGAACTGGTCGGACCGATTAGGTTCCGACGACGCAGAATTAGCCATTCACTATAAACCGCGATACAACAGTGAAAGGGCGTCAAATCGAGATAACGAAATACTCACGGACAGAATCTAAGCAGTGGAGCCAAAGAAGCGCACAGAAGAACGGAACGTCGAAAGAGTCTTAGGCACCGTTACCTCAGCAAAGCAGAGAAGTGTGCCACTGGAGAGAGCGGAGAGCTTGAACGATGGCCCAAGAAGGCAGGCCGTCGTGCTTTTCTCAAGGGTCGTGGGTCTTCTGAGGGATTTTCGAATCGAACTTGTACCTTGACGTTCCCGATGTCGGACCCCGCCCGCGACTTTAGGATGGATGGAGTTCAACGTGAGAATTTAAACTCCGCTTTCCACATCACGTTATCGCGTCGCTCGTGTGTTTACCGTCAGTGTCACGGTTTATGCACTGAAGGCTCAGAAGAGAGTTCAATGAAGCAAACTGCAAGATTCAAAACATCGTGATTGTCTACTGTAAAGCTCCACAACAAACAAGAAATACCGTCTATCCAATTCTATGTACTGGCCCATCACATATACTGACCACGGGTGTTCCTCCTGGAATTACTTCAAGTTGTCTACCTCTATCCCCGAGTCGCTCGCAGTAACATCGTTAAACACAGGACGCATCTTGGCAAGCCCGTACGCATTTTTGTAGAACACAACGTCACCCTCGTCTTCAACAAACTGCAAAAAAGTCGGTTCTTTGTGACGGGAACGAAGAAAAGGGAGGTGTACCTTGCATTCTTTATACACGCGGTACATCTCGGCCCACCCACCAGGGTTGCCATCTAAACGCAGTCCGGTGGTCGCGAGGACTTTGCGTAGCGCGGCGCTAGCTTCCCATCTGAAAAGCAGTCAGTATCATAAACGACAAACGAAATAAAATAAAACATACGCGTTGTAGTGGGGGATTTTGCTGCAAACGTGGTGCAGAATGTGTGTCTCAGAGATGCCCATGCTGAAAGAAGACTTAGTAACTACAACGGTCGAAAACAAAGGGAGCCAACGTTGCGTGCGCGCCAATCCAACCCATAACTGGGCCCAGATCTCCTAGGAGGTTGCGGTCAAGAGTCGCCAGGGCACCCCGGGTGAAGGTGAATTCTTTAGAACGATAGTGGGGCAGCGTGGCGTCGGTGTGTTGGAGGAAGGTAATCAAGACGAGCCAGTGGTTCACCCTGATACGGTGTTATGCATGCAATAGAACAGACGAAGCCACTCGTACCAGAGGTAAGGAACGCCGTAAACGCGGAACACAGTGGGCAAACCCCAGGTGTATACGGAGGCTGCCAATGCAGCTATCCAAAGGAAGATTCCGATATCGGAAATGATAATCTGACCCCACTGGTGAGGCGCGAACATAACGGCGCTCGGCTTGAAGTCTACGCGATGTACCATGAATATGGATAGATATTGAAATACGAAGGCAGACTGACGATTCGTCATCGCGGGGTACCGCTGCTGGCCGGAGGAGTTGAACATGAGGTAAAGAGGCCACCCAGCAATCTAGTAAAATTTGAGCAACAAGTATTCGTAGCAGGGGAATCAATGAACCAAGTAGGAGAAGAATCCGAGCGTGGCACCGAGAGGAGAGTCACCCAGAGCCTCCCAGAGCTCTTTCTTGACCTCTTCGCTGACATTGGCTCCGTGAAGATCCTCACGCATGGGGTCGAAGGGCTTGAGGCCCTTCTGCGAGCGAGTGGAGGGCACGAAAACCTGGTCCTGGGTCATATGGCCAGTCGAAGCGTGGTGCTTTGCATGGCTGGAAAAGAAGTGAGCCAAAATAAACAGTGAGCTTCGATTTTTGCTCAACGTACGTGATTCGCCACGAATGGTACGGTACACCAAGGCTGTAGAGCGGGCTCAACATCGAAGACTGGTTTTGAACGCAGGGAACCTACCCAGAGTGGAGGATCCAACCGACGGTGTTGTTGATGAACTTGGATTCAGAGAAAGCTTGGTGTCCGGCTTCGTGAGCGATGACCTTATGTGAAGGTCAATGAATTCTACAACAGTTATGGGGAAGCTTTACCCAAAGGCCAGTGGCGAAGAGACCCGTCCAGAATCCGTAAAGAGCCCATACCGAGAATCTAGCAAACGAGTAGAGAGCGGGATGCGGCAGCGAGAGTGTTTGCGGATTGATGAGGGTATCCGCGTATGTTGCGACCTGATAGAAGACCGCAATGACGAACATGTTCCACAACCTGGCCAGAATTAATGATACGGGGGGCGTCAAAGAAGAAGAAACCCACATATAAGCTGAGGACTTGAGCGCGGAACGTTTGTGACAGTGTGCTCTGAAGGAATTCAGATTGGAGAAGAACTTGAACCTTGGAGGCATACGGGATAGCAGCAAGCAGCTCCTTCACAGTTATGTCGGGGACGACGTATACGCCCTGCTCATGTTTTGTCGCCATTGTGGTGGTCGAAAGAAAGGAAAGGACAGCGTTGCCGACGGATTCAATTTTTGGGTTTGATTGCCCGTGATTTACCCGAATTGGGGTGTTTTTGATCGTTGGGGAAGTCCGTCCCGCGACAAAGTTCACAGCGGGTACTAGGCGGCCCTAGGCCCCTAGAATGCATCCTGTCAAGAAGACTGGGCAAAATTTGGCTTTGGTACAGATCTACAGTATACCTACCTCAGGCTAGATACGTCGCTCAAGAGTTTCTGAAGGGCCGGGTGAGGACCTCTTCGCATCTCCTCAAAAATGCGACGTTGGTACCAAGCCAAAATTTGAAAGGTCTACGAGCCAAGCATTCATCGAATATTCATCTTGACGGCTCCTATACGATTCTTGTCAGAAGCAAGGCTTTCAGGGTGTCAGGCAAAGGCAGACCATGCAAATACAGCAGAGATCCAGAAGCGCAGAGACCTTTCTGTGCGCTAATATAGCAAGGTTAGACTCGGAGGCCCCAGGGTTTGGTTCAGTTATGTAGCAGAATTTCATGTGTGAGCGGTCGTCTTCGCAAGAAAGTGGGCTTGAGGGAGAGCGAGTATATCGGGTAGGGAATTCAATATCCGCACAGGTCGGGCTGCGTCGGGTCCCTGGGATGGAGCAATATTTGAGGAAACTTGAACGGGCTGAGGAATAGTTGTCTCATACAACTTGAAATTCAATGCGACCTATGGCCGTCAAAGGTCTGCCACTCTGCATTCGATCCGCCTTCCGCCGTCACACCGAACTTGGCGTCGGGCCACAAAAACTCGGAGGTCCAACTTTGGCGGACTGGAGTCTTGTTCTGGTATCATCGCACCGCCGCAATAACCTAGAGTAACCTTGGATGATATTGGTGGGTTGGGGGCTTGGTGGACATAACAAGTCCATATGAAGCCATGTCCCATTGGTGTCCCGGACAGCGGTTCACGTTCGGCTCGAAACGTAGATGTCGGAACCACGTAGCCTTTGCAGTGTGCACTTGCTTCTTCGCCGTTACTTGGCTAGGACCTGCTGCCAGTGCTGGGATTTGGCTGGGATCAAGTTGAAGTCTCTACACCGCCACTACGACGGCTCTCGTTCCACCGGCCTTGGGGATTACTAGACCTACGTACACCTGAAACTGTTCGCCATGGCTTCAGATCTATTGGGAGGGATTATATCCTCTGCGAAAGCGTCCATCTCTGTTATCTTGGTTCTGGTCCGTTGTTCTCTGAGGCGTCGTTTCCGAACCAATTACCGCTCAGGCGTACGGATACTGTCTACGGAAGCTCAACTTCGTTTCTCCAGAAGGAGAGAGTGTATGTAGGATCGGTGCTGTCGACTTTCGGTACCAACTCAAGCCGATTCCGTCTAGGATATTGCCCGGCTATGCGCGAAATTCTTCTTGCCTGCCTTGCTCTTCACGGAAATCGGACCATTGACTACTGCTAGTAATATGAGAAACTGTGAGTGCCCAAGATTAGGGGCCAAATCGGACATGAGTTATCATCCGGGAAAGACTGGCCAATTATTCCGCTGTCGTTATTCTTCCAAGGCGTGGCTTTCATAGTAGCCTTGCTTTCACGGATGTTTGGCATGCCCCAGCACTAGTGAGTAAACGTGTAGCCGCATTCATCTACTCTGAGCTGTCTTGTTCAGTGTCCCCATGTTCATTTTCAACAATGTCCGCTCCTTTTCTTTCCTGACGGGGTTATTGAATATCTTTACAGGTAACCTCCCTCCCTCTACTGCTCATAAACGCCCTAGCGGCCACGGGAGGCCTGGATCCGCTAGTAACTGGCGATAGAACTCTTGAAAGTGCTCTGAGAATCGGACGCGTCTATATCCTCATTAATGCTTTGGTTGGAAACCTGGCACGGTTCGCGTTGGGCCCTTGTACATCTTTCTTTGCTGTTTGCCTCACCTCTAATTTTCACGTCAACAGATTTAATGAAAGCAAGCCCGCCTAAAGTTTGGATTCGGTCCGACCCGGAAGATGCTGAAGCGGAGGCTTTACTCCCGGAAAGTGGAAACATCGCATTACCTATGGAAGAGCAGGCTTTTGATTCTCGGCGAATCAAAAGCCAATTCAAGATAAAGGCTAGTCTCAAACGTGCAAAAGACTGGATCGTCTCCGCAATGAACCCTCCTTTACTTGGAGGCATCCTTGCTGTTTGTTTTGGGTTAATACCATGGTTTCACACAGAGCTTTTTGGCTCTGGAGTCTTGTCCCCGTAGGTTATTTAATACCCTTTCTGATTGCATCGTCTCAATATTTCGTCAGCCTATACGACAGTATAAACAACGTCGGAAAGCTATTCAGTGCCTTGCAGATGATGGTCCGTGAGTGATGATTTCCATTAAACTGGTTCATTGCCCATTGTAGATTCCCAGTCGGTGCGCATTTGTACTCCAAGAAGGGGTCCACCGTGCAGCCTTTGCACTTGGCTTGGCTCTTCACGTATCGATTCATCCTCGCTCCCGCACTCTCTATTAGCGTTGTTTATTATATAAGGACGACATGGCCAAATCTTCTAGTCCGTCTGGCCGTTTTGTTTCTACAGAAACTCCAGCTGACGACATGGCAGGATAACGACCCCATGCTAGACTTTGTCATTTCCATCTCCAACACAGGGCCAAGTGCTTTGACCCTCTCGGCGGTCGCGGTCATGGCGGACCTCCCTTCAGAAGTTGAAGGGCAGGTGTCTCGCATGTTCGTGCTTCCGATTTCTTCCCTATGTACTGACTTCCACTCATAAACACCGTCCAGACTTACGTTTTGTTATTCTGTTACGCCTCTCATCTCTTTTCCGGTGGCCGTCGCCATGCGGATGGTTAAGCAGACGGGCGTTGGGAGTTAGAAATTCGCCTCATGTTGCCCGCCACTCTCTCCATTCTGTGCAATGAACAATGTATCGTAATAGAATGCTTTTACATATCTCCCAGAGTAAAGATTTTCGAGGTTCCATCACAGACCGACGATATGGGCTTGGGACCAAATTTTGGCCAAAATTACAGGAAATAGTTTGTGAGCCCTCGAGAAAGATCAAGTTTCTGCAACGAATATCCTACAGCATACAAAATTAATTTTATATACAAGAGCAAACAGACGCGTCGCGTGGCACCTGACCAGGTGTCACATGACTGCTCTCACCGTTACCGCTTCACTCTTGCCTCCATGGTATACCGCCCCCAGTGCTGCTCTTTGTAACACATCTCGCTTCCCAAATCATCTAGCGCCAACAGCGACGCGCTTCCCAAGCCATCTAGAGCACTCGTGCAAATACCAACATATCAATTATCATGTCAGAATTCGGCGCCATTCCGCGCTACATTGGCAACTACTATCTGGGCGAGAACCTGGGGTCAGGATATTTTCTGTTGGCAGGGGCGTACTCTCACCAAAACATAGGTCCGGTTACTCTGGTTCCATCTTCAAGGCGACACACATCCACACAGGAGAAGTCGTGGCTCTCAAGGTGCAACATGTGAACCACGAATGTCCTACAAACAGGTACGAAAATCTATGTGCCGTACGGGACATGGGGAGCTGAAATACGCTTTGAGGTATGAGAGGCACTTATATCCTTCTCTACAAGGTTATTCAAACCGTCTCGGATCGTTGTCTGTTACTTTCGTGTTATTTAAACGGTTTCAGGCGGAGAGGGAATGCCGACCCTTTGGGCATGCGGAGTTGAGGGCGCATGGGATTATCTCGCGATTGACCTCCTC
This sequence comes from Mycena haematopus, assembly GCA_029281435.1. Classification (NCBI taxonomy): domain Eukaryota; kingdom Fungi; phylum Basidiomycota; class Agaricomycetes; order Agaricales; family Mycenaceae; genus Mycena; species Mycena haematopus. Next base: position 172,475 of record JARJCV010000047.1, read on the forward strand.
GGTGCCAGCCTGGATAACTTGTACCGAAAGAGCGGACAGGACACTATGGAACTCAGCACCGTCTGTTCCATTGCCATGCAACTAGTACACATTCTACTCTCAGCTATTACTCCTCACTCACTTTGACCAGATAACGCGACTCGAGTTTATGCATAGCCGGGGTACGTGTTGTTCACGCGTCATTCTAGCTGCTGAAATCTCTTGCCGCCTTTGCTAGGCATTTTACATAGAGATATCCAACTCGGAAACTGTGTCATCGGGCTTCCTCCGAACGAGACGACTATTTATATGATCGACTTTGGATTTTCGAAACGATATATCGACCCATATACACAACGACATATCCCTGATAGTCGTGCGAAACGAGACTTCATAGGGAACTACTGGTTCAGGTGGGCTTGGAGTAATAAGCTTCTTTTAATATTCCGACCTCATTATCCAGTTCTGTCGGGGTACATTGCCGAGGAAAGGGTAAGATTGTGTTTGGTCATACCGCTGCGTTTGTTTCAAACAGCTCATGCAGTCCCTTCGCGTCGAGACGATCTCGAAGCCGCTGCACTTATGTTCATCCATCTCCTAACACCTCGCGGTCTTCCCTGGACACGAAACGGCGTTCCCAAATCCGATGAAGCGCACGACCGTCTGAAAAAGGAAAAGAAGTCAGCGCGGCCAGAAGATTTATGTCGGGGCTTGCCTGCTGAGTTCGAGGAATTTCTGAGATACTGCCGTAGATTGCAGTTCCAAGAGTGCCCCGACTATGAACGATGGCGGGAAGAGTTCAGAGCGCTCGCCGTCGAGGAGGGCTTTCCCGAAAGTGATGATTTCATCTGGCCGCCTCACAAATCCCAGGTAAAAAATCGCTGATGTTGACCTTATGTTCTCTGACCTGTCGTAGACCAAGCCTCACTCTAAGACTGGTCCACGCCGCAGCCATGCTCCAGCACCAGAGGATGTCGAGCGGATTCTCAACGATCTCACCAACTTAAATCTGGGCCCTGTACTGGGTGATCGAGCCACGGTCGACAAAGCTGTCCGGGAGGCCAAGGATGCGGCCAAGGACGACTCGTCGAAGGATAGTCAACCAATAGAGATTATCGATATCACCAGTGACTCGGACGACGACACGATACCGCCGCCGCACCTCACCCCAAAGGCCTACAGGCTAACAAAACTGACGAAACGAGCGTCTGAAGCGTCCGATAATCTCACCCTCTCGGAGCTGGTGGTCGAATTTGTTGACCTCCTGAAGTCCTACACCTCGCGAACACTTACCAAGGAAGGTTTCGCGTTCATCGACACTCTGCATAAACAACTTGCAGATCCGTCCGTTTTCGTTCTTCCCCTAAGGTAATTTTAACAGCCTAGAACGCCTGGCGTCGATGTTTATTATTCCTGGCAGGGCCTCGAGGCAACGCTCTTCCGATAAAAGTCTGCAGCAGGAGAAAGAGCCTGCGCACGTGAAGTTGGGTGTCGTTGCCCGTCTGAGGAGGGAAGTCCTTGGAGCCAACAGCAACAAAGCTCTGGCGAAGATGGTTGCAGACTTCGAGCAGGTGAGTAGCAACAGTGTTGGTCGAACAATTACCAAAGTTTGTCCATTCCTTCCATACAAACGCATATAATGACAGTTCCGCGTCAGGATGGGTTTGCGTTTTTGGATGGTGTAGCGGAAAGGTTGAAGGTCTTACATTAGTTGAATCGATCTGTAAAAATTAAATGTAGCAAGACTTGTATGATCAGAGCTCGAGTGACGAGATTTGGCCAGCATCCAGGCCGTCAACGCGTCAACGTGTATAGCTGTAATCGTGTCTTGAAGGCCTTATCTGCTTCTTCAATGCCCATGGACTCGGAAGACTAATAGCCTAGGCCTTCGTGGAACGGTAGAGAACGGTCTTGCGGGGAAACCGCGAATTCGGAAGAGGCGTGGTCTGGATTGAAATGACGACACCAATCATATAAATACCACGCGGACATTCTTCCCTGCAACGATAATGTCTACCCAACCCGACGCGTCTCTCAGAGCAGAGGTAAACCGCCTCCGCCTGCAGCTTGAATCCCTTCAGGTCAAAGATGGTTCCGAGCCAATTACCCTTGGGAACTACCTCCTCGCCAGGCTCGAGCAATTAAAGGTCACGGTAAATACATTTGGGTTATCGTTTCGCAACGCCTGTAATTATGGACGCGACGCAGAAAATGTTCGGTCTCCCTGGCGATTTCAATCTCGGATTTTTGGTAAATAATTGCCATTTTATTTCATTCTCCAACCTCTGGCTGATGCATACTAGGATCTGGTCGAAGACCATCCGACAATTGACTGGGTTGGCAACTGGCGAGTGATTTTCAGAAACGCCTGCGGCATCGAATTGACCAGGAGATAGTAACGAACTCAATGCGGCATATGCCGCGGATGGTTATGCTCGAGTCAAAGAGCACAGTATCGGTGTAGTGCTGACCACGTCTGTTATTTTGCCCCGGGAATATCCTGTGCTGATATCCTCCCCAGTTTTGGTGTTGGGGAGCTCTCTGCTATCAACGGAATTGCTGGCGCGTTCTCAGAGATGGTTCCCGTGCTGCATATTGCCGGTGTTCCTAGTACGACTCAGCAGAAGACGAAACCTGTGCTGCATCATACTCTGGGTGATGGGAGGTTCGGTGCTTTACTCTTCAAATACTGTTTTCCAACTCATTTAGCACAGATATGACGCATACATCAAGGCCGCCGAAAATTTCACCATCTCGCAGGCCATCCTCACCGAAGCAAACACTGCGGCCGCGGAGATCGACCGTGTATTGACAGATTGCATTACGCGCGCGCGACCGGTCTACCTCACTCTCCCAACGAACCTTGTTTTCGAAAAGATATCATCCGAAAGACTCAAGATCCCGCTCTCACGGCTCCCTCCTCCAATGATCCCGACATGGAAGCGTTTGTGCTGGACGAGATCGTGAAGCTCGTCGAGGAGGCGGCAGACGAGGTCGTGATCCTTGTCGACGCCTGTGCAATTCGCCATGACGTCCGCACTGAGGTCAACGATCTGATCAACAAGACTGGATACCCTGTGTACAGTGCGCCCATGGGCAAGACTGCAGTTTCGGAGAACCACGAGCGCTACGGTGGAGTGCGTTTGTTTATTCCGTGTCTCGCACCTTTATTTACTATTTGCTTCCAAGATATATGTCGGTTCCATCAGCCATCCGGATATCAAAGAGAAAGTCGAATCAGCGAAGCTTATACTCTCTGTCGGTCCCTCAAGAGCGATTTCAATACTGGCAATTTCACATATTCTATCCCTCAGTCCCGCACAATCGAGTTCCACTCGGACCACACCAAAGTCCAATTTGCGGCTTTTCCTGGAATCGGGATGACAGAATTATTGCCGCTACTTACTGCTCGTCTCCAACCGTGCAGCGCGGCGGCGCGCAAGGTTCCTGTTCCGGATTTCACTGCCATTGTGCCCAACGAGGCCGACGATGTCATCAGCCAAGCTTGGTTTTGGCCGACGATGGGAACGTTCTTCAAACCTCACGATGTGGTCGTCGCCGAAACTGGTTCGTGATATATATGTTAGGGGCAACCTCGATGATCCATCTTCTTAATTTAGGCACTTCCAGCTTTGGTATTCTAGATATCCCGCTCCCCGACAAGTCAGTTTTTGTCAGCCAAATCCTCTGGGGTTCGATCGGCTGGACTGTCGGCAGTACGCTCGGAGCTGCGTTCGCCGCGCGCGATATTGGTCTTAACCGGACGATCCTGTTCGTTGGAGACGGTTCGCTGCAGCTCACCGTTCAAGAATTGTCCGTGATGCTCCGCCACGGCCTCAAGCCCATTATATTTGTTCTGAATAACAGTGGTTATACGATAGAGGTGTGTTTTTTTCATTCGTGAAAGTTAGTTATGTCTGACGATCCCCGATAATGTTAAGCGGTTTTTGCACGGGAAACACCGCAAGTATAACGATATCTCGAACTGGAAGTGGACTGCGCTGTTGGGTGTGTTGGGCGATGAGGAGGGGACGCTGTCGCAGTCATACACGGTCAGGAACAAGGAAGAGTTGAGCGCGCTGTTGAACGACGCATCTTTCGCCCGGGCGGACAAGATGCAGCTGGTGGAAGTCATGATGCAGAAGCACGATGCGCCGCGGGCGCTTGTACAGCAGGCTGAGTTGAGCGGGAAGACGAATGCGTATGTGGCGATTTGATCGTGGAAAGCTGTGAAAAATAGATGTTGTATTCCTGTACCTACCACTTAATGGCGTTTTCTATACAGCAAGAACAGAGATTTGTTGTTCAATTCTCTAATGCTCTTCGGCGCGAAAGACGAACTTCGATGGTGGCACCGTCTTCAAGAGGGTGCCACCATCATTGTATCGCCGATTATAACCGTGATTGGCGACTAGAAGAGTTCATATCCGTCGAACACAAGCAGCAGGAATGAATGACTTCTCCATGCAAGGCTCGAGGACGCATTATCAGCCTGCAGTTCGTCCATTAAATGTTATTTCTGACATGCTAAATTGCAGGGACCCTCACAAGACCTCAACGATGTTAGCATTTGGCACATAGATAAATATACTGCAAGCACCAGCAATGGTGCCACAAGACATCTGAACGCCTCCTGACGCTCTGCCTGACAAATTCCTATCTGAGCGTTGGACGTGCTTCGATTTTCGGATTACTCGCCTTGCGGTGAACCGTTTTATGTAACGAACGCCCCCCTCCTTCCGGGCTTGCTTCCTCTTTCTTTCCCGACGCTATGAGTACACAGCCGAGGGCCGCCCAGCTTACTTTCAAAGCTATTCTTTCTTTGCCGTTCCGTCTGTGTAATCCTCCGCCTGCTGTGGCGAAAGTCAGGTTAGACACGTTTTAGACCCCTGTGAAATTTAATTCACGCTTTTGCGAATCAGGTCCTGCGGAGGTTTGGCTCTTTGTCCATTCCATGCACATCGTTTGAATCCTAGTCCAGTGACGCCTGTCTTTCAAGTACAGCTCGACGATATCTTGGAAAGAAAGCATTTGCCGCCATTGGGTTTGGTACACATTTTTTGCCTTTTACACTTGCTAACGAATAACTCCTTCAGGACTGAAAGACTTTGAGGTATCCTTATTCCAAACCACCGACCTTTTTCCTGACGTGTATCCTCAGGAATGGTTGTTGTATTGCGAGGATGCTGTTGAAAATCTGTGAGATAGATTCGGAATTTCGAAACCGTGTTCTAATCCTTTACAGCTATTTCATTCTTTGGCTCAAAGAGTATACACTCAAATATAAGCAGTGGGTTGCGCGTGCGACCTTTGAAAGAAACAATGCTCGCGAATATCGCATGGATTGGCCACTGCAACCTTCAGCACAACTTGGTGCGCATCTTCCTCCTTGCGCATTCACTTGCCTGACTGATGCTCACTCTACTTCCTAATGGTGTAGCTATGTTTTATTTGCGTGCAAAACAGACATTTTTCACTCCCAATGCTGCGTACGAGCTCAATCTCCCTTCTGTCGCCTTCGCACCGTTCCACACGTCAAATGGGTCCCCGCATCCTGATCCCGTCACTTTTACCGAGGTTGCACTCCAAACCCGAAAAATGCTCGACGAGAGCCTCAGCCGCTTCGTTACAGCGCAATTTTCAAATGTCGGGAACCAGAGAGTCCTGTGTGGTATCATCGCAGGAACCCTCTTCTGTCTCCTTGCCGCATTGACTCCTCTTGCCCACAATTTCGTTCACGGACAATCGCGTTGGCTCCGACTGGTCAGTTTCTCCAGACAGAGACGCCATGAACGCTAATTTTTAGCTCGTTTCCTTAGGTTGCTTTTCCGGGATTGTGGTTTGGATTAACCGTCCTGTTAGCAAGTTTGAACGGTGTTTGCATCGGTGTGTATGTTTTCGGGGACCTGAGGCAGTTGCGCAAGTTCGAACTGTCGCGACCCGCCATTTCTAAACCCCAGCCGCTCAAGATTCCTCGACAACGACCGATGATACCGTACCCCGTTCCTGGCATCACTCCCATCCCTTCAATTCAACCGCGACTCTCGATAGTCACTCCTTCGCCCGCTCACATTCATTCACCCCGTTCCCCGACCCGTATGTCACAGTCATCTAGCTCGAGCTTTGAGTCTCGGTCTTCGTTCTCAGGCGACACTGGTGTAATTCATATTTCCCCGGCATACTATGATGCGGACCCGGTCGAGGGACCCGCCACCAGCCCCGTAACTCCCGACGTGGGCACATTCCCCTTTCCTACGAAGAGCCCGTTGAATGAACCTGAAAGTGGGTCTTTTCCCGCAACCGCGCCATTCATCCACTCCTTCGATCAACCTTCCGAGGATGAACATGATCAGTTTGGTGGGCCGCCTCGAACGTTGCCTGAAGAACGCCAAGTACTTGCGGCATTCGATTTCGATGCCCTTCCCCGGTGCTCGTACATCGCTTCCCCCCAGCAGCATCATCTCCCCGTCCGCATGCTTTCCCAGTCGGCGCGCCGCAGCAATGTCGTTGAAGTCGAACCGGAAGTCCGGCTCCCCGCCAAGCTGCGCCTGTCCCCAAAGGCCGTTGTCGAGCGTATGCAGTCCAAGTGCACGATGCTCTGGCCGGCTCCGCGCGAAATCACCCACAGTGAGGGTACAGCTGGCAGCCAGCCAGCCGAAGACGAGAAGTCCGCGCACCAGCCGCGCGACAGCCTTGACTCCTCACGCCCGCCCCTGGGCTTGCCACAGCACACACGCCGCGCGCGCGCCGTTGACAAGAATGCCGTTGTGCGCAAGTTCAAGATGGTGCGCGCCGTACCTGCGTTCGCGGTGCCTCTCACGCCAGTCCTGAGTTCCATCGTCGTGCGCGGGCAGTGGGAGATCGTCATGCGCTCGGCTTGTTTCGCATTCTTGATCTGCTGGCTTGTGCTTGGGTGTCTGCTTGCGATACCTCCGCCTCGGAAGTAGGTTTTTTTGTTACTCTTTTAACACTCTAAATGTTGTGTTGAATGTATGCCATGGCTGCTCCCCTGACAAATCCCTCTTTCGTCCTTCGTTCTCTGCCACTCGCTATGATTCCTTACAAATAGCTCCATTCTTCTTGATATCTCTGCCTGCCTGGTCTCGTCACTCATTGCACTGTATTTTGTCCACCGGCTGTGCGCGCCTAATTCTGCGTTGTTCATATCAAACATGCTGTTTTCATCATCAAATTCAAGAGATATTTGTGATTTAACACAGTCCGATTTGCAATGGATGTGTCGGAGATGTTCACCAGTTTGCATATGAATGAGACATAGCATTTTATGAATAGGAGAGGAGGAGAAGAGTGCGAGGAGAGAAAAGTCTCAAAAGAATAGACCCGAGATATGTCAGCTGGAAGAGGCAAGAGAAGCTGCGACGAGTTGGAGGAGAAAGCAAGTGAATGGACAAGCAAGAGGCATGCATTCATTTCAGAGGAGGGAAACAGAATGACACGAAGGTGACTGTGCCAGTTGCCCAACATGTCCCCAATATTGGATGAATTTGGGCAGGAGGTGGAGAATTAAGCACAGGGACGGTGGGAGCAACGGCAGATGATGGCAAAGGTGCTGTATTCCGAGTCGCTAGGTGTAATTCATCCGGCGTACGACGTGGAGCAGTCTGTGAGATTTTTTGGTGGTAAAATATCGAACGTGCTCGCGTTTCAGTACGACCAAGGCCTGCAGTAGATGCAGTCAGTACACCGCTACGCCCATCTCCGTCGTCCAGATAAACACGCTCTGGCCCACTGGCACTGTCGTCAGGATTCAGGATGGGCTACTTACTATAACTTCATCAAGTTTCGGTAAGTATTGTACTGGACGCGAAGCTTGTTGGATGTCACTGATGGTGGCTGTCAATAGCACGCTGTGTCGTGTCGCGTCTTTGGCATTGTGAGGTTCGTGCTCATCCTTTGGCTTGTTCTTCGAGCCCTTCGGGTGCCCCGAGGTAGTGGATTGAGTCACCAAGGCGGTGGAAAGGCGAGTACGTCGAACTCGAACCCTGATATGGGTCTGGCAAACATCTAGATATCCATCGCTGATCGAATCCAGGAGAAAGTTACGAGGAAGAGCAGACAAGAATTCGAGTGAGCTGAGGTCGCGCGCAATATCTGCCTGCTTGAACTTGATAGGATAGTACAAGGTCGGAAATACCCTTCTTGCTCCATGACTGGGATTGGAAAGAGGCAGAGAAATGAATTCGGGCTCAATATCAGACAAGTATCAGGAAGAAAGATGCAAGATGTAACAATTCATCAAAGCCGTATGATGTCTGGCGAACTTCGGCGATCAGATTCACGCTCTATTCTTTTCCCAATCTGGATTCCAACTACATACGACCGGTCTCTACCAGCTATAAAAGCACCGCGACGATGCCTCTGGTTTTCACTCCCACCTTGTATTTGCCAGTCAAGACAGGTTCTTGTTGTTTAGCTGTTTCAACTTTTCTTCATTCTTCGTGAGTGGAAGACGCATCAGAGATTCTAAATCCTCATAACTTTATCAGGTAAACTTTGTACTGTGTACAGTTTCTGCTGGACATATAAGAATGCTGTCCTACAAGACCATCTTACTTACTCTGATTTCTTCTTCTTCTTCATTGGCTTTGCCTATTCGCCGTGAAGTTCCTCAGGGTAGATTCCGCTCATTCGTGTCCATCGCCCATGTCTGACGATGGCCAGAACATTCTCACCAAGCAATTTTGACTGCCGTACAAGCAAATCTGGTCAAGAACAACCCAGACGGTATCCTCGACTCCGTGTTCGGTCTTCTTGGAAATGCCGCCGCCGCCGCCGGGCTAGGAAAAATCACCGATGCCAACTGCCTGCAGCAAGCGACTGCCGACCAGGCATTTACCAATGCCAAGGCCGCTGGGGACGTTCAAGGCCAGGTCACCGCGCTGATCTACCGCGCATTGGAGCGCAACTCGGGGACTGTCGGCGGAACCACCACGGCCTGCACATCTATCAAGGCAGTTAATCCCGAAATTGCCGCCATCCAACAGCACCAGGTCACTATACTTGATCTCCCGTTTTACGTGCGCTTATATAGCCTCCGTTCTCAGGATCCTGCGTCGCCCAACGCCGCCGCTGTCAATAAGGCTATCGTCCTCGAATTGGCCAAGCAGATTGCATCCGTCGGTGGGAATCCTCAGGACGCCCTTCAGTCAGGTACATTCGCACCCGGAAATGTGAATGGTTGGTAGCTTCCCATACCACCTTTTGGTCTAGTCTCAATCTGCTTCAGATTCTACCGGCAAGGGAAACACCTGCGATGTCGCTACCGACGCAGCTGGGTGCATCGTATCACAGAACCTTTTGGTCCCAGGTTTGTTTCTATCGTGGGCCAGACACCACTTACTTACACACACATGGTTAGACGCCACTGCAGATGAGATCACTGCCGCTGTCGCTGGTACTTCCGCCGCCTCGACAGGCGCTGCGGGTTCCGCTGCCGCTGCCTCCTCCGTCGCTGCAGGTTCCGCTGCCGCTGCCTCCCCCGCCGCTGCGGGCTCCGCTGCTTCTGCAGCTACTGCGCCTGCGGCCAACGCTGCTTCTTCGAGCTCTATTGGAAACTTCGGTTCGTCAAACATTTTTCTCTCGTGCTACTGAAAATCAATATTTTTACTCAGGCTCGTGCTCAATCCCTCAGATCGAGTTCGCTGCCGGCTTCGACAACCGCAAGGAGACCAGCTTCCAGCCCGTTGATAAGGTCTCTTACAACCACGGGTCTGCCGATGCCATTGCCATCATCACTCAGGTTAGTTGTACCCAGATCCTGCTGTATTTCTGCTCATCCATCGAACCATCAGTTCATGTGCGACACCCTTGTTAACAAGTGCGGTGCCGATGCCACCGCGAAGGCAACTTGCGCTGCTGCTCAAGCTGCTGCCAACGCTGCTACGCCCAAGGAAGGCATTGACGCTGATACCTTCAACAGCTTTTTCGGCATACAAACCGTTTGTCCTTTTTTCATTTTATTTTCCCAAATATTCATACTTCAATTCAGAACTTCCGCAACGTCGAGGCCATTGATGACCAGGGGAACCCTATCGCTGGGAGCACTGGAGGGTCTGTTCCTGCCGCCAAGTAAATTTCAAGTTGTATTAGCTATTAACACTTCATTTGTACCTCTCAATAACTGGCAAATATATTGTGGACACACTACGAGGGATAATTCTATTTGGCAACCCGGCTTCTTTGGCAACCCCCTGGCAGCCCCAAAGATTTTGGGGGGGTTGCCAAATAGAATCCGGCAGCGCAAACTCTGATAAGATCGCCAATCAAATTCGATAATCGACAACTGCTGTGGGCGTTCAACGTTCAACGTTCAACCCTTGGACATTGAGATAGTAAACAAGGTCACACCCTCTAGATCTACCTATAAAATATTCAGGGACCTTTATTTTGGTGTGTAGATTATAGAACAATTTCTTATACTGAGATTATCTTCATTTAACACTGACAGCCTACCTTGAGCAGAGTGTGGGAGTGAATTGGCAGGCCTTCAGCCAAGGCACACAAAAGTCAACAATGTCTTTGCGCAGCGGAAGTCTACCAATGGCAGATAATCCTAGGAGGACAAAACCTTCATTTTCATGGATAGGACAGTATATAGTGTACGGCACGGGTGTTACCGCGGGTGTCCCCGGCCCGTACCATACCCGCGACCCGTCAAACCGTACCCGTCTGCATATGGGTATGGTATTACGGGTTGGGAACCGTGGTTAGGGCGCAAAACCGCGGTGCTCACAACCGTGGTATACCGCAGATTCACCGCGGTATTCACCGTGGTATTCACCGTGGCTCTCAGCTGAGATTAACCGTGGCTCTCAGCTGAGATTAACCGCATTTGAAGATGGTCTGGGGTTTGGATCTGCTCAATAACATTAAATTGTATTTGAGATGCATTCCAAGTAGCTAACCACAGTAATATCAACATGTTAACATGACAAGGCTACAGTAGTTTGTACCCTGTCCATCTCTGGCCGCTCAGACTCTGCATACCTCCCCCTCGCCTCCCCCCTGGCAGCAACATTGCCTCAAATCATTCCCTGCCCCCACACCTGATTGCTCTCACCCTCCAAATCGACATCGCCCCAATACCCCTCTCCGGTGAAATACTGTACTTTATTCTTTAAGATGAGTTCCGGTACATCTTTAGCACTCTGCTGCCATCCTAGGAGCATACTCCGAATTCTTGAGCAACTGGGCGGAGTGCACGTTCGTCCACTATCAGGGTCTATCATCAGGCGGAGGCGGGCAGGATTGTGAAGTTGAGTTGCATCGAGCCAGGACGGAGTGACAAATAACAGGAGTCGATGAAGGAATGGCAGAACTCGGTGGAGGTGCGGGCGCAGTATACGCAGAGACAGGCACCGCTGGTTGCTGGACGTTTTGGATCGGAGCACGTTAGGATCAGACGCCGTCCGGACCTGGACATCAACATGCATCGGGGAAGACTGTTGAGGAGCAGGAGTAGTGATGGCCAGGAGATTCGATGCCATACTAGTACGCGTAGTGTTCGATGCTGTAATGGGATTCGGAGAATACGGTGGAGCTTGCACCACACTCTGTCTAGGGTACTGCGTGGGATAGTACGTCGCCGGCGTCGAGGTTGGCGCCAGGCGGTACTGCAACGACGTGGGCTGCGGGCTGGTGTAGTATTGGTTCATGGGTACGTAGGGCGGTGGGGCACGAGGGATTGCTCGTGTTGGCGGTGTATACGGCTGCACGCATGGGTCTGGGTCTGGGTCTGTGCCTGGGCGTGCGACTGGCCTGGCCCCGAGTTGATTTGGTGTTGACCGATCCGTGGTGAGTTGCGACACTGTCAGGGAAAATGCCCCAGTCTGCAGCGGGCAACGTGACTTGCGACACTGTCGCGTATCTACACGACCCGTGGCTACAGTACACCGCGAGAACCCGGGCAATACGCACTTAGTGGAATTTTGAAAAAAAAAAAAAGACGCACAGTCCATAGGACAGTGCATCGGCCTGTGCTATTATTTATTACATGTATCGGCTACTACTGTACAGCTGGGTAGTTACACTTACAAGGACGTAGGGCAGTTCATATGAAGGATGTGATATCCTCGCGGGATCCCGGGGGGCAAGTTCCGCACACTTTGCCCTCGGCAGGAAGGCGGCCGCAACGGTAATGCGGCGAGGGGTGTAGGGAGAGTGAGGACGTTCGAAAGTGGTCGTGCGCAGCGCATCCAGCAGGGTGAGTACTGGTTAAACACACCTTCGAGTACTGGCCCAATTTCACCTCACGGTGGGCCTCTCCCCCGGACCCTAGTGTTTAAGTTGCGTGCCAAAGTGCGAGAGGAACGGTGCCGCTTGCGCGACGCAAAGGCCCAGTGCGAAGGCGCGAAGTCCTGTCCAAAAACCCCGGCGTTGAGATTGGCCGGCGGTACGCAGGCCTTGCGGCATTGAATGGGAATATTTGAACTCCACGTACAGTACATTGGACTCTCGTCTTCCCCTCCTCCAGCAGCGGCGATGTTCCCCTCTATCCTCTGGCGGCGACATGCATCAACGAGCGGGCGGTGCTGGGCAGGCAGCTGAACAGCTAGGATGGTGCCATGGTGGTGGTATGGAAGGAAGAGGTAATGATGGCATCAGCTCACTGATCTCTGAAAGCGCTCGGAAAGCGGACTGTGTCGCAACCGATACCTACGACTCCAGACTGGTGCGTTTGCACAACAGTGTCGCACTTGGCATTGACTAACCGACGAGTCTGAGTCTGACAGTGTCGTTGTTAACACATCCCCCAGGATATTAGGTTGTACAGTATGCTGATTCTCTTATATAAGAAGATAGCTCTGTGAAGTTAAAACATTCAAAACAGGCAAATACTGAGTGAGATACTGGGATTTCGATGAAATTCCCTTTTTTAGACAAGAGTATTAGTGGATGTGTTGTAGGATGTTCTGATTCTATTGAAGACAGATAGAACATTATTTCTGCAAAGTTAGAACATCCGAAACAGTCAAGTATTGAGCAAAAAACGCGAAAATTTCCTTTTTTAGACAAAGATGTTAGTGTCCCAAAGGAAACTGTCTTCCATGTCGTTAAGCTCATTGAGGGCTCCAAGACTTGTATATACCATTTTTCAATTGGCAGCTTGGTTGGTCTGCAAAACCTAAAATACCTTTGTGAAGCCGATAGTTTTCAATTCAAAAAATGCATATACCAATTCCAAAACAGTATGCAAGATAGCTCAGACCATCAAAAACAGCCCGATATCGGCAGCCATCATATTTTCCGAATTTATTATATAAACATTTTTTTGCAAAACAGCTATCAGATTACGTTGATAATGAGATATCAAGGACGATCAGAGTCAGATCACAGTTCATGATGCCACATCAAAGGTTGATCATGAATTGATCCTTCAATTGTAATAGATGATGGCTTGATGGAAAGAATTGCGGTGATTGGCTAAAATAACAGAGTTTAGATCTGGTCTGATGATGGCTTACCATGGTTCATCATTGCTTAATTCTTGATCATTACAGTATTATTGTGTTTTATAATAGTCATACCATGATCAAATACCAAAAATATCAGAGATCTCGTTCTCAACTCTCAATGACAAAGGGCTCGTCCTCAAAGTCAAATGTATTGTCTTCAATGTCACATGTCTCGTCCTCAACCTCAATCTGCAACCTTGTGACTTGACATACACAGCCTCGTCCACTGGTCTGCACCTCACACCTAACTATTCAACCCCTTAAAACCCTTCGTTCTGCAAGTTCAACCTGGTGTTCGTCCTCAACCTTGATGCTCAAACTGCTCTTCGTCCTCAAGCTCATACATGAAACCTCCACCAAATAATTTACACTGAAAAATGCTTTTATAGGTATCGCCTGTCGAAAGGGTCGCCTGCAAAACGCGCCGCGAGGTTGGAGAGAGAAGGAAGGTGGGACCGGCCGAGTACGTAGACGAATGTGATATGGCACAAAGATCCGTGAATTTTCATAACGTCCAAGAGTGTGCACTGGGAGGAGGAGAAGTTGGCCAAGAACGTGCGAACACGGTAGAGGAATTTAAGCCGCTTGGGCTCGGGAAGGGACACTTGACGCGCGTCTACGTCCCAAAAGAAGCCGATGTAGGTGAACGTCGAGCCGAAGTCCTGGCCCTTGGTAGGATGCCACGGCGTCTTCAGGATACTGATGCGGCGGAGAGCTTCGGTGCGATCATAGTCGTAGACGTAGGAGATAAGGCCGCTGTGTGGGTCCACGACCGACGCGATGGGAAAACGCCATGGGAGATAATCGTCCTCGTACTTGACCACCGGGCTCACTCCTTCGCCTTCCCAAATATCTGCTATGGCCGAGCCGATGGTACCGGCGTTGCTGCTAGATGAGCAGCAGCCGAATGGGCAGGTGTGGTCCATGTAGAAGCCGTCGCGGCCTTTCAGCACGAACCATCGCTTGTGGTCTGGGTGTATCGGGCACGTACGGTGGAACTTAGCGATATCGGCTACCATGGCCTGGGCTCCCGGCGGGGCGTTGGCGATCTGGTATAGAAGGTAAGTATCCGTGTAAGGTAAGGATAAGGTTAAGGGTAAGGATACGGGTAAGGGTAGAGCGGGAAAGCGAGTAAAGGCTGGTGCGGGGGTAAGCGCCAGCGAAGCGCCCGCGTAAGCGGGTAATGCCAGTAAGGCTGGTAAGGTGCACGCCGCAATGTGCATGGTAAGCGACCGGCTGCCCGAAGGACGCGCGCGGCCGAGTACGGTAGGGTATGTGTAAGGGTAAAAGAAGTAAACTCACGATCTCGGCCACTTGGACGGCGGAACCGAAACGGGTGGGGAATTTCCCTTTGTCGATGTAAGAATTCGTCGAGGGGTGCGCCGCGTTGCCTTTGGAGAGGTGGCGGCATAATCGTAGCTTGTCTGGCTCGCCCGGACCTTGGGATTGGACTGCGACGATCATCGGCGAGCATTGGAACGATCCCCGTAGCTGTTTTTCCATCTCCTCCTGGGTGTATGGGCCGCTCATCCGCCTAGCCTCGACTTCTTCTTTTATGTAGGCCTCAACGAAGTCTTCGTAGTCGCCGACGGAGGGGTGGTTCGGGAAAATGTGAGTTTGGGCGAGATTCGGGAAGTCGCCCATGGGAAAACCTGTGCGCAGCTTTTGTACTAAGTCTGGGTAATCGTCCTCAAGAAGGTGTTTGCTGAGTAAACGGGCGAATGCGTCGGGATCGTACGGCGTCTCGATCCTGTCAAAAATTTCTGAGTGATGTGGGAAAAGATGTGGAGGAAAGTTATTGTTCAAGAAATTTAGCGCGTCGTCCAATGGCGCGTCGGTGGATTCAGTTTCGTGCAGGGTTTTGTCTGCAAATCCAGTCGAAGGCCTTGTGTGCGGCGCTGCCGCAGAAGCAGCAAGCGTGGAGGCGCACGGCGGTGTCGTGGGTGCATGCGCTAGCTGCTCCTTTAGTATTCCAGCCCCGACAAAGTGACGCGCCGGATCCCTTCGCAAGAAGGTCGCGGTTGTTGACGATGCAGTATGTTGGGGAGCCGTCGACGAAGGTGGGGAAAGTGCATTTGTTGAAGTAGTGGCCGTGTCTCGCGCAAACATAGCAGACGACTGCGGACGCGTCGCCGCCGCTGCTCGCCTGAAAGGGCACGTCACCTTGCTTGCTTTTACCCTGTCCGCTACCGCCCGCTCCGCTACCGCTCGCCTCGCCGCCGCCGCGTGCACCGCCGCCGTTGCCACGCGAGCTGCCTGCCTCGAAGCGGCGCTCCAGCGACTCCAGCGCCGTCCTCTGCGCTTGGATCTGAGTGTTCGTGATGAACTGCTCGAGGGTTCTGCTATAGAAGTCCAGCGAGTACGCATACGGGCGAGCGTTGTATTGCTTGCGCATAGCGATATCTGCTGCTCGGATGGCCTTGAAGTGCTGCTCCGCGTTCTCCGCGCGCTCCAAGAAGCCGAAATGGCTATGCCAGCGGACGGACTGCTGGTTACCCATCTCGCGCGGCGCCTCCCACTCCTCCACGAACGCGACGAAGTTGCGCGCGGCCTCGAGCCATTGCCCTCGATCCATCTCCTCCTCCTTGAGATACCTGGCCTGGAAAACCTCCGTATCCATCACGCGGATCTGCTTCTCTCCTGGTTCCGGGGGGTTTATTTTCTTCATGACGGTTTCTGCGGCGTTCGCGTTGATGATAGCGAGGTTCGGAGAGGTGAAAAGTGAGAGTGGGAGGTAAATATATAAGCTAGCGAGGTCGTGCAAGTCCTGGTGGAACACGACTGGCAAGGTCATGCCAGGTTGGATGTGAATTTCTTCCCTGATTCTCTTGGCTGCTGCTCTAGCGGGAGTTTCTTCTTCTCTCGCGCGTTTGGAAGATCCGCCGATGAATGGGATGACGCTGATGAGTTTCTTGGCGGTTGCCGGCGAGAGGCTGTTCATAATGCCACGGAATGTCGTGCCTGGAGATTCTTCGTCTTCGCCGGATGAAACTGTGATAAAAGACTCGTCGTCCGACGGCTCTGCATTCGTCGTCGGCTGCGCCTCGTGGCGCGCTCTCGCGAGGTCCCTCACGGCGTTTCGTCCATCGATCTCTTTGTTCATCTTGTTCTTCACCGTCCGCGGAAGCTTTCTGAGTTTTTCTATCACGCGATCTGATATATGCGTGCGACGCGTTCCGGCGGAGTTACTGGTGCTCATCTTGGCGTCGGGTCGTAAAGATGGGTACGATGAAGTACAAGAGGAGTATGTACGAAGAAAAGAGAAAGCAGGCGAGGGCGCGAGGAGGTGGGCGCGAGCAGAGAGGAAAGTGACGAAGTCACGCTCGCGTCACGCTCTCTCAGTCCTCGCCTCTTTGCTTATCCTATGATAACTCTGAGCCGCTCGTGCCTCGCGTCAGAGTTATCTCGGAATTATTCATGGATTGATTCGATCAAACTGCCCAGATCATCTCCTTGTCATCTCCCACTGCAACAGTGCAAGCTATCGAAGATCCTTCGTCAACAAAACCAGATCTTTGCTCGTTGTCTGTAGTTGCTTTGATTCCAGGCAGTAAACCATTATATCTCCACCCAGGGTAACTTCTTTCCGACGCGTGTGTGTTTGGTGATAGTTCACAAGCCTCGGTCACGGTGTTTCTCCGTTCCGCTAGCATCATGGCACAATATTCGTACCTATCTGAACCCGATCCTGAATTCGCACCTCACATGGCTCGACTCATGGCTGTTCCTTCGGTCAATGAGGTTGCACACACGAGAGCCCGGTTCAACTTGCTGTTCGGTGAAGCTGCCAAGAAGTCTTATACCCCCGGATTACCGAAAGGTACACCTATCGCATTCGTTGCCAACTGACATTCATCTGACGTTAGATACGGAGTATCGGCTCAAAGACCATCACATTGATGTCGAGAATGGGAGAATTCTAATAAGGAGCCTTGTACCGATCTCCAAGGAAGGCTCTGAGAACATGTATCCTCTCATGATATGGCTGCATGGAGGAGGGTGGATTAGCGGCGACGTAGAATTGGATGATTACCAGTTAAGGGCAATCTGCGTTGAACTTCAAATCTCAATAGTTAACGTGGACTATCGGTTCGTGCGGCCGGGAGGAGGACATCAATTTGTTGCCCGTCTTATGATAATCTTGCAGACTGGCTCCAGAGCACCCGCACCCAACGGGCCTGAATGACAGCTATGCTGCTGTTAAATGGGTCAATATTGACCTGTGTATCCGAGATTTATTATTGACCTTGCAACATCTAGGCGGCAGAGAATGCGGAATTATTGTGCGCGGATTTGACGAAAGGATTCATCATTGCAGGCCTGTCGGCTGGCGGACATCTCGCAGCAGTTATCGCACATCGGACTCGAGATGATCCATTTTTCAAGGAGAAGAAACTTACTGGATCGCTGCTTCAAATCCCAGCTTTGTTGAATCACGATGCTACCCCGGAGAAGTATGTTTTCAATAAATGGCATCACCGTACGCCGTACTCATTTCCGAAGATACGCGCCGTTCCTTTTATCGCATGAACAGAACAAGGATGCACCAGTTTTGTCCACAGAGAAAGTCTTCTGGCAAATGAGTGCGCGCTTTTCTGGTTTCCAGACCTGATACTGAATCTTGCTGCAGGTCAGTTAGGAGGAAACCCAGCAGATCCAGAAGTCTCGCCGCTTCTTTATCCATCACACGGGGGGCTTGCCCCCACCGTCATCCAGCTCTGTGGGCTCGATCCACTACGTGACGAGGCCCTTTTATATGACAGTCTGCTGAGAGAAGGAGGGGTGAAGACTAAGACCACAGTGTGAGCTTCGTTATTCGCTCGGTTGTATCTTGCTTTATGGTCTGCGATCGGTCAGGTATCCTGGAGTCCCGCATGGGTTCCAGTACATGTTCCCCACTTTCAAGCTGGCGGTAAAGTGGGAACAAGATTATCGGGCAGGCCTTCGATGGTTGTTGGATGGGGCGCCTCAGTAGAGTAGCCACGAGTTTCGCGTCGCCTGGCTATCGACGATAGCGAATGAAAGAGGTCGCTGTCGGATCAACCCGCGTCCGTCGGAGGCACACTACGGCACAGCGGACTTGGAAAAGGTTTTGATGTTACAGGGAGGCCAAGTCGGAGACTGTGGACTTGTGAGATTGAATCAGACAGAATCTTTAAGAGCCGATACCCGGGTGCATGGGGGGAGGATGCCAGATGGAAGCAGAGTTGAACGGACTCGATCAGAAAAGGACTCAGAAATGATTTGCGATCAAATTCTGGCCAGTCTGTATGTTGGAAGGACCTTACAGGCCGTATCCCTGGCCATGGGTCCAGTCAAGCATTCTCACTACAGCTATAGAAGACGAACGGTTCCATGGCAATTACTGGCTTGACGCTGACCTTGAAGAGGACGACGAATCCGACGACGACTCGGAATATGTTCTTTCTCAGAGTTCAGGAAGCGACGTCTCCACTGATGACTGGAACGACCACACGAGCGACACGTCCGACGATGATATCGCAGTGTCCGAGCTGGCATATATTTGCACGGACGCCCAAACCGGATGGGCCTCTTCCCCCACGCCGTCCCTAAAATCACTCGAGGAGCAGGAAATTCTGACCCGCCAAATTGCAGACCTAGTCAAGGCCGAAGAGGACGCGGTCACTGCGTATAATCCCGACCAAGTTGTATCCCTGATAATGGAGCTATATGAGCTCTTAGTTACCATGGGCCACTGGCCGAAAGGCAGCATCCGATATCCACCTCACATAAATCCGCCAGTCGACGAGACGCTCGCTTTACGGCTCGGGTATGATCCTGCAGTCGTATCCATGATGCATCAACTCCCGTACTTGACATACGAGGTCAATTCTGACAACGACGACGACGAACACAGGATCGTTGCTCGCACACGACTCGCAGACTACACTAATGAGTGGCATTTGCGAGAGGGTCGCCGGCCGTATCCGTACTTGTACTGTGACGGCTGTCCTGACATTGATCCATGGCTGCTGCCGCTCATGCTCCCACACCGAGATGGCTCGCACGTTATGCTTGACACCCGCCTGGGGGTCGTCCGCGCGTATCTCACCGAGCGAGGGCCACAACAGGATACTGTGGAGTGGCGGCGGCATGGTAAGGTCTTGGATGCGGAACGGAACGAGGCGTCGTGGACAGAATACCGGCGCGCGCCTCTCGTCCCGGCGGCGCGCTACTTCTCAGAGGTTATCTACGCATATCGCTCGCTGTCGAGACTCCCTATCATCAACCCCGACCGCAACGATCCGGAAGAAACGCGGTATCCCTCTCACCCTTCCTGGCGTGCTGATCAGGTGCGAATATTCTGGAAAGCCATTCTGGTGGTATTGATGTAATTACAGGACCGGGAGGAGCAGAATACATTGCTGGCGCTGTATCTTGATTTTGGATGGCCGGACGCCTGGCGGCGGGCAGAATTCCTTGAAAGATGGGAGCTCTTAAAGGAAGGGATTCATGCTCATGCGCGCGTCCGGGAGTCCATGCAGCAGGATGCTGACAGGCTCAGACGCAATTGACATTGACGTTGTGAAAAGGTTCTAATTTCTAATCTCAGAAGCAGCAAAGTAAGAATCCAGGGGTGAATTTTTTGTCCCTTTTCGGCGCGCCCTCGTCACTTCTCCTTGCATCTTCATTCATGATGACGGCGCTCAGTGCACCATGCTGGATAGAAGCGCTCTCAGTGCTCCCGGTTTCACACCGCTGCATGGCACGGCACCCTCCTAATGAGTCCACCTCTCTAAATATCCTTTTCTATTCTTTCTGTCTACGGTTTTTCCATGACTGAGGAAGAACTCGTTGATGCCGGTCTAGGCCGCGCGCAAACCCACTGTTCAGCTTGCTAAAATTCCGAAACTCGACCTCTTTTTGGCTGCTTATACATCGATACTGCTCAGAACCGAACGGAACGAGGGTCACCGATTCGCCTTGAGAGATGTAGAAGATGAATCCAACAAACCCACAAATGTTACCTGCGCTGCTTTGGTTTTGTATAGAGTAGGCACACAGGTCAACTCCTTCCTTCGTTATGGTATCCACAGATTGGTATTTGCCAGGTATAGTGACGTACAGAGAAAATGTGTTAATGCTACACTTGGGTCGTGGTGAAAAAATGACTGCCGAAACATCTAGCTGGAGATGTTGGCAACGCAGGCAGTGTTTGGGGCATCACAGGCAGAGACAGAGAATCCTCCACCAGAGTTAGCTGCGTTAGCGCATGCGTTGTGTTGGACGCTGCACGACCGGGTGATGGCAGCAGCTGCTTGGATGAAGTCGGAGTCTAGGGAAATTGTTCAGCACACCGGGCGATGTAGATTACTTCGGCGACTGACTGTCGGTGACGAATCCCTTGGCACCACCGGTCAAGACGGGGGGCGCAGTGATACCTAAACCAAATACGTTGGTTCAAATTGGAGTTATGAGATAGTGGACACACCTCCAAGAGCACCGGTAAAGGTCTGGACGTTAGTGCCGGAAGCGGCGGCGGCCAATGAAGCGGCAGCAGGGGTTGTGGCAGCGGTGGCGGCAGCAGCGGCGGCGGGGGTGGCAGCGACAGCCTCCGCAGCGCCGGTAGCAGCTACTGAAACGGAGCCTCCGGTGGAGCCAGCGATGGGTTTACCCTGGTCATCGACGGCCTCGACATTACGGAAGTTCTAAAGTGAACTATGAATATTCGTGAACAGCAAAATGAAACTACCCACAGTTGCGATGCCGAAGAAACCGTTGAAGGTATCAGCGTCAATGCCTTCCTTGGGGGGAGCAGCGTTGGCAGCAGCTTGAGCAGCAGCGCAGGTTGCCTTCGCGGTGGCATCCGCACCGCACTTGTTAACAAGGGTGTCGCACATGAACTGATGGTTCGATGGATGAGCGGAAATACAGCAGGATCTCGGTACAACTAACCTGAGTGATGATGGCAATGGCATCTGCGGAACCGTGGTTGTATGAGACCTTATCGACGGGCTGGAAGCTGGTCTCCTTGCGGTTGTCGAAGCCAACGGCGAACTCGATCTGAGGGATTGAGCACGAGCCTGAGTTAAGATAATAGGTTCCAGTAGGCATCAGAAAAGAAAAGTGGTAGACAAACCGAAGTTTCCAATAGAGCTCGAAGAACCAACGTTGGCCGCAGGCGCAGCCGCTGCAGCAGCGGAGCCCGCAGCGACCGGGGAGGCAGCGGCAGCGGAACCTGCAGCGGCGGGGGAGGCAGCGGCAGCGCCAGTCGAGGCGGCGGAAATACCAGCAACAGCGGCAGTGATCTCATCTGCAGTGGCGTCTAACCGCGTGTGTGTAAGTGATCGAGTGGTGTATGGCCCACGATGAAAACAAACCTGGGACTAAAAGGTTCTGCGATACGATGCACCCAGATGCGTCGGTAGCGACATCGCAGGTATTTCCCTTGCCGGTGGAATCTGAAGCAGATTGAGACTGATCTAAAAGGTGCTATTGGAAGTCACAAACCATTCACGTTTCCGGGCGCGAATGTACCCGACTGAAGGGCGTCCTGAGGATTCCCACCGACGGACGCAATCTGCTTGGCCAATTCGAGGACGATAGCCTTATTCACAGCGGCGGCGTTGGCCGACGCAGGGTCCTGGGAACGGAGGCTATATAAGCGCACGTAAAACGGGAATATCAAGAAAAGTGACCTGGTGCTGTTGGATGGCGGCAATTTCGGGATTAACTGCCTTGATAGATGTGCAGGCCGTGGTGGTTCCGCCGACAGTCCCCGAGTTGCGCTCCAATGCGCGGTAGATCAGCGCGGTGACCTGACCTTGAACGTCCCCAGCGGCCTTAGCATTGGTAAATGCCTGGTCGGCAGTCGCTTGCTGCAGGCAGTTGGCATCGGTGATTTTTCCTAGTCCGGCGGCGGCGGCGGCATTTCCAAGAAGACCGAACACGGAGTCGACGATACCGTCTGGGTTGTTCTTGACCAAACTTGCTTGTACGGCAGTCAAAATTGCTTGGTGAGAATGCTCTGGCCATTGGTGAGAGGTGTACTATGAGGGAGTATAAAGGGGTATTACCCTGAGGCACTTCACGGCGAATGGGCAAAGCCAATGAAGAAGAAGAGAAGAGAAGAGCAAGTAAAACGGTCTTGTAGGACAACATTGTGCAAGTTATATGTCCAGCAGAGCAACGTTTAAAGAAAGTGTGGGATAAAGACGACCTGGAAGAATACGTTAGCGGGGCGTCTCGACAACGATCTTACTTACGAAGAATCAAGTTGAGACGACTAAACAACAAGAACCTGTCTTGACTGGCAAAACACAAGGTGGGAGTAAAAACTGAAGAAGGCCTTCGAAGGCCTCGTCCTTTTAATGGCTCATCGCTTAGAAACCGGATGCAATAAACATTCTTCTCCTGGAAAATTTCTTTGGTGGCATAACGACGTCGATTGACAGGGCAGGAGTCTGGGGTAGATCCGGGCCGGATTGAATCCGCGCTGATCAATGATTGATCGTTGATTACCGAATCGCGATCCGGTTGCCGTAGCTGCCGTTAGGGGATCCGCGAATGCATTGGTCCGAGAAAGCGCCGCAATGAATTCAGTTTACATCCAACGCTGGAACTGCTGTAAACACACCGAAAATTGGCGGGCACTTCGGAGGTTGGTATGTAACAACGAAACTTGCGCGCAACGCATAGTAAGGCTTCTAAGTTCTGACGCATGCTGTGATGAGCGAGGAACGAGCTGGTACCACAGTCCAGAGAGACCGGCGTACCCTCAATAACATCTATGTGCACGCAAGTCTAAAAGCTCTAAAACAAAAGAAGTCAAAAAAAATCAAGGGGGCGCCTACGGCGACGCCACGGAATCAGTGCATGCGGGAGTCATCCAAAACGTGATCCCCGCAAGCAATATATGATTGCAAGCGAAACCAGCAGAAAGAACACGTCAAAGGGCCTGATGTTCAGTGCGCCGAAAAAAGATGATTTGGTCCGAGAGAGGGAAACAATGCCGACGACTCTCACACCCGAAGTGGGGGACGGTCCCGGGGACCAGCATCTTTCAAGTCCGAACGCGCGTCCGGTTCGTCTAAATTTCATTTGCAGCCCTATGCTACTCAGATCCGAACGGAAGTGTTGTCTTTCTTCGACAAAGAATGTATGTCTTGCTCTACAGACCGGGGTTGTTAACACAACTTCCGTGAGATACATGGTCACTTACGCATACCCCACACATGCGAACGCAGGTCCAAAAATTCTGGATTGTTTTGAACAGCGAACTATGAAATCCACGTGCCTGCTCACCGATATGTAGACCATCGTATATTTTCTTGACCTCCGCTCTCAGCCTAGACAGGTCGTCCTTCGATCCTGAGGTGTCCGCGAGAGCTTTGAGGTCTTTTTCGACGGCCTCGATCCTTCTAACATGCGAAGATATCTGCTAGAACTTCAGCAATGCCTCGGGACCCACACACTTCAATAGACCTTCTCGGTACTGAGCTTCAGTTCCTCGACGCTAGCCTGTAGAGCCGCTGAAGCCATCTGGTATTCGTCCAGAAGATTATAAGCAGCGACTGAAGCTGCAAGCGAGAAGCCGGCGAGAAACCCGACGATGCTGCAAATGCCGCCGCGTTACATGAGAGGAACGGTAGCGGTGCGAAGGTGGCACCATACCCTCCCCGGAAAGCCCCGATTGGTTTTGTCTGCGTTGCTGGAACGCCGACATCTGCGGCTTCGTTTTTACATGGTCGAGATGTGGATATGAAACGAGAACGAGGACACACAGGTCGAGAGACCCTTAAGCAGCGCGTTGCGCGGAGAGTGGCCATGTTGCGGCACGTGACACTGAGCTATCGATAGCTCAAGCTTCACCGAAACTTTCATGTCTACCAAACGCAAAGAAAGCGGCGGAGAGCAGCCAGAGAACAGAAAGAAACAGAGATTAAATGACGCTCGTACGATTGCTGTACAATCCAATGCGGAAGCAGGCCCATCGACGGTCGGGAACGGTGGCTTGCTTTCATACCGTCACCCATCCACCATTTTCTGACATACTTTTCAAGGAGTAAGACGTCTTGGCGGCGCCATTGATGTCGAAAAATTCGTTGAGGTCCCAATTTCCATGGATACGCGTTGGCTCCTTTGATCTTTGGTTTTTCAGGCGCGGAAATTTGAGATCAACGCAATGCGAATCGCGCAGAAAACAGCAAGGTTGGTCTGCAATTCTCATGCGCGAACGTGTTTTACCAATAATTCTATTCAGCGGGGCCGCCAACCAGCGCGTATGGCAAACGCTTCCCCGACATTTGCGTCGTAGAGCTGCTAGTCACGATGTTCGACGCGTCCCTCTTCGCCTACGCGACAGAGCGAAACAAGAGGTTCATTTTCAATGAAACGCGTTCCAGGTCCGCGATTAATTCCTCCTTGCATAGATGAACGCGGTCAAAAAGAAGGCCCTTGCCCGCTTCAGGCCAAAACAAGGAAAGGACAAACGTCTTAGTCGCACTGAGACATTTATCAAACGGCAGCGTAAGCGGCGCGTCTCCCTAAATTTATTTCCGTGCTGAGGGTTCATTTCAGGCGATAAGTCCTGGCTAGAAACCCACATTTGGCATGCTAAACGGATGAAAATGCAAAATATGTGGGGTTACCGGCTGGTGGGCTTAGACTATTATTTTTGTGCGGCTCTGGTGAAAATGCGAAATTCACAGGCAGTCACTCCCACCGAAAAGGCTTTCCGCCCTTCGCATAGGGCTTCGGTACATGGTTCTATTTTGCACGACGCCTCGTATCAGTCCACCATCCAGCTTCAAGGCCCAGAGAAAATCGTTCGGTCGGTTCTCGACGCCTGCTGTGATGTTCAAGGTCCCGCGCCCGGCGCCAAGCGGTAGGGATTTGCGTGGATGAATCATGATACCTTTGCTAATTCAGACAAAGATATCTCCCTGGAGCCCGGACGATCGACACCCATATCTACGAACCCCTTCAGTACCCTTTTGGCCTCATCGGCCCTGCCACCATTCTTTGGCAACCAATCCCCGTTCCTTTGAAGCCTCGACCTGAAACTGCAGAGGCTCCCGCTCAATCCACAACTGAGGGATTGCAGTCACAGAAACGCAGCAAGGGGAAGGGTAAAGCGAAAGCCCCTCCTGCGAAATCCTCGGATTCCGATGCTGTCCAGCGAACCGTGTGGATACGTTCTCACCCAGCCATATCCGAAAACGTATTCGTTGCTCTCCGAACTTCCGCTTCCTTGGTGCTTGATGCCGCGCGCAAAGCGGCGCCACCGGGGACGCAAATCGAGGAGCTTGGGATTGAGCTTGAGGACATCAGCGGGCAAATCAACGCGTTCGAGATTATGGGGCCTAAGTCGAATCAAGTGCTGAAAGGTGCCATATCCCCCGCCTCGCACGACTCGAGAGACGATTTCAATAAGGTTGGACGCTTGTCGTTCTCCATTTACCCGTTTATTTATTTTTGCACAGTTTTGGGCGTCAATGACCGATTTACAAACATCGGGGTCTATCCCTCGCGGTATGATCATCGGCTTCAAAGTTCTCGATCCACGACTCAAGTGGGTTACTCCACAACCCAAGTACCAATATTTTTTTGAATTCCAGTGTTGCTTTAGATTTCCTCCGAAGAACGCAAAAGCGCGCCCAACTTCTGCATCCCCCATCCTAGTCCCCTCCTCCGCGCTTGCCCAGAGCGATTTGTGGGATGAATCAACGCGCGACGGTCTGAGGAAACCTCGATACCAGAAAAAAGACCTTGATGAGAGACGATCCAAGGTACACCCTCCATCTATTTTTCAACATTCTGGCTCATTCGGCCCAGAACCTCATCCCAGGTACCCCTCTCAGCCCCCTCCGGCAAGACGACCGCGTCCCGGTGATCCTCATCCAACGCTCAATCGAGCGCGGCACCCCATCGAACGACCTTGCCATCCACGGGTGGACCCTTCTCCTCCCCGCTGGCTGGTCCATGCCGTTTTTCTCTTCCCTCACCTTCACCGGTACGCGCGTCGGTGGTCAACGCGAGCGTCAGACACAGGCCTTCGAGGCGGGCACCGCATATTTCCCGCGCGATTACCCACTCTGCCCCCCATACGACGTCTACGCTGCTGAGCGCGCGGAGGAGGAGCAGGCGCGGTGGGCGCGCACGCCGCCTGCGAAGCGCACGAACTTTGAGAAACTCGGGACGCGCAGCCCCTGGCGCGCGGACTGGGGCGTCGTGCTCGGTCTCGAGGCGCCCGCGCCGGCGCTCGTGTCTACGCAGCGAGAGACGGGGGATATCGTGCAGGCAGAGAAGGTGCAACCGTGGCTCCTGCGTGGATCGGCTGTCCGCGGGCTCGTTGAGAGGCTGCTGGGCGTAGACGTGAAGGACCGTCCCGCAATACTCGCGGAAGAGCTCAACAGTCTGCGGGCGAGACGCACCATGGACCCGTTGGAAACGAACGCCGACGCGCTTTTGAAGGGCGCGTTGGTGAGGGTGCGGATTAAACCGTGTACCCGGGGCAGGCCGGAGGACATGGCGCTCATCTATGTGCTTGATGACGCAGAGGCGCAAGTATGGAAGCATATGCCGCGAAAATCGCAAGCCGCTGGCGAAGAATCTGTGGAAGAACAAGAGGTTCGTTGTTTTGTATTTCTTTCATGAGCCACCTGCAATTATTTTTCAGTTTACAGAAGCTAAGGCGCCGCAGACAAGCATCATTGGGTATGTCACCACTGGCAATTTCTCGCTCTCGCACGGCGAGGGTTTCGCCGTTGGCGCGGTCCCATTGCAACGTTTCCTGGAAGTGGGAGAGCAGGCTAAAAGGTATCTACAATTGGCGTTACATATGTCTTGCATATACTCACTGGGACCCAGACTCGCATCAAAGGAAATCCTCGTCAAAATCCGAGATCGCGACGGGCACAAGTACCGTGCCGCGCACGTTGAACTCCTCGACGTATGAATACACGTAGACAGATGAATTGTTGATTTAAATATAGAAAAGCAAAGGAAAGAGTGAATGAACACCTCAAATAGTCCACTTGTCCACTGCCGCGCGCACAAGCATCCGCATCTCCTCCCGCGCCTGCTTCTTCGCACTGTCGCTAATCCCTTCGAGCGCGTCGATTTCGCCGGGCGACGTCTGCAGCGCGTCGAACACAAGCTGGTGTCCGTCCTTCGTCGAGAGCGTGATGGGCATGGTCGAATGCGAGCGCGTGTGTGCGAGAGGACGCCGTGCAGCGGGCGTCGTGGCCATCGTCGGCTCAGTCGGTTGGGAGTACGAATACACCGGCTGCGACTGCATCTGAGACGGCACCTGCGGGAATTTAAACTGGAGAAATTGGGTTTGCGACTTGGTATGCCCGTGGTGCAGATGGGGATGCGCGAGAGACTGAGAAGAGGGGGCGTGCATGGTGGTATTGCCGTCCAAGGAAGACATGGAAGAGGAGGAGTGGTAGTGGGACGACTGCGAGGTGGTGTGCGAGTGCGACGCCTCATCGTGGAAGGACGGATCCCGTTGGATGGTGATGCTGCTCTTGGTGCGCTTGAGGGTCCGCGCAGGGGCTGCGGCGCCGTCGGAATCGCCCTGCCACACGTCGTATGGGTTCACGATTGGGGACCCATTCACGCTGAGCATGCTTTCGTCCCTGCGGGGTAAACGCATGCTGCCACCTGGATATCCCGGTGTCTTCGGGACCATAGGGTTGAAGGTGACGATGGAAGGGACGCGGGAGCGGGGCGGCGGGTTAGTGGCTTGTTTAAGTTTAGAAGGCGACAGAGGCGCGCGGGGGAGAGGGCGCGGGCTGTGCGTGGAGGTGTTGGTGTTGAATGGAGCTCTGAATTTCTGAGGGCTGGGAGAACCGAATGAACGCGGCTATAAACCAGGATCAGTTGGCTGCAGCCGAGAATAAGGCCACAAATACCAGTGTAGATGCCTTTGCTGCGAGAATGCGAGCCCGCTGGGCGGTTCCTGGGCCAGTAGATGAACCAGGTTTCTTCTGCGGCGACGCTGTCAATCGAGCTGATATACTTTGAGCTGAATAGTCCGCTAATAACCAAGAAGATTCACCGTTTTTTGCAGCCTTTTCTGACGCGTCGTGTTCTGACTCCTGACTCGCAACCCACTTTCTCTTCCGGGTCGATTTGTCGATTTCGGTAGCGCCAGCCGCGACGAACTTTTCGCGCTGGACGCCGCGAAGAGCGGCCTGGATGTTTCCATTGTACTTCGCGCCAAAGTCGCGCATGCTCATGGCGCGAACCTGCTTTGGAATGCGCGAAACGAGCCCCTCCTGGTGAATGGAAAAGTTCTCGAGGTGATCGTTGAGCCATGACCTGAACTGCAGCTTGCGATGGTTGACCTCGATTTCGAGGTTTGCAATGAGCTGCTGTTTCTCGTCGACGTTGAACATGAGCGTGTGTTGAAGGATCACGTGGTCATTCCCGGCCCGTCACCTAAAAACATGGCGCGATTCAATAAAATACTTTCAGGCAGAAACAGCCATGCCCGACATCTTTTTGGTCACTGGCGGAAGTGGATTCGTGGGCCGCCATATTGTTCAGCAGCTCATCGACCGTGGCGACACTCTATCTGTCCTTGACATCGTTCAACGCTACCACGATGTCCCATTTTACCACGCAGATATTACAGACAAGGCTCAGGTCGCAGACGTACTCAGGAAGACCGGCACCACCTGTATAATTCACACTGCTTCCCCCCCTGCCGCTCTCAAGCTCGAGAGCGCGGATCTCTATTTCCACGTGAACGTCGGCGGAACAAAAGCCATAATTGCAGCTGCACAAGAGACCGGGGTTCGAAAACTTGTCTATACGAGCTCTGCCGGTGTCATTTGGACTGGCGAAAATCTCATTGATGTCGATGAGCGCACCCCAATTCCCGAAAAACATAACGACGCGTATACCCAGTCGAAAGCAGAAGCAGAAGCGGCTGTACTCGCGGCTAACGGTAAAAATGGCCTTCTTACCGTAGCCTTGCGCCCGGCAGGTATTTTCGGGTGTGCCTTGTCTTTTGCATCTTTTTTTATTATATTGAACATAGTTTTAGTCCAGGAGATAATCAACAACTTCTCCCTGGCCTATACCAGGTTTACGAGCGTGGCCAAACGCACTTCCAAATTGGCGACAATACTAATCTTTTTGACTGGACGTACGTAGGCAACGTTGCCGCCGCTCATCTTCTGGCTGCAGACCGCCTCGACGCTCCTCCGCCCGCTCCCGTACTGGCTGACCTTCCGGAGATGCCCCAATCTCCCGAGGAAGTTCCGCCACTGACAGCAGCAGAGACCGACCTGGTGCGCTTTGCCATCCCTCCCGTGAGCGCCACCACCGGCGAGCACCGGACGCCTACATCCGCTGCCCGGCCTCTCGGGCCCTACGTTACCCCGCCCCCAAACGCCGACGCCATTCTCGCCGCCTTCAATGGCCCCGCTCCGCGAAACGTCCCCGTCTTCCGCACGCGGTTCGACCCTCTCTCCGATGCCAACATCGCGCTCTCGAAGCTGCACGCGCCCGAAACGTCCCCGCTTCAGGTCGCAGGCCAGGTCTTCTACATCACCAACGGCGAACCGGTGTACTTCTGGGACCTACCGCGCCTAGTATGGCACCACTTCGACGCCATGTACCCCGAGAAGGCCAAGGCGCGCAGGAAGGGGATCTGGGTCTTGCCGAAAGAGCTTGGTCTGGTTCTCGCCACCGGGGCGGAATGGTGGGGATGGCTGACACGGGGGGACCCGACTTTCACGCGATTCAAGGTGGCTTACTCGTGTGCGTCGCGGTGGCACAACATTGAGAAGGCCAGAAGGGTCTTGGGATACGAGCCCAGTGTCGGTCTCGAGGAGGGTATTCGGCTGACGATGGAGGTATGGTTCATTTTCCTCGGTTTCTTGCGCTTCTGATCCTCCCGTCCCAGGCATGGAAGGAACACAAGTCTACGCAAAAACAATAGGTTATTTACATATTAGTTATCATCATCGGATTCTAGTTTCACAGAGTGCATGCAATCCACTACAGTTAGTCCTCATCCCTTCTCGGAGTCGTCAAACATGGACACAAAATCTCCAAACACTTTCATCCGCTCCGCAACGTGTCGTTTCGCATTGCATTCCCGGATATTGTGCCTTCCCCACCAACAATCGATAAGCGCACTAGTCTGATTTGATAGGCCCGCTCACCTCGTAGTCCCTCCCCAGGGCTCGTCAACTCCGCCCAATCCTCATCCACGTCAATCTCCAGCGTCGTTCCGTCAAAGAACATGATCTTATACCGCCCACCCTGCGAGACGCGCGAGCTCTGCCGGATGCACCAGCCCACAGTCGGGATGTATTTCGTTTTCGAGTGGATGAAGTGGTGTTTCGCGGTGGTGAGCTCCGAGTCGTCATTGTCGTCCCTGCACCAAGTGGGTAGGATGCCAGTCTTGCCTGTCACAGAGGGATATTGGCCTTCGGTGCTGGCGTTGGCGACGTCGGCGATAGAAGGCGAGGGTGGACGTTGCGCTGTTTTCCGGGAGGCTAGTTTCGGCGGCCGGGGCGGAAGAGTGACGTTCATCAAAGGCAGGGTTCGCGTCGACGAGAAGCTTGCTGGAAGAGGCGTATTTGGCGATTCAGTCCTGCTAGTCTGAGATTTTGACGAGCCAGATGAGCTCGACTTGTACGGACGCGACACCGGGTGGTCTTCGCGTTCCAACTGCTCCAGAGCCTCGCAAGTGCGCCAGAAACGAGCCAAGTGCGCCATACTATCCTGTTCAGTCGCGTCCAGAGTGTCCCAGTCCGTAGCACAGATATGAGGATACTCGTCGATCGCTTTCAGAACCTTCTTCGTCCATTCTTCGCCTCGCGCTCCGGACACGTGTTTCGCGATCTCCAGCGATCCAGTTTGACGAGAGAGACGTGTTCGCATTCGAGCCGCGTCGCCGGGCGGGGGTGCACCGTGGTTTTGGCCGTCCGGTGACGGGGATCCTAATAAGAGCTCGATGTCGCCTTGAGGAGAGTTTGCCATCAGTACGCATTTCGCTCTAGGTGTGTGCAATATCAGCTACAATACATTCAGTGTGGTGATCCTCCCGGTCGATTGAATCGCACAGACTCTGGGCGTCCGTTGCTTTATCCGCTCTACAAGGAGTGCAGCATCGTTGTATTGTTTCCAGTAAGCAGAAGGCAAGTCCTCGATTGCGTACTTCTGTGTGGGCTCGACCAGACAACACGGGAGGCTCAGATGAGGCGCACTGTAGACCTCGATCTGGAATCCACAGTGATGTCAATGATTCTGCGGAGAGGCAAGCTGCTGGGTAGATACCTCCGTTCCGTGCGAGTTTATCACCAGAACCTCCGTGCCCTTCTGCCCACGTCGACGTTCCCCCTCTCGAAGATCGACGAGCAGCGAATAAGACGGAAGAACAGTTATCTGACCGTGCACCGTCTTGTGTATTTCTGGAGTCAGCAATTCCGTGGTGAATGGCCGAGGCCGCGTAGTTCCTACGGGAAGGACCTGAAGAATAGATGTTTACCGCAACAAACGATGGCAATCAAAGGGCTCACGGAAGGAGGGACAGCGAGTATGTCGATGGACACGCGAGATTCAGTTCCAACGTTCTTCATTTTGTGATTTTGAGGATTTAGCGGGTGTACGGCGTGCTGGGACGTTCGAGACTGAGACACCTGAGAAGTTGAAGGCGCGACTTCCGGTGTAACATGCCGTCGCTGTCGCGGCAAAGGGTCAGAAACGATGCGTCTTGCGGATATTTCGCGGCCTAGTGCAGTTTGTGGACTCTTGACGTCAGTAACCGTTGTTTTTGGAGCATAGGAAAGTCTGGGATGTTTTCGGTGACCATACGGGAGGGAGGCTGCAAGATCTTTTGTACGCCCGGGAGCTGCCGATTCGAACAAAGCGTGTTTGCTGAGGACGCTATCTGACGTGTTTGATAGGCTGAAGTTGAGGGGAGTGGCAGGTAAATCGACGTTGAAGAACGGATGAGACAAAGCATCGTGGGGTGGAATCCTCCGAATCGAATTCTTGAAAAATAGCGAGTCAGTCAAGCGACAAAATCACTCCAGTTGGTTCACAATTTCCAACAACTTCACCACTAAATCCTGAGCCTCTGTAGAAATACCTTCCGGTAGGACGTAAAGCGCATTCAGTATTTTATCCACAGTCTCAGGAGTTGAATCAGCCTGAAAATCTCTCAATATTTCGAAATTACCAGCGACGGGAACGAACCTCGAACGGAAGCTGGCCCGACAAGCAGGTCAGTGCGACACATCCCGTAGACCAGATATCAGCATCGTAGGTATGTGGCGAATTCCGTAAAATCTCTCTGCAGGCCGGGTCAGGTAAAAAAAAGACACACCGTCAACTCGAAATGGCGTACGGCGCAACGAAGTGGGGAGTATCCACGAAACAGTCGGGAGGAAGTTTGGTAGGCGGAAGATGTGTCGCAAGTTTGAAGTCGCACAGTTTCTGGAACCATATCAGCTTCAGGTGAATATGATGAGGACGACAGAAACGCACAATCCTGCCGTCGGTCATCAACAAGACATTGGATGGTCTGATGTTACGGTGGACCACGCCCTGGTTCTTTAAATATATCAGAGCCTCGAATAAGCTTTTCAGAACGCCGCGAAGGTGACCCTCGGACAGGAGTTGGCCTTCCAGATAGGTAGAAAGCGTGCCTCCCAAACAAAGCTCGAGGACTTGAAAGTCTGCCAATGGCGTAGAAAAGGTCGAAAGCAAAGAGACGATCGATGGGTGGGATAACGAGACGTGAATCAAGGAGGAATCAGATAATTCAGTGGGCTTGGACCTGGCAGAAATCTGAAGGCAAGATGAATGAATGGATCTCAATAAAAGACTTTGACGCAAAATTCCCCACTTTTCTCAACGCAAGCTGACGATTTCTCAAACGCCCGCGTTTGCAGTTCACGAGGTAAACGGTGGATGTCTTCCCTGAGGCGATCTCTTCCATTATATCGTAGTCCTGGAGGTGCACGAATGAGGCCATGCGCGTAAGAAACGACGATCATTACTACTTCAAGTTCTGGAGAACTTTTGTCCAGGGGTTCGCGCGAGCCCAGCGTACTCCGGCGATTCATTGCGCTGAGTTGGTTCGAAGAGAGCGAAACACGATCACATGTCCGAGTCACACGGCTTGGTGGCACGGCGCTCATCTCGCTCCTTCCCTCTTCACCATATTCAGAATTTGCAGATTTAGCTAGTCAACCTCACACCTCGCGACTCGTGTACAGGCAGATAAAGGAGCTAGGTAGCGGCCATTCAAGTTGAAGATGACGCGTCAATCCAACCGACATTCTAGGAATCCCGGATTCCCAGCTAAATTCTAACGTGCTAACGCCTCCTGTGTCTTCGCTTGGCCGGCTGGCGGAGAGTCGTCGGCAAGATAGCACCTGTGAGGAGGATTCCTCGTCCGGTGTCCGCGGCGGACACGTCTGTGTAAATCACCGTTCTTGGTTCACTGGGGATTGTTTTTCTCAAGTGGCACCTTGAAATAGGTACCGGTGTTCAGATACAGGGACTACTAGTGTCTGCGAAAGACCAACCTTGCACCGGGAGGATCTTGCGCTAGGCAGAGCTCGATCCTCCTTTATTTTTGGTTCTTTTCGACCATACAGCACGTCCTCTACCGATCGGAGAATCCAGACAACCATCCGGGAGGAATTTACCAGGTACCACCGTCATCGTGCGCCAGTTTGTCCATCGTCTCACAGTCATCCAGGTAACCTTAGCTCATCGGATGATTACGATCGGCTTGTCATTCTGGACCAGGGTAGAATCGCGCAATTCGATATCCGAATCAAACAGGCAGGTTTTTCCGTGATGTGTACATTTTTCGCAGCTGGAAGCAGGGTACGTCTTTGAAGACAAGGAGGATTAGATTAGCTCTAAACATGGGGAAGTTCTTGGTTTGTGGACGACCGACTTTGTATCGTCCTCTAGCTTTGGGGGAGTTTCCAGCGCGCCCGATGTTGATGCTTTACAACTCTCGATCTACAGTAAACCTGGAATCCATGCAAAAACCCTCACTAAGGTTGAACTACCACTGTCGGTTAAATTCGACGGACTAATAATAAGGAACCTTGGTGGACGTGCCAAGTGTTATTTAACGCGTTAACGCGTTAACCTTGACCCACAAATAACCAATGCAAAGTTCATGTTTTTTCCTGTAAGATGAAAACACGGCGTGTACGACGCGTACGTACGCTGCTGCTGCGTTGAGGCTGTCTGGACCAGGTCGAGTTCTGAGGATCCTAGGAGAGATGAAAAGAGGAATGTAATGAAAAAGAGAGACAGGGCCTAGACCGGATGTGGCTGTTCGATAAAGATATGAAGAGACTCGCAACCAGTTTGTTTTCGTCTCCCATCGACTCACGCCACGGAGTCGGTAGACCGTTCCTTGTCTGATTTACGTTCAGCAGGATTCGTTGGCGATGTCGAATGTACGGTAACGTTATTGCCAAGATATGGAGCCCTTTATATATCTGACCCGCAATAATCAAGAAGCCTACCGCAGAAGTGAGCACTCATGTCCTCCCCCAATGTTTCCCGCAGACGCCGTTCTATGCCTGACAAACCGAATGACCTCCAGCAACTCGACCACCAGGCGTCCCAGCTTATCATGAATGCTCTTGAGCGCACAAATTCGTCCCAGCCGCCTACCCCCAAGCCAGAACTCAACCACTCAAAAGGCTCCTTCAGCAAGATGTCTTTTAGTTCTATGATGGGTAATCTCTCTATGGGCGGCCTCAGTAGTCTCTCGTTGACTCGCACGGCCACAAACAACTCGGAGCAGGACAAAGAGAAGGACAAGGAGCGCGGCCGCAGTCTCAGTTTCGGGAAACAGGCGCGTTCTTCGTCCCACGTCCCCCCTGCTTCCGAGGATCCGTCCAGGAGCCGCTCGCGTGCCCGCTCCCAGTCGCCGTTCTCGTTCCGTCGCTTCAGGCAGCAGCGCGACCCCTCGCCCACACCCCAGGCATTGCCGCTCACGCACTCTGACATCGACCTTTCATCCGACACGTCATCCGTGCGCCCGCGGACCGCTTTCACCGACGATGGCGATGAATCTGACAATGATATCGGTGGAGGCAACGGGGGACTCGAGACCGACGACGAGGACGACACCTGGAGCGGCGACGAGGGGCTCGACCTTTTCGACCCTGTCACCGAGCGCAACACCGAGCACAATTCAATCGTTGTGCCCGTCGCACCGCAGGACATCGACGCAGAGGCGGACCCGCTCGGCGAGGGCGTCAACGTCATCGTCCCCCCCGACCCGTACTTTCCCTCCACGCTCAACGCCGGGTCCAGCAGTGCGCCGAAGGGGCGCAACCCGCGCCGCAGAAAGAGCACAAAGCACCACGAACCGCTCGCCCTCCATACAAGTCGCCCAATCTTCCAACGCGACCGGTGCACGATCACCATCACGCAAGGCGACCCCGAGGCGCACGCGCGCGGAGACAAGCGAAAGCGGTATATCGTCGCAAGCGATTTAAGCGAGGAGAGCCGATATGCGGTCGAGTGGGGGATTGGGACAGTCATTAGGGACGGGGACGAGATGATGATTGTGAATATTATGGAGAACGAGGCCAAAGGTAGGGCCTCTCTCAGTTGGTTCTCCTCATTCACACTTTCTTCTAGTGGACCCGCCCATTCCGAACGCCGCGGACCGAGCGGGCAAGCTGAGGAGCCAGCAGGAGGTGCATTCATTATTTCCCTCCATTTTTGCAGTTAGTACTGACAACCATCTCCTATCCAGCGCCAAGGCCTTGCATATATCCTTTGCCGTCAAGCGACTGGGCTGCTCCAGCGCACAAAGCTCAATGTGACGGTCGTGTGCCAGGCCTGGCACGCCAAGAACGCGAGGCACATGCTTTTAGGTGCGCCCCACATCTTCGCGATCGCGCCATAAACAGCTTTTGGCTTCGCTCTGTCCCCGCGTCTTCTCCTCTTGTCTTGTCAATGCGCCAGCCTTTGGCGGAAATGGCTCGGCTTCTTGAACATTCAATTGTTTATTGACTCCGACGCCGAGTTAACGGATTTGTGCTGATACGAATTCAATGTAGACATAGTGGACTACCATGAGCCGCAGATGCTAATCGTCGGGTCCCGCGGGCTGGGCCAGCTCAAGGGTATCCTACTCGGCTCCACTTCGCACTATCTTATTGAGGTGCGTTTCCTCTTCCTTCTCCGGGTTGCCCGAAGAAAGAGCCGGCACACGACCACAATTCCCCTCTCTTTCTTTCCGTTTCTTTCCGTTTCTTTGGGTACTGTATTGAAACACTCCGTAGAAATGCTCCGTTCCGGTGATGGTCGCGCGCCGACGGCTCAAGCGTCCCCCGCGGCGCTCCGCGCACCTCGCAACGCACCGCGTTCACGTCTCGCTTGCCGAGGCAGGAATCGACCGTGTTGCACCCAAAGTGGATGCTGATGTGCAGGTGAGCGTCATTTTGATTCCTCGGTCTCAGCTACGCCGCTCTACGCCGGACCGACCGTTGGAATCTCTCTTATTTCCACGACCTTGCTAACTGCGTGCGCACCGCAGGTCATGCGCGAGGAGCTGCAGCGGGAGGACGACCGGCGCGATCGGGATGTCGGTGGCGTGGACGAGTCGCTGAAGGGCCCGGACGAGGATTACGAAGAAGATGAGCAGGGGGAGGTTGGGGACGAGGGCTCTGGCGCAGGGGTGAAGGTCGCGGGATAACGAGCGCGGGCCGGACAGAGGGCAACGCGTCGGCAGGACAGAGGCGAGAAGAGTGAAGCAAAGATATACCAGCTGGAATACGGCCAACCTTGACGCGCCGTTATTCCTGAAGAGCGAGGAGAGGATGAGGATTGCGCCTTGTTGTGTACAAGGCTTGTATTTATTATAATAACTCGAGCTCTTCATAATCACCATAATCACCTCAAGGCCGGACGCAATGAGACGGCGAAAAGAGCAAGGCGTGGAATGTAATCGAGTCCACATCGACCGCGGTGAGGTAGAACGCGGCGGGAGAATCCTTTCGCGTACGTGGCCGGCTTCGAGTGTCCAGTTAATGTTAAATGGATTCGTGGTCGAGTATCCGTTTGGAAGTTGGAGTTCACTTCGTGTCTTTTTTTCAGCGAACAGCCTTCGTAGTTCATGTTTGCGGGAGAAATAAAGGTCACGCTGCGAGAAGATCGTGAAGAAAAGTAAAGCAAACGATGAGCAAGGGCACATTAAATAACTGTGTTTGCAGCACCCACCATGGTTCAAGAAACACACTGCAGCCCACGGAGGCCTATCAGCGGCTACTCGAAGGTGAGTCTGTCGCGCGCGTGGATACCTCTGTGCCGGTGCCCGCCCTCCCTACTCTCATCCTCCGCGTCCTGCTCACCATCCAGTTCCAGCTCATCCACGCGCTTCGCCGCGTGCATATCATCCCGGCTTTGCATGACCCGTCTCGCCTCCATCCGCTCCTTCAACGCGCTCAAACTCAAGAACTGGGCTTTCGCCTCCGCTGCTTTTTTAATCATCTTCGTGCGGCGCTCGGGGGGCGGGGTCCATCGACTCTTCAATATCCTCCGCACGGCTTCTGGGCTCACGCGGAAGCGCTCCGCCAAAACGGGGGTGGTGAACGTCTCGGGATCGACGCGGTGCAGCTGGCGCAGACCATCCATTGCCTCGCGGGAGAGCTTGCGCGGGGGGTCCCATCCGTCGGGAAAAGACTCCTTGAGCGAGGCACGGTGAGTTTTCCATTCCGAGGGTGTTCGCTGGAGGGTTTCAGGCTTTGGCTTGCGCGGACGGATGCCGTCGACAGCATCGTTGTCCTCCGAAAGGTCGACAGGCGTAGAATCATCATCCAGGATAGACATAGCAGATCGCGAGTTATATCGACAAGTTCCATACGACAGACAACCGCGCTCGCCAGCAAAAGTGCGCAATTGGCGCAAAGCAGAAAACATCAAAGAACACAGCCACTCACCCTTCAAGCTCCGGCACAGTCGCCGCCGTCGGACGACTCGGACGAGACCCTCCTTCAACAAAAACACAAAGTGGTACATTTTAGAGACCTTGACAAGCAAGGTAACTTATACATAGAATCTATAGCTGTGTGCTTTTCAGGTCTCCGAGCTCATCGCTACACTTCTCTTCGGTAACCAGATCTCGGATAGTCTCAACAGGTCCAGTGAACCAATGTCTCCCTGAAAAGAAATAATACCCCAATGACAGCATCAGCGTCCCACCTACCACAACGACTGTGTAGTTCATGCTATGGGACGTGGGCCTCGGAACAGCAGGGAACATGAACACAACGATCATGAATATCAAATACGCCGAGGCTACGAAAGCGACCGGCGCGCTCTGTAAAAGAACGAATGTGAGAACCCAAATCGAAAGCGGAAGCAAAGAATATCACCAAGAGGCCGAGGTTAAACGGCCCTGGCACAAACGGCTGTCCGCCGACGACTGAGCAATCGCGTCAATGAGCTTGTGGTGGACCAAAAACAAAACCTACAACGCGCGACAATGGGTGTTGCCAGGCCCATGTATTGACAAACGATAGACATAGTGAAAACGGCATTAATCGCCAAGGGTCCCGCAAACGAGAGCAGTCCCAGAAGTAGCGCCAAGAACGCCAGGGAGATAACCGCATTCACGGGCGTCTTCGTTCGCGGATTGATATTGTATAACAATCTCGACAATGGCATACCCCGGTCTCGTGAAAACGCGAACAGCTGGCGCGATCCCACAATGAGCTGTGGTTCATCAGGATTTCCCCAAACTGCAGAACATAGACCGCACATACAATGTCCATGCCTGAAAAATGACTCATCAGCGCTCAGCGAAACTGGGAAACATCGACCGTACCCGCCATCCAAAGAGTCAAGATCACAAACGTCCAAATAGCCAACGTTCCCCGTTTTCCGACACTATTAAAGAATATCTAGCACATGTAAGTTGAATTCATCTATCCCAAGAACACAAGGAGCAACTTCACTCACAGTCGCCATCGGTTGGCCGATGGGGTTCCCAATCACGGAATCGAGGTCGTTGCCGATGTAGAATGCTAGCACAATGACGGTGACTTAGAGCGGCATAAGATGGAAGCTTTGGATACAGAATAAAAAACACTTTACTCACTCCATCCAAGAATGCAGCCCACGATTGTGGCGGACAAGATCGCAAATGGAACAGCGCGAGGAGCGTTTCGCGCTTCTTCACTGATATGTACAGTGGCATCGAATCCGCCTGGTGTAGCAAAATTGTTATGGAGGAGATCTGGATCACACGGAAGGAAGAGACGCACCAACTGTCCACGCTGGAGCTAGGAAGCTCAGAATGAATGCATATCCATCTGACCAACCAGAAGCTGAAGGACAGCGTATATTGAGTCAAAACTTCAACAATGAAACAGCCAAAATCCCTCACTATTTTCAAAGTGTCCGAAAGCAAAAGAAGCCGAGTTTTGGAATTCCTTCGGAGTAGCCACCGGGAGAGCAATAATAACGACCACGAAGAGACTAGTATGGTAAGTCAATTCCAATCAATCCACGAATTTTGATTCAACTCACGCAATATTGAGGAAAACGTAAAAGTGTTGCAGCCGAGCAATGGTTTTCGTCGCTAAACTGGCCACAAAAGCATGCGAGACTAGCATGGCGCAGAAGACACCGCTGTTTTGAAATCAGACTTGATACACGCACGGTAAATGTGGAGACGGACGTACTACACCTGAGCGTTTGTAGCAATGAATTGACCATCGGATCCAATGTTGGCTGCCGCCATGATTTGGGTCGCGATTCCCCAATCTACACTCGCCACACCGGCGGTATACGATGCAGTATTTACATCTAGAATTCCCGTTCACTGAAATTCTTAGCCTATAGCAAATGAAGGATAACAAACATCCGATGAGCCACGACAACAGCCTCCTAGAATTCGGCGAAGAGAACTTGAAGGTCCAATAATATCTGTGGAGAAGATATGGGTAGGCGCTTCACCAGCGGTTGGGGAGCACTTACAGCCCTCCTGCCGTGGGCGCAGCCGAGCCCAACTCAGCCATAGCCAGTCCAACGAAGATGAGGAAGCAGCAGCATGTAAACCATCCCCAGACCTAGTGTGCCAGGCGCCAAAGCGTCAGAAAGCGCGCCGCGGAGTGCTATCTAACGAACCATCCCGACCAGTCCTCCATAAGGCAACGAGAACAGAAGTACGGCCGCGATTGACTGAACGACCCCAATGATAGTGAAAGACAGCCCAAAGAGCTCCAGTCGCGAAAAGTCGCGTTTGAATTCTTGTTTGTAGCCCAATTGCGCAAGAAGATCCTCGTCAGTGAGCGCCTCTCGAGGTGCGGCCGCTTGCTCTGTTTTGTAGT
Organism: Mycena haematopus; assembly: GCA_029281435.1. Taxonomy (NCBI): domain Eukaryota; kingdom Fungi; phylum Basidiomycota; class Agaricomycetes; order Agaricales; family Mycenaceae; genus Mycena; species Mycena haematopus. Next base: position 213,249 of record JARJCV010000047.1, read on the forward strand.
CCATGGTCAAGATGAAAGGGCCGGGGGCCCCACGCCTAGGCGGCCTACTTGACGGCATCGAAGTGGCGCCGCAGTTTCTGGATTTCCAGATGCCTTGCTAAGGAAACTTACAAGCTGTTCTCCGTCATCCACGGGGCCATTGATTTCAAGAAGTCGGTAGATGCTCTGAATCAGAGCGCTTGATTGTCGACGATACTTGGTTGATATTTTTTAACGATTTGAAGCAGCCCTGGCATAGCCACTGAGGACACTGGCATGAGTGAGTCTAAACACAACATTTTGAATCTGACTCAGTAATAAATTGCACTCCATGTCCAACTTCCACCTCCTCCCTGCGCACACCTCCGAGGTGCACCTCTCCGTCGTCCGATCTCTCTTCACCGCCTACACAACGTGGTTGGATTTGGACCTCACCTTTCAAAACTACGCCGCGGAACTGGCAGCCCTGCCAGGCGCCTACGCCCCTCCCTCTGGTGCGCTTCTTTTGGCTTTCGACACCGACTCGTCGACGCCGCTTGGTGTCATCGCTCTCCGGCCCCTCAATTATCAGATTGTGGACGAAACCAGACGCTGTTGCGAGCTTAAACGTCTTTACACGGTCCCAGAGGCAAGAGGCAGGGGTGTGGCACGAGCTCTAGTGCGCGAAGCCTTGGAAATCGCTCGCGGGGCTGGGTATCAAGTTGCCTTGCTGGATACGCTGACGAAGATGGACGCGGCACGAGGTTTGTATGCGAGCGAAGGATTTGTGGAAAGAGGGAAATACTACGATACGCCGCTTGAGGATACGGTGTTCATGGAGAAGAAGTTGGATGTGGATTTCTAGATACGCGTCTAAGAAAAAAAAAGAGCTTGAAAACCTTCTCAAGTCATTTTTACGGACATGATTGTCGTGAGAACTGAGGTGGCTGTGTGGCAGTGGATCGCAAAATACTCTCGGCATGCAGACTGCGCAGTGACTGCGCAGTCTGCTCAATGACCTCTACTTCCACCTCTGTGCGCGTTCAGCCCACAAAGCGGAAGAAAAAGGTGCTCTCTGTCATTCTCGTGTTATTGCATTTGCACTCAATTGATTGTAGCCGCCCGCCTGTGACGCTTGTAAAGCGCGGCGCGTGCTATGCCATCGCCAGCCCGAAGGTATACACATCCAGACCACAGAGGGCGCATGTTGACCTACGTACGCAGGCATTCCGTGTCCTAGATGTGCAGAAAAGGGTGTAATGTGAGTCGCGCTTCTATATATAATGCGTCGAACTTCCCTGCCTTCAAGATGTAAAACTACCGCAGTTCAGCGCGGACGGCCACGAAGGGTTGATGAAGTGGCTTCGTCTTCTACTTCTGAGCAGGCTCAGACGTCCTCATCTGGCTGTGATAAATCGCCCGACCGGCTCATTCTTTCTGTTCGTCCTCGAGTCGAACTATCACATATCCCAGAACTCCCTCCTGAGCTCGTAAAAGATCTTTTTGAATGTGCGTCGGCCACGACTTGGGTGTTTTCAGGTCATTCACAATAAGCATTAGGTCTCCCGCATTTACCTGAATACCGACATCCTCAGTTTCGTGGCGAGGAGCTTAAGATTGCTCTCAACTCTGTTGCCTACCAGCTCGATCTTCTTCCTCCTCAAACCCGCGTACTGGCCAGCTGCGCATGTGCTCTCGCCGCATCCATCTCCTTTCATCCAACAATCATTGGGCCGTCCAATCTTGAATCCTTCACGGACCGTTCTTCTTTTTTCTATGGCGCTGATCTTCGACCGTATGGCGTCCGGAGAGCCCCAATGTACCGCGCTCTGTGTGACCGAGCTTTTGCCCTTGCTTGCGAAACCAGGATACATATCGATGTTTCAGAAGATAATGCCGCATCCTGCTTCTTGCTTGATGTTCTCGATAGACGTACGACTCCACCATCGTGGAGTATTCTTTGCTCTTACACCAATCATCATAGTCAATGCTTCACCTTCTCGGCCATGGACAGTCTCTTATGTCTCGCATTCACGTATTCTTGCCAGGTTTCATGAAGATTCCGATGCTAAATTTACTCGTCGGGGTCCCTGGGCCGGCTTCATGGTAAGTTAGTTGTCTTTTCGAAAACTTGTGATATTTATGATCAACGCTTAGATGGCTGAGGCTGTCGCAGCAACGGCCCGACGGACACCTGTTTCCTTGTATGTTGTGTTGTCTCAATAATGCTGACATTGTTTGATTGGTTTGCCTTCAGCACTCATAACGATCAACTCTTGATCAGTGGGCCCGAACCACCAGCACTGGAAGACATCCTGCAGTCGCTTCAAGCGATGTTTCAAACTTCCAAAAAAATCTCCACCGTCGTATTTTCCGTAATACTGCCGTGTATGCACTCCTGCTTGTGTTTCTGCAATTCTTGATGACTTGCGATTTAGATCTGTTCCATGTCACCAGACTTGCTCGCGATTTATACGACAAGATTTCGGGTGGTATATTGCGACCCTGCTGGCTCATTTTGAAACCTAACTTTTTCCTAGATTATGCTCGACGTCATCCCATTGCAGAACCGGCAATTATTCAATTCCTCTCGTCGTTGTCAATTCTTCAATCAATCATTTCTCTCGTTCTCACCAACTCCGATATATCTATCGATGGCGACCTACTATTCTACGAGTTCCCGGAAAAGAATCCTTCAAATCGTCGCGAGATTGATAACCTCCGGTCATGTGCGTTTGCCATGTCCATCGGTTTCACATCTTTAGTTCTCGCCCTGCACAAAGAAATCGTGTACCGCGTATCTACAGATGTGCCAACGTTGCAGAACCGGTGGCTTCAGGAGCGCCTGGGCACTATACAACGGCAGGTGCACGAAATGGCCAGTCTTGCAGTTGCGGACGTCGCTCGGAGTCTTCATCTGCTACCGTCCCTTCCACACCTTGCCCACCTCGAATGGGGCTGCATCCGAGACTGGGCCGACTTCTGCTTGGCTGAGGCTGCGACGACAGGCTCGGTAGATCCCGCTCGTGCCAAGGTTTTCGAAACGTGCGTACCTCTCTTTTGCGCTTGTTCTTTATAGACTACTTAATTGAAACCCCACTAGTTTCATATCGGCCCTCAAGCTGTTTGGTTATTCCTTTGATATTCCGCGATCGGCCGAACTGATTGGGCAGATGGAGGCGTATGTTGCGCAGCATCCAGTCTCGTCGTCTTCCCCCAATTACGCTCTTGCACAAGTTTTTCCGTTTGATAATAGTTGGGCTGGGATGTTTGACATGGACCAGTATGACAGTGGCCTTACCTTCCCGTAGATGAGTGTACCTAAACGTCTGTATACCAGTGTAATGTATTTTTCGAGTTTTAGAATATCGCTCAGCTATAGATTCCCCTAAATAAAAAGGATAATCTCCGGTTCAAGGGTATTATAGATTCGCTCATTTCGTGTCTGCATTTCGTCGGCGTTGAATTAATGAGGAAATCCCTTTCCCCAAAACCACTCTAGCCTCCCGAAAAAATTGGGTGTCGCCAAACTTTCAAGATCGTGCCAGTGGTCCGAATTTATTTCTCTCGATCAAGACTCCGTTGGAGGTACTTACCGACTGGTAAATTGCAAGTTGTAAGTTACTGTTGTGAGCGACATCTACCTTCTCCGTGGACACAGAGACTCATTTAATATTGAACTAACAATGCCAGTGTATTAAAGACGGCCCAAGAGTCTATTATCTATGCATATGCATAAGATTTCGGTTGGGTCAAATTCTGTCTAGATCCCAGTTCAAGCTGCTCGGAGTGATTCATCAATGCGCGGGTGGGCCATACGACGCAATAGAGGCTCATGGATATCCAGAGTGGCACCGTATCAAACAAATAAAAGTACGCCTCATGCGTGGCAATGGTTCCAGAGTACCTAGCAGCGCATTAGCACAGTTAAATGCGACACATAGAAGCCATTTATGCATACCCCCCCGCGTACTCGGCGACACGGAAAACGGATCGAATGACAATCCCAACACAGGTCGCGCACATGACGTAGAAGAGTATCCGCCAGTCTCCTATCGGCTGCTTTGACCAGGCCTTGAACGGGAGGGGGCGTTTGGGCAACCAGAATTCAGGATAGTGTTTAGAGCTTGGAGTAATATGTAAAGAAATAATATACTGGCTTAGATCTGGGACTCACACGCGTTGGCCAAAGACAATGAGCACTACAGTGAATAGCCCAAAAGAGAGTGCTTGGAGAACCAGCCCGATCAAGGCAATCTATTGGGAGGAAAGTCAAACTGGGAAGTCGATGACCGGAGATAATACCTTGTTGGCAAGGTTGGCCACAGACGCATCCTTCGAAGTCGAGAGCCCGCCGCCACCGCTTTGCAAGAGGAATGTGAGCACATCGCTCCATACAAAAATCTTGGTAATACGAGAATGCCGTATTAAAAGGCAGCGATTAGCCACTTCCTCGTCAAAAGTTCTCGCAAGATGGGACAGTAACATGTAGTCTGTTGTCAGAAATAAGCAGGGCTGGTGAACGGAAGGAGGGGTTGAAATGAAGATCCGTCAACAACTTGAAAATGCGTGTATCCGTACCGAAAGGAGGATGCACTAAAGCAATCAGCCTGAATTGCGCGCCTGTGTAAAACTGGTACGAACCAAGTCCATTATAACGTATTTCCCAATAGTAAACGGCGGATTTGCGTATAAAATACGCAATATGAAACCAATTGACATGACTAACGAGAGAGGAGGTAAGAAGAGCGAATGTAAATTGGCGGCGCAGTGTACCAGTCATTCCAAGAGGCAATACAACCATAAACGAACTTCGGGGTGGCACCGTAAAGAAATCTTGAAAGAGCATTTAGACTTGAGTTGTTTTTGGGAACACAACACACGAAAAAAGTGAATGAGTCCCGAAACCCCATACAGAATCAGGGCAAGGGATGAAAGTGATTTCTGTGGCGTTATTGAGATCTGAGTTTTGTCCAGGGCTGCGGAAATGGCACTTTAGGAACAAACCCTCCACTGTATAGTACTTATGAGTGCCCAATGGCGACAGAAACATGCTGAGGACACGAACATTGGGTCGGTGTTGGGGTCGCTGGTCGTGTTAGCCGTACCAGCAGCAAGAACAGTTGCGAAGCAAGCAGTGAATATAAGAACGCTGAAAAGGCGCGACATGTCGATGTTGTATATCTGGAAAACTAATTCCGTTATAAGGTCGAAAATTAGCGAGGAATACTACACCTCGCTATTTTACAGCCCGCTCTCGCTCACTTCGCATATGTAATGGCATTGCTGCGGCAGGGAACCTAGTTCCATATGTAAACGGGCCCGCGGGATTTGCGAGCATGCATACAGCTGCGGCAGAGGTCTCTCCCACAGGTGCTCAAGTAGCAGCGGGGAACAAAGGCAATTTCTTTGTTCTTCAGGTGCGTTTGACGAACACTGTTATAAAAAGCACATATAGGCATCTCGGCTCAAGGGATTAGATTATTACTCACCGTTGCAGCACAAGCGACAAAGGCTGTCCAAAGTCAGATTCAGATAAGATAACGAAATACCGGGGAACAGATTCGACGCGGGCTAGTTCATAACAGTGGAGATTAGTTGGTACATTCGTAGCATACATAGGACGCCTTGTGTATGTAGTACGCTCACCGGCCGTTCCGATCCGGGACCTTGTGTCGGCAACTATCCTATCCTATCCTTTGTGAAAATTGCCGGGCCATCATTTCGATAACTTCCATTCTTGCAATTGCTCAAATGTCCACAGCTGCCCCTAGCTCCATTGAATGGTCCATGTAGCCAATGCATATCCCCGAATTTTCTCTCGAAGCAGTTGCTTCTAAATTGAGGTCACTAGATCAAATTGTTGCAGAGGTACGTACAGAATACACTTTTGCATAGGTGGCTGTGGGCCCGATTCATTATTTAAACCAATATAGCAGTAGCGGCGTATCGACTTGAGTTACATACGGTCATTTCTTGACTTTATCAGCTTGACCGGAGTCCTTTCAAGCCTGCGCGTACAGGTGAATCTATGGCGAGGTTTCAAGGCACTCCAAGCTTGGCAGCACTATTTACCGACGTTCAATTCATGACCCTCGGGGTGCACGACGAATGCGCGAACGGGCCAGGCAACGCAATAAAGGCTCATGGAGATCCAAAGCGGCAGGGCGTCGAAGACGTAGAAATAGACCTCGTGCAGGACGATGGTGCCAGAGTACCTTTGACGAAGTATCGCTAGTATCAGGACGGCCTGATAAGTGGGCTCAGACTACTCACCCTCCCGCAAACTCCGTAATACGAAAAATAGATCGGACGAGGATCCCACCGCATGTCGCACACATTACATAGTAGAGGATCCGCCAGTCATCAATGGGCTTGCGCGACACAGCTTTGAACGGGCGAGGATCTTGAGGATTCCAGACTTCAGGGAACCGCTTGGAGCTACATACGGGTGTAAGTATTAGCAGTACATTTGGACTGCTTTGGACTCACACACGCAAACCAAAAACAAGTAAGATAATTGTAAATATTAGGAACGATATTGCCTGAAGAATGAGACCAATCATGGTGAGCTACCAAAAGATGTAGTCAATTTGAGAAGGTGATTGAAGCTGAGACATGCCGTGCTACCCAGATTCACAAGGTGTGAATCATTCGTCGTGGTGAGACTACCGCCAGTTCCTTGCAAGATAAACGTTGTGACATCGCTCCATACAAAGATCCTGACAATAAGCGAATGGCGTATCAAAAAGCAGCTCTGCGTGACTTTCTTGTCGAAGGTCGCTGCGAGGTGAGAAAGTATCGTGTAGTCGGTTGCTAGAAACAAGCAGGGCTGGTGAAGATAAAGAAAAGAGGGATGAATTTGGGGCCCACGACGCAGTCGATTATCCGCACCGAAAGGAGGATGAACTAAAATCCAGTGATCATGATTGAGCAGCAAGTATTGTAAGTTGCACCGCCCGCACCAAATCCATGGCGACGAAGGCGCCTACACTGTACGGCTTCTGGATGTACAAGGCACGAAGAATAAACCCGACAGTCATGGCTTTGGGCAGGGAGATGAGGGCAAGCAATGTGGATTGTCACGCCCATTACCTGTCATTCCCAGAGTCAAGACAAGCATGTACGGACGGCGTACTGGGGGAATTACAAAAAAATCTGGACGTACATGGTCAGCAGTTTTGTTCAGCCACAACTTCAGGTTGGAATAGAACTCACTTGTCCATTGAATGATCGCCGAAATCCCGTACAATATTATCGCAACAATTGCTGGTGCTTCCTACACGAGATATCAAGCTCTTGGTGCATATCCAAGACAAAACTAGATACCTTTGGGAAAAATCCAGCACTACACACAACGTCAGTCTCCGACTAAAAAAAGAAAAGGAACGTACACTGGTGGTTCGTCGGACACCACGTCTTTCCCAGCGGTATCGTCAGCGAGGACAGTCAAAAAGCAAGCAGCGAGGAGAAGGAAAGGGTCAAGGCGCGACATAGTCCAGAGCTGGACACAGTACTCTGAAAACAACCCATTAAATACGACTATAAATAGTACCTCGGTGTTTTCGAGATAAAATTCAATAAAATCTAGCGCCCCGCCAACTGACACAATTAGTCAATCAGGGGGTAGGAAACGACCTCGCAGGAATGAATGTCTAAGTCGTAAAACACAAAACATGAACTTTGTTCGAAAAAGTGCTGCCGCCACAGAGTGTCTTGGTGTAGACTTGGCGCAGACAGTGCAATACAGGGGAGATGTGGTGTTCAAGACGTCTCATTGGGAGGTAGCAAAACAGCAAAGTTGGTGAAAGAATGCGACGAAGACGATCCCGGGTGGAAACGTGGGCCAGTGCCACTGGGCACGGGCACCGACGCAAACGTCGCGTCGCGGGCACCCGAGCCGAGAGTCGTGCGCGCGAGGTCCTTGCTGATTGAGATGCTCCTCCACAGGTCTTCTGGCTCGACTGAGCCAGTGCGGATGGCGCGGAGAACGTCGACTTTGAAAGCTTGGCATCGACCACACATAGCAACACATCTGAGATAAGATAACAAAATGGTCACGTCAACTCAACTGATATACGAATCTTTGAAAAAATACATTTTATTCCGCACAGGTAACCTATGGCAACGGTGAAACCAGAGGCTCGACTCTATCTACAAACTCGCAGATAAAGTTGGCTCCGTCCCGAACAGCTCCTTTAGAAAGGCATCGCTGTTCGGCGGTCGTCCGAGGAAATCCTGAGACGGAGGGTGAAGTTAAGAGGACGAGCATGAAAGGCTAAGATCCCACGTACCTCCAGAGAGTCGAGCTCCTCGCGGCTTCCGCCATATTTCAAGATCTTGTCGCGGTAGAGCTTGCCGCGTGCAGGATCGAGAGGGTCCCCTTTGAAAACGGTGGCTGGAGGAAAAATCAGCCTGAAACAGCGCCGGGATAGATAGATGGGACGCACAGTACATATCCGTGGCAAACACGAGCGAGTACGTATAGCTACAGGATTGAGCTCCAGCGCATTTCTTTGTATTATTGATTGGACACATACCCATAGTAGCCTGCATCGTAACCACCGGAAATGTGCCCAAAGGACCCTAATTCACCCTCGTCAAGCTCCCCGAGTACTGCTCAAAGTGACAACGTACCTTGACCTGGGCAAGGCTTTCCCGATTTCACAAGAGAAATCTTTTCGCGTAGATTATTCCACAACAACGTGTAATCTTCGCTTTCTGTATTGAACAGCTGAGAGTTAACGGAGAAACGACACAGAGTAAGCTATATATAACGCACCTTGGTCAGTGTGCACTTTGATGTCGAATTTCGCAAAGAAAACCTGACGAAGGTAGAAAAGTCCAACATTAACGTAGCGGCTGTGGACAGTTTCAATGTCAAGCAGAGCACAGCAACGACTGGACCACCTCTTGATGATTTTCTCGATGAGGGCAGGAGAAAGGGGCTGCTTCGTCTCATAGTGTGAGGACATCTTATTAAGGACCTCCGGTTCCCAACACCTGTATTATGGATCAGCAAAATAAAACGGAAAGACTGTCGATATAGGGCAAGGCTTTAGGCTGATGTCAAACTCACCAGTTTTCAAGCATCTGGAGGAAAACACTATTAACACAATCTCAGTGGAATAGGGTTTTCATTACCTGGGACGGAGCCTGAAACAGAAACCGTCAGGCAAGGTGAGGAATGGATAAGGTTGTTTACCTCGACGAAATCCCTCGCGACCCTACGTCAGAAGATCAACAAGTGGCTCCGGGATTACTTTCGAAACGCACTTGGTACCATGGAATTTGGCGAATCTCGTTTGAGAGAGTAGACCTATTTGAAGAGAGAGAAAATCAGATACGCAGACCAATATTTCGCTATTAGAGACTGGTTAACCATGGAAGACGTGGCCCATCTCATGGAAAAATGTAACCACATCGTCGTGAAGCATCAGCGCAGGTTTATCCGGAGTCGATTTGGCCAGATTGGCGACCATTGCGGCGAGCGGGTAGCTGCGCTTCCCATCGGCTTTGGTGTACCCCGAAAGGATAGGCCAGACAGCCGCATGCGAATATTTCGATTCTGAAAGGTGAAGTAAGTCAAGGACGGACAGTAATCGACAAGTTACCTCGAGGGAACAAGTCAAGGTAACAGTATCCGATGAACCCAGACCGTCAGTGGCATCCTTCTCCCAGACGGAAAATTGTTGAACATCTATCGCAAGATGAGACCTGGTGGGACATGGAAAGAGAGAAGACAAACCCGGGTGCCAGGTGGACCCATTGATCGTCTCAAACCGCACACCGAGCAAGTTTTGGTAGATATCCATGATGGCGGGGACTACAACTGATACGGGGAAGTATTCTTTGACCAGCATGTCGTCAAGCTCGAGGGAGGTCTCAATGAACTTGCGGTCGTAGTACCGATAGTCCCAAATATAAAGATTTCCGTCGAACGGGAGGCCGCGTTCCTCGTGTTCCTTCTTTTTCAAGGCTAATAAAGTCTCTCGGTCTTTCAACCCGACGGGCCTCAATTTAGTTTCAAGGTCATCGAGGAACTACATAGCACTGGGTAAGACCAAAGACAAAAAAAGAAGGCGAATGGAACGCATACATCAACCACGCCTTTGCCAGTTTTGACCATCTTTGGCTCTGTCCTATAATCTGCCCTAGATTATGTCGGCCATAGGATGATCTTGAGATTGGGAAACAAAACACTTACCAAGTAGGGTATTTCAGCACTTTCGCGATCCTCCGCCGAAGCCCCAGAAATTTCTCGACCAACGGCACGTTGATCGCGAGCCTCGACTCATGACCTTCATATGCTCGCTGACGCGTTTCCGGTCGGGTTGCGAATTTGAACTGTCCATGAATGCCTTCAGTAGGTGGTGAAAGACCGGCTAATACTTACGACAGGGAAGATGTCGGGGGTCTTGTAAGTTACATCGTATACTTCAATTGAACCTTCTGTTCGCTTGGTGTAGCCCGAAATTACGTCGGCGGGGACGCCGTCGAGCTCCTCTTTGGTGAAGGATACGACTCCCTACTGAAGTATAAGTCAAAAAAGATACCACCGTAGGTATTTACCTTTTCCTCGTTGAAGTTTTTCTAACGCAAACGTCAGCGATACTCAAAAGAGAATGAATTTTTCCATACATCGAACTCGAGGCAAACTTGAGAAAGCTCTTTCTGCAAAGTCGTCAAGGTATTTCGCTCTGCCTCGGGCAACCCCAAGCCAGCGCGTTTACCAGCTAAAATCTAGAAGATATTCGTCAACCGACTTTATGGAGGAGTATAACACTACCATTTTATCGACTAGCCGCTGCTCTTCGCTGGAGAGGTTTTCCCAGAGGCCAGAGCTCTTCATGTTCTTCTCTGCAGCGAGTTTCGCCTGGAAGACATCCAGGCGCATGGACGACTCTACACCGTAGTCCCGCACAAGACCATCCGCATCAGTGGAAGCATCACGAAGCTGCTTTGACGGCGAAACGTTCTGGTAGAAAGAAAGCGGCTCGGTGATATTCTCGAACTATTACGACGTTATTTGAGCGAATTATAATTTTTTGTTGTTGAAAAACTCACTTGGGTTTCTGCGGCCTCAAGCGCAAGCTGCGGAAAGTGGATGAAGGCCATAATACTCATCAGTAGAGTGGGAACTCACGAATACCTGTAATCCATCTCAGCCGTGTCATTCAGCTGGGATATTATCCACTCACAGACTCGTAAGTGCATTCGGACGGTGGCAATGCCCCGATCTTGTCCTCAACTGCACGATGGCTGTCGATGCTTTCTTTAGTAAGGCGGGCGATATCATCCGCGGTGTGGGTCCACTCGGGCGGCGGTTGGGGAGGAGTGATGGCCATGGAGGGGGATGCGGTGGTAAAGCTTAAGGCTGAGAAGGAGCGAGGCCTTGAGAAAGACTGGACAATTGACGTGTAGTTGGGAGGCGTGACCATCCGAAAGCTTCTAATGCCATTGCCAGCACTTGGTATCGATCGGAGGCCTACCGCTGCAGCTCCGATCGCGAGCACTCCGCCCCATTGCAGCGTGTTTCTCCTAGGCCATTTTGGGTGCAGGCGTTGCAGTGCGTTGTGAAGCACCATTTGTGGCGGAGCGGAGAACCTCTTTTTTGGATGGCGCGCGGTCAGTCGCTTCAGGCGAAAGGCATTTGGTGGAAGTTCGGGACCAGGTATCCAACTTTTTTTTTACCTAAATGATATCTTATCAAATGTGGAGATAGCGATTAGATTTTCCACGACAGATTATATATGTTGAGTGGATGCATTCAAATTCTCTAACCACCCTATATACCACGTAGTCCTAGGATACTCCGCCGAGACGTTCATTTGCTTCCCTGGCGGCCGCCTCCAGTTCTGAAAACGCCCCCGTCTTTTGGCACATATCGCGAAAAATCCCCTCGGTCTGAATCAAATTGTACGGCGTGTCGAATTGCGCAATCTTGCCCTGGTCCAGGATGATAAGCCGGTCGTAATCAATCACCTGAATGGGGGCGTAAGACATGGCGCAGAACGGCGGGTAGTGAAGCTCTTACAGAGTTTATCCGATGAGCTATGGTGACCTGGACGACTGTCAGACGATAAACAAACTGTAAAGGTTTATTACCAAGAGTGAGTTAGTGAATTCCTCTCGGATAGTCGTCTGAATTTTCCGATCGGTTTCAAAGTCGATAGAGGACGTGGCTTCGTCGAGAATAATGATCGAACTTTGGCGGAGAAGTGCACGCGCTAGAGCAATCAATTGCCTCTGGCCGTGCGAGAAGTTGCCGCCCTCAGCCGAAACCATCGTATCGAGTGTGATCGTTGGTTTGCTGTCCACTGCCGTGACACTGGAGACACCCGAGATGGACGCCGCCTCCGTAGCAGCTTCTAGTTCGGCCACAGGAGACCCTCTGGCGGAAGTCTGTTGAGACGGATGAGCGCTCCGGCTGAGATGTACGCGGTACAGGACGCCCTCGAGCTCAGCCTCTTCGTACTCATCTGTGTTCCTTGTTAACACATGCAGTGATCAACAGAGACATGTAAACATACCAAAGGGATCGAGGTTATCTCTGATCGTCCCGCTGAACAAGGTCGCGTCCTGAGGGATAAAGGTCAGGCGCGTCCTGAGATCGTTTAATCCTATCGTCGAAATATCGGTGCCGTCCACGATAATCCGACCGTTGGTAGGTTCCACAAAACGCAACAGACTCGTGGCGAGGGTAGATTTTCCACTGCCTGTGATGCATTCTTGAGAGGTAGCTCGCTGCAGAAGACAAAATGCACTGACCAGTGCGTCCAAGAATCCCGACGCGTTCTCGAGCTCTGAGCGCGAAACTAATGCGGTGCAGAACTGAAGGAAGGTTCGGCGCGTATTTTACCTCCAAATCTTCAACGACAAGCAAATCGGTATTGCTTGAACTGGACGGCCAATACGCAGGCGGGCGGTTGGACTCGATAATTGCAGGAGGTTCCTGGGGAATCTCCAGATAATTTACCACGCGTTCGACGGCGTTCAAGTCGACCTGGAACAAATTCTGTCAATCCGAAACATAGTGAATTGGATTATTAATGGTAGGCACCTGTAAAATTGTATAAAATCTGCAAGCGTAGTACGACATTTGCGAGAAGATCATGGCCGACTATCAAATCAGTTTCAAAAAGTACTTCTGTGGCCGGAAGGAAATTCGTACTGTGATACAAATCCCAGCCAAACCAGCAGGAACGAATGCAGACACCGACAGTAGTGATGTGGTTAGAACAGCACTGGCTCCAAGGTAGTCGAAATTCAAGAGAAGCCATCTGAGAGTCAGGTCAGACGCATCCTGGCACCAGACCGCCTTGTCTACTTACCTGTTCGCTTGCCAGAAGCTATACCCTAGCTGTGACGAAGATTCACAGATGTTATCGAAAGGTAGAGAAATAATACCCGTGTTGTGCGGTCTACCATCCCGTACATGTTGTCGAGGAAACGCTTCTCGACCCCGAACGCGCGGACGGTGACGATTCCTTGAGAACAGTCAAGTTACGCAGGTCATCTGAAGGCGGCCTTTCTTGCCTTCAAGAAGTTCGCTGAATCCCGTGATAATAGGCGACCTCGTATTTGCCTCCATGCGACGAAGATCTCGGGATGACCGCAAATATCCGACGGAAAGCATATAGTATGCCAAGGACAAGAGCAATCCCGGGAAGAGAAACAGCGGAAAAACAACACTATAATTAACAAAGATGAACGGTCACATATAACATCTTCAAGGAGAGAAGAGCTTACCCAACGGTCAGTATCGCAACCGCTAACGCCCCGAGTGTGTGGATCACATTGCCCACGGACAGCGCCAAGTTCATATCGACGGTGGATATGTCTTTTCCAAGGCGGTTCAAGATGCGACCTTCGAAAATATGATACAAATGTGAGCATAAGATACTCGGCAGCGAACCTTTCGGGGTAGCATCAAACCACCTGAACGTGGAATACACGAGTTTGTTCAGTAATTCGCGGAATAAGCTGCGCGACGCTCTGAAGAACCGTGGCATAATAAACACAGAGAAGGAAACGTACGGCTAAAGACTGACCTATAAGACCCCCAAAATTGCACGGCGTCAAGAGCTAATCTAAGGACGGCGATGCCGAGGCCGATCAGCGTATATATGCCCACATAAAACATCGGGTCGTCATGGGGCGAGGGGAAATCAAACGCAGGTGCAGAATATGTAGATGAAAGGGAAGGGACCGATGGGTTGAGTACCGCTTGGTGTACGCCTTGGAAAGAAACCAAGCTGAGAACCCCCCAAACCGAAGTCGTTTGATAGGCTTCCCCCCAAATCTGTCGGAAGGATCATAAGAGAGTGCATAACCCGCGGGTAAATCAGCGAGCCTTAATCCAGAACTTCTTCCCCAACTCCGAGAGCTAAAAGAGGCGTAAGTTATGGTTGCGAAAGGAGAATTCAAAGCCGGTAAATACCTCAATGGACATAACGAAGAGCACGGTGATCGCCCATATGCTGTAACCCGACGCTTTGAGGTACGTCTTGTAGATACGCCACTGCATCAAATCATTGCTCAAGTGAGCGAGCAGTGAAGAAAGAAAAAACGAGATCCAAACCTCCACATCCCCTTTCGCCTGCTCTTCATCCTCCACCAATTTTGTGACAGGTTGGGACGATGTTGGCTTGGCCTCGACCTTGTTATCTTTTTCCTCCGAAGTCGATGCCTCTGGAGGGGACTCGTTCTTCAAATCGTGTTTTATCGCCTCAAGTAAACCACGAGCACGCAAATCCTGGACGGTACCCTGCGCATCGATGCGACCATCGAGCATGCGGACGATATAGTGCGCTCCTGAGCCTTCATTACCCGAAAGGAGTAGGTCAATATGGTGCGTAACTAGAACCTAAGCAAAGGGTAAGGCCCGGGTTAAAAAACAGAGATTTTACTCTACCACTGTCCTGTCCTTTAGCAGGGGACCGCAGAAGAGTTTTTGGAATAAAATACGAGCCGTATGGCTATCCTTGAATTTCGGACGATAAGTTACAGAAAGTGTCGTTGTTCCTATGCTACAACTCACAACTGCACTCAGAGGATCATCTAGCAGAACCTAAACGGATAATGAGAATTTCAGATGAAAAAATCGGAAACTTCCGAACATATTTGGTCCAAGCGTAAACGGCTCTGGCGAGCGCCACTCTGGCCTTTTGTCCTCCAGACAAACTGACACCTCTGTCGGGCTGTCTCAGAAAAAGAATTGAGAAGAAAAGAAGCAGAGCACGTGCCTGACCCCTATTTCAGTCTGATCTCCATCAGGAAGAATAGCGAGGTCAGGGAGGAGAGCGCAGGCCTCCAAAACATTCTGATACCGTTCCTCGTCAAGCGGAAACCCAAACGTGATGTTGTCTGCATCCCGAAAATTGAGATAAAGCCCGTCCGTCAATTATTCTTGTCCGACCTTTAATTGACGCGTACTGAAGCCAAGGCGTCTGGGCGCAATAGGACATGCAGTGCATCAGTCCATTCTCGTCGACTTTCGCACTTTTCGGTGGTTTGATGTGGGTCCCAGGAAGGCAGGTCATTTCACCCAAAAGCGCCTGAAGCAAAGCGGTTTTCCCGCTAAAGCTCCGCATTAAAAGTGCTTGCAGAAGACTTGAGTCTTGGAGTGACATACCTTGCTGTCGGTCCCACTACACAAGTGAGTTTCCCTTCGGGAAAAGAGACCGAGATATCACGGAGTTCGAATCGAGTTTCCTCGTCCAAGGTCTCTACTTCAGAAGGTTTAGCCTTGTCGTCTTTCGCCAACTCATTCCATTTGAAGGATCCATTCTCGATTGCCAGCGCGGTCAAAGGGCCATCCTCCTCCGCCGGCTTGAACTTGAGAGCTGACACCTCATCTGTGACCTCGTCCTCCTGAAGGAATTTGGAAATTCGGGACAGAGCGACGCCTGCCTACATACAAGAAGTCAGTGTGGGAGCTGGGTATATCAAACACAGCGCTTACTTGAAGGACTTCGCTGATCATGTATGGTACGATACTCAGTGGTAGACTGAATCGAGGTCAGCTCGCATCAAACGGTTTACTTTGAGCGGGATACTTTAGCATATTGAAAATCGACAGAGCCTATGAAATAAGGTGAGCTAATGAGGCAATTGAGTATGCAATGACAGACCGTGAAGGCAGTCGCTACTGTTAAAACGTTGCCCTGTTTAATGTAGACATAAAACGCCGAGACGGATATTGAGATTGGTAGCAACATCCTGGAGTATAGGTTTAATCGAATAGAGGATGTATGCGAAAATCGGATAGTACCATGTTAGATAAAATATCAGCTGCATGAATCGACCTGCGAAGTATATAGCGAACGATTCATACCACCTCAAGTGCAGTACTCACTTTTCAAAAGCCAGCCAAGCTCAATGTCACGGGCATCGTTGGTTTTTTTGAGCCACCGCTCCTCTGCTCCTCCGAACTTGATAAACTTGATCTGAGGAATGGATCGGCGTTGAGTCTGGATCAGCTGTTTCCCACACTGACCGAACTGATGAGCTCATTGACCACGGATGTACGCTTGTCTCTGGCATTCACGATTCCCTTCTCGTATTTCACGTTAAGTTTCGCAATGAAGTAGTTGAGAGGCATCGAAAAAACCACGAAAACCACTCCTGAAAAGGCAGCCCAGCCAAGCTGGATGGAAAACAGATCAATTGAAGTCAGAATAGAGGGGGCACAACAAACAAGACTGAAGACGATACAAGTCAATACCAGCAACTCAAGAAAGAAATACACAAACCGATATAGAAACAGCACAGACAGTGCAATCTCGAAAGGCGCTGTTTTATCGTCAATTCACATTATCTTTTTCGTCGGGGAAAAGTTCAAACCGCTGTAAAGGAAATACAGCTGTATCGGGATAATAGACACCTGGGAGAAAATCGTTTGAGCATTCAAAACCGCAGGGTTCCAAAACTCACTGTGTTGGTGTCCACAGACCTGTAGGGCATCAGCCGCGGAAATGTTTCGTAGGAAAAACAGCCACCGACATTAAGTTCACGATTTTCCCAAGCTGTGCTCCAGCTTTCGGTCCAAGGTCCTCCTTATCTTGTTTAACAGCCGGGCTTTGGGTCTCTCCATCCTTTTTACTAGCCTTGGCATCTTTGGTGGCTTTTGCTTCGGCCTGTGCCTCGGCATCAACGACTCCAGTGAAATCGCACCTGTGACGGTCAGGGAAATTTCAAGCGTTTAGTGAGATCTTACCGTTTCAAGGCCTTGTCATAAATGGCAACCATCAATTCAGTTTTCATCCTGGTAGAAGCTCGGCGACTATAGAAGAAGCGCATCACATCGCTCTCGCTCTTTGCGATCTACTAATGCTTGTAAAGCGTTCAGGTTTCAAGCCATTCGGGACGAACCTGGCAAGCAAAAGCTAAAAATGCATAAAGGTAGGCGCGACTGCGTCCGCCTTCGACTGGCTGCTCGAGTGTTTTAAGGATGAGACTGCAATTAATATTTGCATGAGCGAAAATTGATATAACAGAAATAGATATTCGTACTTCATGAAGAAAGGCCCGCTGAAGTTCATGAAAACACTGAGGACTGAGAGGCTTGCATCAAGCCTTGGAACAAATTATGTTGCCGTTAATTGTCGCTGTACCAAAAAGGACGTACAGGAAATCCGCGGAATGCGCTCCGACAATACTTCGTAGTAACGTTGATCGCCTTGGTTGGAAGATGAGAATCGAAGGATGATTTCGATAGATACATACTTCAATTGTGTGAATTTATAGAATACTGGCCGTGCTTGCATTGTCGGGCTGAGATTCCAGACATCTGTTTCGGCGAGGGGATTATTCAGACCCTGTCGTGGACGATCGCTCGGTCAAAGTAACCAAACGGATGAAAGGGCATACACGTCGAATCAAGGGATACACCCAAGCAAAGGTAATCCAGCGAAATAGAGAGGTGTAGTCCTCTGGCGACGGTTCCTGCGAGAATAGGTTTATCACATCCATCGGATGCTGTTCAAAGAATGACCAACCAGGTCGTCGTGGAGGGGCTCTCGAGTGGGAATGCCAAGCGGCAAACGTAAAACAACAACCAGAAGGCCAGTTACCAAGATCGCATTGCCCACGAAGACGATGAGTATATTTTGAGCTACGTTTCCGTACCCAAGTAAGACTCCACCCAAAAGCAATATGGCACCCGCAAATTCTAGGAAAAATAGCCAGAAAAGATCCATAGGCGCGGTGACGATAGGATTTTTGATCAAGGGCCGGAGAAAAGCGTAGCACCACGAAGTCGCAAAGAGGAACGGTAAAATTTTGCCCGTACCACTTGTACCGAAAACAACTTCGGTCACGCCGACTCCAGTCCAGAGGAGAATTTGGGCCAAGGCAAGAGAAGCCAGCACAGTTGCTGTCACCTTGCTCCCAGACTGTGAACCAACCTCCTCATTGGCAGGCAGAGCACCAGAGAGAGCTTCCGCCTCCTCCAGCGTCAAGAAAGCCTGGACAGGTTTGAAAAGGAAATCCCCGTATTTCTTCACGAACACAGGGACCGGAATGGAAGCGAGGCATAGCAGAAAGACAAATGCCGCGGGTAACAGAGCGCTCCACGATGCCCGTACACAGGGGTCGTCGAAGGCAAACGGGTTGGGCTCAGAGTTGGGGCACAGAGGCACCATCGCGATGAAACTCACGCATCAGGGAAAGCGCTGCTGTTATATACAGCCAGGCGCGTAGAGCGACAACTGACTGATACCGATCGAATGGTCGGAATCTACGCGGGTTTTGCGGCGTAACACGGAACAACAGCATCGATTTGGGTTCCTTCACAGCAGCATCACAGCAATCCATACTTCCTCTGTATTTTTAACCAGCGAGGTACGTAGATTCGGTTTCGTCGAGAGCGAGGAACACAGTAAGTAGATCTAGATCCTTGCCCAGCCAGTAGTTATAGAGGGAGGTGTGGTAAACGCGACTGCGTAGGGACCGACCGCAAAACGCGTCCTTCGCATTTTCCACGCTGGTTTGCAGCTCATTCCTTCACTGTTATAGACTGTAACAAACGTACAACGCGTCAGTAGTATACAATTGTCAGTACTTCGCATGTATTCAGTCATATTCTAACCTGAACCGCTCCCCCAACTCCTCCCTCAGCAAAGCCGCGTACCTAGGTGTAATGCCCTCACACCCCGCAATAATCACCTCATCCAGCGTCTCCCCCTTGTCCGTCATTCTCACGCGCTCGGTGAGCACACTGAGCAGCGTCTCACCGCTGAACTCGTTGCAGTTCGACAGTTCGAGGCTCTTGAGCTGCGGAAGGCGGACCCTCACACGTTGCTCCTTCTGCGCGTAGTACGGACGCAGGCATTCGATGACCTTATTGCTCATATCCGACGCCTCGATGAAGAAGCTCTCCAGCGTCTCCAGATGGCTGAACACGAATTTAAAGTCCTTCGTTCGCATGTCACTCCAGTCCATCACCAGTACCTCGAGCGGAGGATTTGAGCGTCGCAGCAGGCAACGGAGCCCCATGCCCGTGGCGTGGTCGCTGAACTTGCTCCGCGAAAAGTCATTCGCCTCGTCCTCGCTGTCGCCGTCCTCCCATTGATACCCCAGTCCGCCACCCCACCGACGATGGGAAAGTCGACGTTAAGGTGGCCGAGGTGCAGCTCGACGAGGGCGGGAGCGTCGATGGAGGAGAGGAGGCTGCGAGTACCGCAGGTGCTGCGGAGACGTAGGCTGCGCAGGCGCGGGAGGTGCGCGACGGGGAGCGGCGTAGCAAGGCGCTCATCGTCGTGCTGGGAGCCCGTGAAGAAAACGACTCGAGCGTGGGGCACGCGGAAAGGAAGCCGAGGATGGCGCGCGGCTGGGTGAGAATCGAGGACGCGTACTCGGTCATGACGATGGTGGTAAAGCGGAGCGGCGCGAGCGAGGGCGCCTTCGGAAGTTCGGAAACCCAGATGTTCATGGATTCCCAGCCGGGCACCAGGTTGAAAGTGCAGCGCTGCCCAAGGTCAGCGGGATCGAGCTGGTCGGGGTCTTGGATGGAGATGATGAGCGGGTCGATGCGATGCCCGAGGTAGTCCGAAAAGTCAAAGGTCTCTTGGCGCATGCCGGTCATTGAGAGGTATCGCCAGCGGCGCATACGGGGCAAAAGTGGCGACAGGAGGGGAAGGACAAGGCCCGATGATTGTGAGACATTGAGATGAATGTCCAAGGTCAGCGGATGCGACTTGTGCACCCAGAGCATGGCCTGTGCATGCGATGAAGCTATCGGGGAGCGATCATCAAGATAGAGGTGCTGCCAGACACTTGGAGAGGACTTCCGAGAACGAAAATGAGAGCGTTCCATTTGAGCAGCAGGTACTAGGGCGTACCTGGACCACTTCACGGCATAGCTTTGAGACCCGGAGGAGGTTCAGATTAGCAAGAGGATCAGTGTCCGTGGTGCAGAGAGCGAATATTTCGATAAGCAATTCTGTAGGCAAAGACTCGAGAGCATTGTGCAAAGAGCAGACAGAGTTGATCATGGTGGTTGGAGAGAAGGGACATGCCACCAAAACCGTGTGAAAATTGATGTCAGTGGACCAACCGTGACATCGTACTTACTTGCAGCAATGCAATTGAACGATTATCGATTATTGTCCTCGGTGTTGCAAGAGGATTTTCAGGTCTTTATACTTACAGATACGTTCTTGTCGCTAACCCTCTTTCCGTCAAGCAATTATTGGTAAGTAAACCATTCTTTCTTCAACCAACTGTGATGTGCTTGCGCTGTTCCTCTTCGGACCGCGCCCAACTTGTTCTCAACACGACCCCGCCGTGGGCCGTGGACCTCCCGAGGTGATGACCGAATTTCAAAAACCTGCAGCTCTCAGCTGTCGTGCACCCGGACCGCAACCGCGATGATATGCATCTCGGTGCCCACCCAGCGTGCTGACAAGTTCCGCGGAGGAGTGCTGTTCTCTCCAGACTCCATCTGCAACAGTAGAGAATATTACTCGGAGGAGCTCGGAGGGCTGTATCGTTCTTGCCACCGTCTTTGTGGCCAGCCTTGTTAACGTTGCGGAGTCCTTGACTTTTCCCCAAGTGTTCCCCGACGCGTTGTGGGTGCTGTGCTCCTAGCAGTTGTTGTGGCGAAAGCAATCTGACCCAGACGTGCCTCCGCATTGCTTTCAAAAAACGGTTGCAGCAGCAGAGCAGATTGACAAGGCAGCGGGGAAGAAACACATCCACAGAGCTTGTGTTGGACAGCAACCTGCTTCTACTGTATTAGGGTCCTCTTGATACATAGTGACTCCAGTTCCAGGTCGCCTAGCTAACGTGCAGTGGAATCTGGATCAAGTAGTATACGGAGGCGCAGACGGGAACCCTAACCTTAACCCTGACCCTGATCACGACAGAACTAGCCAGTTTGCCCGTGTATACCAAGGCCTTCAGAAACCTCTCGAGTCCACAAGACACCGTCGACCCGCCCGCCACCCTCGCCGCACCCCGTCCACCAAAAAAAACAGCCCAGCATGCCGGGAGTACGCGACGTCAGGTTCGCGTCCTTCACGAGTTGGATCTCTCTTGTGTTCTTAATACTCTCCGCGTTTCTGTAGCGCAGAAGCGTTCATCACAGCCTACGCTTCCCACTTGAAGCGCTCTGGAAAACTCGAGGTCCCAACATGGGTGGATCTCGTCAAGACGGGCGCGTATAAGGAGCTTGCCCCGTACGATCCCGACTGGTACTACGTCCGCGCAGGTCCGTGCCCATCCGCATTCCAATTATATTGGTTTTGCCTCTTTGCTTCAATATTCGTGTCTTATTATGTGCGTAGCGGCCGTCGCACGGCACATCTACCTGCGCAAAGACGTCGGCATCGGCGCGCTCACAAAACTGCACGGCGGACGCAACAGACGGGGCAACCGTCCGTCACACCACGCCGCCAGCTCCGCCTCCGTCCAGCGCAAGGTTTGCCAGTCTCTGGAGAAAATCGGTGTGCTCGAGCAGACCGACAACGGCGGGCGCAGAATCAGCCAGGACGGCCAGCGGGATTTGGACCGCATCGCCACTGCCGTCGTCGAGGCGGCAAAAGAGGATGAGGACGAAGATGAGGATGAGGAGGTAGAAGTCGCTGAGGAGGAGGAGGAGTAGATGCTGCGCGCCAGGGACGACGCTTATGCTTGCATGTTTATCCTAATCTCAATCTGGTATGCTGCATGCGATTAAACGACCTTTTTAAACCTCACCTGCGGGGCGCATGTGGATTGAAAAAAACTGGGTTTTGTGCAGGCAGCGACGTATCCAGAGATGCACATAGTACGCTTTCGTGCTTTAAGCGACCTTTTTGAACCTCCCCCGCGGCGCGCATGTGTGAAAAGAATGGGTATTATCAGATAACGATACAGCCTGGATGCACATAGTACGCTTTCGTGCTTTAAGCGACCTTTTTGAACCTCACCCGCGGCGCGCATGTGTGAAAAGAATGGGTATTATCAGATAACGATACAGCCTGGAGGTACGAAGTTTTTATATAATTACCAAGACTTTGCCTCACGCCAAGAAAATCTTCCTCAATTGCTCAACGGTCCCAGCCTCGTAGCATACGGGACACGCGTGCGTGGTTTTAAACACGCCTGTGATGCACCTGCAATTGTAAAAACATTAAAATACAGTCTCGGGCACGGCACAAAAATACGCACGGAGAGCAAAAAATGTGGCCGCACGGCGCGCAAGCCACCGAGTTAGGGTGGTTTGGCACATGGGGCACGAAAATTGCGGGACAGTGTCCCCTTCGTCGTCGGCCCCCTCCTCTTCGTCCTCTGACTCGTTTCCCGATTCCTGAAGCGGAATCCAAATCAGCAAAAAGACTCGAACAGTTCTGTGTGAAAGCTACAAACTTCGTCTCGGGGAGCCAAGTCTTCCGGATCCTCAGGATCTTCGTAGTCATAGTCATCATACACCTCCCACGAATCGTCCGATTCGTCGTCGGAGTGTGCACCAGACTCGCACTCTTCGGGGTATGTTGACAGTCCCATCTCGTCTTCCCACTCAGTCAATGTCATTTGACCCGACTTTCCGCGGTGGGAGCCGACATGAGTATGGTATTCCTCCTCATCGTCACTGTCATCGCAGTGAACAGGGGCGTGCTCGATGTGCTGTACAAAGTTGCAAGTTCAGTCGATGATAGCGCCTTGCAGGAAGGGGACGTACGTATCGCAGCCCCGAGGGAGTTTGGAACTCTACATCACAAGAAGCACAATAGTGGTGGTGCTTCGAGTATATGTAGTGCTGCAAGAAAAGCCGAGTGAGCAAAAGGCGTATGCGAGTCGAGGGAAACCAAACTTACGTTCCGCAAAGTATTTTTGTTCAAATACCTGCGCTTGCAGTAATCGCACTCGGGGTGCACCGACGATTCTTGAATGTGCTCTGCTCGCTGCTCCAGAGAACTGAAGTACAGGTCGCAGGTAGCACAGTAGCAGTCGTCGGAGTTGAGTGCGAAAGACATTCTGTTATGATGATGTTGAATGTAATGGGTGCGCAGATGGTAAAGGTGAGGATGAGTGAGGACATCTGAGGATAGGCCCAGGTTTTATACCTCCAGGCGGAGCCCGAGACAGTCTCTGGAAGCCGCCGGCGGGGAATTAAATTTCGAGCGCGGAATGTCTGAGACAGGATTTTAGGAATGAAGAGCGGTGAACACTCGGGCATCTCGGGAATACAGGCCTAGGCCTAGGTCTCATAAGACACCGGAGGAGAAATGGCCGACTCAGGGTGCAGTGCGAGCTAGTGCGCGAGAAATCGTGGAATGGATCCATGGAGCTTCGAATTAGGGTATCCAATCTCAGCAAACAAGCAACTCCAGGCCAGATTTTTTTGAGTCTTTTCTCTGTTCCGAGTCATCGAATCACAAAGGTCGAATAGTACGTGGAGAGCAGCCAGCTTGAGTAGCTTGAGTTCTCGAAGTTCCCAGTTCAAGTTCAAGTCCAAGTCCAAGTCGATCGCGGTCCCGTGACTCATAATCGCTCTTCGTAAACCTCCATGACCGCTGCTTCCGAAACATTAGTCTCTACGCACGACGAGGACCACGACCACAAGGTCGAGTCTTCGCAGAGTACAGTACTCCGCTTCCAGTTTTCCTCCTGGTACCCCATCTTTTCGGCGCTCAGCATCAAGTCCACTGTCATCCGGCCTCTCCCACAAGACTTTGTTGAGTATTTGCGCGACGATGCGCATGGGGTGTTTTTACCTGAGGGATCCGACGATGTGTCGGTGCTCGCCGTGTTGCTCATTCGAGCGTGCTAATTGACGTGCAGGCAAGTGGAGAGCACGCTTTCCGACAGCGAAGGGGAAGATAGCGATGATGCAGAGGATGAGGATGGACCCCGGCGTCGGTTTGCGTTCCCCGACCTGGATGCACGGATAAGAGACTGTATACGGACATATGGGGCAGTCTTCCCAAAGCTCAACTTTTCGTCTCCCAAGGTTCTGACTTGTTTGCATTCTTTTCACTTGATAACTCAAGTCGCGCAGGACGCATCCTGGATCCTCCCGCAATCGTCTCCGTGTAAATGCACATCCCCCGCGGATGTGTACATGCTCCTGAAGACGTCCGATTTCATAACCCACGACCTCAGCGCCGAGTCCGTGTTCGAGGGGTGCAGTCCATCAGACTCAGACTCGGAGTCATACGAGCTTGAGCTGGTGCTGCGCAAGTGGTACCCTGTCGACCGGAGCCGCGAGTTGCGGTGTTTCGTGCGGCAAGACACACTCATAGGTAATCTCAAATCATTATCTTACATTGAACATCGTTCAATTCAACACAGGCCTCTCGCAGCGAGACACAAATTACTATGAATTTCTGAATGACGAGCCCACAAGAGCGGGCATCGTCTCGCGCGTGTGCGAATTTTGGGAGAAGAATATCAAGACAAAGTGGGAGGGCCCGCGGGACTGTGCGTACACTCCACGTCGTAAGAAACATCCTGACGGAGAGCAGATACGTTCGACCTCCTGCTGACGCGCGACCTGTCGCGTGGACATATCCTCGACTTTAACCCGTACGCGCCGCGCACGGATCCGCTGCTGTTTTCGTACGACGAGCTCGCGCACATGGGGGACGAGACAACGCCGGAACTGCGAGTGATCGACTCGCGCTCACACCCAGCTGCAATGTCGAGCGCGCCGGCAAATCAACACAACATGATCCCCTTCGAGGCGCTGAGTATAAGCAGTGGGCGGGATGTTGAAGAGTTTGCCGAGGCTTGGAAGGAAGGGATTGTCCACAGTGTGGTGGACGAATCGGAATAATTATCCGTCGTATTTCAAATTACTGGAATCCACGTGACCCTACAACCTTTGTTCCTCCCGACCCTATGGCCAACGACTTCGAGATGCGGTTGGAAGCGGATCTCAGGCAGCGCGTCGACGCCATCCTCCTCGAAAACCCGGGCATGTCTCTCCAGGACGCCACGCGCGAGGCGGACGCCGCGCTCTTGGGACAGGCCGAAGCTGACCTCTTCCACAAAATCACTGACTCCGAGACGCAAAACAACCCCTTCCGTCCCCCCACTGGGTGCCCGGTTAATGATCTGCCGCCGGAGCTCCTCGCGCATATTTTCATGCTCGGGTGCAAGCTGGACGACGAGCATGAGGCGGAAGCGGAGGACATGGGCATGGACTGGGAGGACGAGAGCGAGGGGATCGATCTGGCGGACGAATGGGAGACGGACGACGAGGAGGGCGATGCCGACGAGGAGATCGTGCAGAACAGTGAGGATGTACACATGCACAGTTCTGCCGTACGGTCGCCACGGCGTGGCGCGGCGCCCCCGGAAACGGACGAGGAAGATTCGGACGACGAGGACGATGGCCTCGGAGATGAGGGCGATGACTTGTTCCTCCCGTTCCAGGGTAATTGGTGCTGCTTTTCTTTGATGATTTTACCGAACCCATGCTGCAGTCCTCGTCTCGCACGTATGCCGCCACTGGCGCGAGATCGCGCTCGGAACACACACGCTCTGGACAACAGTCCGATTTGTCGGGCATCTGAACACGGAAAAAGCTTCTGCGTGGATCGAGCGCGCCAATGACCTCCCGCTGGACATATTTATCGAGGCCACCGATGTGCATGATCCGCACCACGGTCAGGAGCAGGGAGATCAAGGTGAGCAGCAGGAAGGCGCCCAACCACCCGGCGCGTGGCCGGTCACCAGCATAGTTATGGCGTTCGACCCCGCCACCGGCACCCTCACGACGACTACGCACACTGGCCCGCCCTTTCACGACGGCGCGCCGCCGCCTGAGAGGCCTGTCGAGCTGTGCCTCTCGCTCGACGACCTGAAGGTGATCTTGGACCTGATCATCCCGCACGTCGCGCAATGGCGCATCTTCGAGGTCTCGGTCAACTACTACACGTACATGTACGAAATCCTCTCCCGGCTCGCGCGCTGCCCCGGCGCACCACTACTCGAGGAGCTAGGATTGTACAACTACGAAGAGACGGACCAAGAGGAGGGCGATGAGGAGACATTTCAGCCAGCCCACCTCGCCGAGGCGTTCCTCCCGTTCAGCGGGAACGCGCCGAAAATAACGCATGTGGCTTTCTGGGGCGTGCACATCGCGTGGGGCGGCGCACTGCCGATGCTTGCGGGTCTCAAGGAGATCGAGCTCGCGTACCACACGAAGGACGTCCGGCCCACCTTTGCAGTCTTCCGTGCCATGCTCAACGCGTCGCCCGAGCTCGACCTCTTATCCCTATGCTACTCGGGCCCGACGGGGGACATGGAGCCCGTCGCGATTCCGTCGCTGCACGCGCTCGTGCTGTGCGACATGGAGATGGACCTGGTGCAACCGCTCGTCGCGGCGCTGGAGCTGCCTGCGTTGGATGATCTCGTGCTGGATCTGCACGGCGAGGATTACACAGATTTCGCGGAGCAGCTCGCGAACAACGCACGGGGGCAGACGCGGTCGTTGCTTGCGGGACTTACGACGCTGAAGATTGCGGGGTTGCATTGCAACGACGCAACGTGCGATCTGGTGATGGCGCAGCTCGACGGGCTGAAAAGGCTGCATCTGAAGTGCGATGACCAGGATGAGGAGGAGGAGGAGGCAGAGCCGGAGGTGGACCCGTGGTTGAAGCGGCTGAAAGAGGTGAAGGACACGGGGGTGCGGTACTGCCCGAAGTTGGAGAGTCTGAAGATAGAGGGCATCGAGGGGGGCGTGCTGAAGGAGCTGGTGACCGCGCGGAAGGCGGCGGGGGCGCCGTTCAACGAGGTGTTTTTGGGGCGTCTGGACGACGTGAGCAAGAAGGATGAGAAGTGGCTCCGCGAGAATATCGAGCAATTTAATTTCTTCGATCCCTCAGACGACGAGGAAGACGAGCCTGTGGAGGTCGACGGGATGGACATTGATATATAAGATCTTGTAGTCCGATAAGAATAAAATTAATCCACGTAGAATACAAATTACAGCGCTGAATATCCATGTAGAGTACAGATTATGATGCGTTACAGCCAAAAGTTCATGCAGAACTTGAAGGAGTGTGGTGGACCGGTGTAGTATCAGACACGGAACAGTTTCGTGATTGACGACGGTGCGGTCATGATGGTTGGTGTGCCTGTGCGAAGCCCAGGACGACCTCCGGGAGATAGTCTTCGTCCTCGCCGGCAGGTGCAGCCGAGTAGGGCATCGCGACAAGGACGGAGACCTGGAGGGTTTCCGTCGAAGAGGTAGAAGAAGCCAGGGACGATTTAGATTGGTTGGCGGATTTGTCCAAATACAGGTCCGCATCCGCCGAGGCAGGCACTGGCTGTACTGAGATAGGCTACGGGAAACAAAGCGGGAGAAGGTGGAGATGCGTAAGATGGTAATATATAGCTGTGGCGGCTTACAATGATATTGGCCCAGGAAGGAGATGGATGTTTGTCGGTGAGCCACACGTCGTAGAGTTTTGGGGGAGAGACATATTTAAGACCCTGATCCGGGGGTGCGAGAACGAGGCCTTGGGCTGTCGCACGCTGGAGATTGCGGCGGTAGCGGAGGCGCACATAGCAGGTGCGAGAGATAATGGCAGATGAGACAACCAGCAGGATTATAAGGGCTGCGAGAAAGGTGAAACTGGAAAGAAATGAGCAAGGGTTGTGAAAGAGTGAATACACGGACAGGTAAAGATTGGAATTTGGGTCCTTGATGGTGGAGGTCGAAGAAGACGACGGGGAGGGAGTACCAGGCGTGGCTGAACTTGAAGGAGAAGAAGACATGGAAGAAATGGATGACCTTTGTTTTGATGGGATGATTTCGGGACTGGTTCATAGCAATTTGCTATGCACACTGCACTTTGCACATAGTTCTAGTTATTTCAAGGCCTCAGGATCTCCTTAGTGATAAAATCAGGCCAAAATCTAACAGGATCCATCCAAGATGCATCAAAGTTCTATCCATGGCACTTCATAAATCAGCTCGTCACAGGTGTGACCTGTGTGACTCTCTCTACTACGATGAGCGATATTCCTGGGCTCCCGAATTCGCTGAACCTGTCTCCTCATCTGAGTGCTCACAAGTACTTTCTGGTCTGCACGTTGACTGTGGCAGCATGGGACACGCTTGTTCTTTCGCCTAGGACCTGGCGTCTTATGCGCACCGGAGAATGGCCCATTCTCAAGGTCCTTTTCCACTTTTTGAGGGTTTTTATGCCCTTTGAATTCATCGTCGTTGGTCAGCCAGCTCCCCCTCAATGCCCTGCTTGCATTCTAATCCCCCTTCACCTCAGCTGTCGCCTTCTTCGACACAAAGTGGTCCCTCAACGTCCGTCGTTATCTCTTTTCCCTCTACTGCTTCCGTTAAATTCCAATTGCCTTTGCGCTCCAGACCTGCCAAAAGTTCTACCTCTTCGAGCCCATCTGCACGGCTATTCTGCTCGCTGCCTGCTCGGGTACGCATCACTCGCAATTATATCCGTTCACCAATAATATCGACCTTCCCAGCCATCCACGTTATTCGTATCCACGCGATCTATGATCGCAACCGCGCCGTTCTCGTGGGCATGGGCTCCCTATTCGCCGTACAAGTCGTCGTCACCGCCATCTGCTGTGGTTTCTACCGATGTACGCGCAAAATATACCCCGATAATCATCTTTTCATGCTCACTCCGACGACAGCGGTCCCTCTCCTCCAGGGCCAGGGCTGTATCGCTGGCCCCAGGCACAACTGGGTTGGCCTGTACTGGGTCGCCCCCACTTTGCTTTACACAACTTCGGTGGGTCCAGTGCGTTGCTGCGCCACAATCATTGATGGACGGCATTTACATTCAGGCTGTCCTCGCGTTGATGCGCTCTCTCAACTCCCTCCCGGCCAAGCCACTGAGCCCCTGGAAATTGATGCTCCGTGATGGGCTCAACCTCTACGGCGTGAGTGAACTCCGATCAAAGGCTACTTTGCTCGTACGAATCTAATTGTAATTCCCCCGGTAACCTACAGGCAATCTGGATTGTGAATATGGTCAACATGCTCTTCTGGTTCATCATGAAGCCAACCAACAACTCGGACCCGATCAAGACTATTGTCACTAGGTGCGTCTTATTACTTGGGCCTTCTTTTTTTATTCTCTTTTGAAATACAACTCTTCGCTAACGTGCCGCACTGTACAGCATGGCCGCCGTCCTAACCACCTCGATGTCCCTACGCATCGTGCTCAGCATCCGCGGCACGCTCGTCCACGGCGGCTCCTTCGCGCTCACCGGCTCCACCGTGCCCTCCAACTCGTCCCGCGCGACGCACGTCATCTCCGCGCGCTCGGGCGTCCCAACGCACAGCACGCACACGCCGCACACGTACACACTCGATGACATGCGCAGCAAGCCCGAGAACTCGTGGAGCGACCCCGACACACAAAGCACCCCGGGCGACGATAAGGGTCCGCTCTCCCTCGGCGAGCGTGCGCCGACGCCCCCGAATTTGGGCGTTAAGGTGACGATCGACCGTGAGGTCGGGTATGATTCGTACGCCAAGTAGACGCGGTGCATCTCACATATCTAACCATCCATCTATACTTACATCTACTAACACTTCTCGAGGACGGACGGAGGATGCCGAGGGATTTATCTTATTTGCTCTTTTTGCTTCGTTTATCTACCCTTATCTATGCTTTGCTGCGCCGAGGTTGCTTCACCTGTGTACATCTTAAATGCGATTCTGTGTACTTGTATTCGTGCGCGCGTTCGATGGGGGTGGGTTCCACTCCTGTTTTGCAGCGTATGCAGAAAGGCAAATCAAACCAAAGTAAGTACATGAGCAAAACAGAATGTCTCTGGCGGGTAGGGCATGCTCTGGTTGCGTCTGACGCGTATGGCAGCCAGTAGTGGCCGCGCAAAATTTTGACAATAGAGAGATCGTGCAAAAGCCGCACGGCGCGCAAGGCCTTTCCATGCGGATTTTTCGAAACTCTGCTGCGGCAACCCGGAGGATGATAGGAATAGTTCTGGGGGCGCTTGTAGGCCAACGAGCACAAATCCGCACGCGGCTTTGCGCGAGCTCTCTAATAACAAATTGAATGAAAAAGGGCACATCAATTGTAAAGAAGGAAAAGGAGACGGAAGGGGAAAAGCATCCACAAGCTGATCGCCTTGAAAGTGGCATTGTTCATTTTAGGAGAGACGGAGTTCAATGGTGTAGGGAATAAGTACCGAGGAATGAATTGAACCATGGACGCGAAGGGTCTTCGTGATCTCAGGAAAGCGCAGTGTATCAGAGGGGGAATGGGTTCAGTCCTAGAATATGGGGAGATCGGAAGACGGGTTCTTCACGATAGTGATTACAAGTTGACCCCACAGTTTTACACGCGTCCAGCGAGCAACAGCGGGCGGGATCAAACGCGACGCCAGTTCGGCATCTGTCCACCATCGTGAAGCGATCATGTTCGCCAGAGAATCCTTCGCAAAGTTGTCCCCAATGTGGTCGAGACACAAATTGCGCAGGTGAGGGACCAGGGGGGTCACACCGGTTTTGTAGCGTAGTGCGTCAATGAGAGCATCATCAATGCAAGCAGTGCAACAAATTATTTGACGGAAGGGGAGGGGGGCGTGAATGGAATAAACGAGGAATGAAATGTACTGAGGACGCGAAAGGTCGTCTTGATCTCGGGAGAGCGTAGTGTATAAGAGAGGAAATGGGTTTAGTCATGATATCGGGAGATCGGGAGACAGGTTCTTCACGATATCGATTACATGTTCAATGTTGCCACCCAACAGTTCTACACGCGTCCAGCGAGAAACCGCAGGTGGGACCACACAGGACGCCAGTTCGGCGCCGGTCCACCATCGTGAAACGATCATGCCCGCTAGAGTATCTTTCGTAAAGTTGTCCCCAACGTGGTCGAGACGCAAATTGCGCAGGTGAGGGACAAGGGGGGTTTCACCGGCTTTGTAGCATAGAGCGTCGATGAGAGCATCGTCAATGCAAGCAGGGCAATAAATTATTTGAAGGCGGGCTAGGGACGGCGCATGGCGCATGGCGGTCCTCAGGTCCTCCGACTTGAGATACGAACTCTTCAACTGGAGCTGGGTAATGTTTGGCGCCCGCAGCTGGAACGCTGTGAAGCTGAGTTGTGTCCATGCGTGAATTATATCATCCATGCTCCCGAAATCCAGACGTAGAGCCTCCAGCACAGGAGTCGACAGGTGCTCCAAAAATGGTATGACACGTCCCGCCAACCCAAAGAAGCCGAAGGACAAAAAATGCAGGTGGCTGAGGGCGAAAACGTCTTGTCTGGCTTCGAGAAGCACACCCCGTCCCGCTGTGCTTACATCTGCAGAGATAAGGTTCGCGCACTGGCCCAAGAGATCGAGGGCGATATTGGTAAGGTCCGCATTGAGAATGGTTGGGTGAGTTGGGCCCAGGGCATGAGAATGGGCAGCCTTGCATTTGAAGAAAGGTCAATACGCAATCTGCGGAGCCTAGGGACAGTGGTGAACGATAGAAGGGCAGTGGGGTCTACGTTTTCGGTGAAACTTCCTAGAGTCAGCTCTTCGAGGCTCTCTAGCTTGCATTCAGCCAGTTGGCTGACCAACTGGCTGATTAAAGGCGACGCGTAGCCTGGGGAGTAAGGCAAGTGCAATGAACGCCATCGAGGGGCAGTCCTCAGAACTTCATCCGATATATGATGGTCTCTTCTGCCATGTTCCAGAACCAACGAGACGCCTACGGTAAGCGGTGCAGAGCGATCCAGCCATGCTTTCAAACCATCTGTATAAACCTGCTCTTCTTCGTCACTTCTACCCGGTCGAAGGTCTACCACCGTACCCGTGGCCCATAGTCGCGGGGTGCTATGGGCGAATCGTCTCCAATCTGAGCAGACCTGTGATATTCGAAACACGTCCTTGGGCATATAGTTGCGAATCGAGAGCTCGAAAATCTCGGCCAGTAATTCCACTGGAAGAGTGTGAATGGGCGAGATGAGGTGTCTGAGTGCGGCTACGCAGGCGCGCTCGCGATCACGAAGTTCGATGAGGGCGATGATTCGCGATTCGAGGGAAGTAAGTTTCAATTCTGATTCTTCGATGAACCGTTTGACATCCGCGTTGGAGCTTTTCCTGGTTCGCTCCTTCTGCTCGAGGACAATAGCACGCATGGATAATGGAGTGGTGGCCATAAGGAGGTCAGGAGGTTCGAGAGACTAGACTCTAGATTCGGTGGATGCACTTGCCCCTTGGTGGCAGGCGGAGGGCGGACCTGGCGGAGTCCGAAACGGGTTAGGCTTGGATTTACGAGTACAGCTTAGTACGAAGTGCCTCGGAGTTTAAAATACTTGATGGTATGTCCCTGCGGCCTCTCAAGGCATCTATTTGCATCGTTTTTTTTCGCAGACGCGAATTTCAATGAATGAGAGATCGGTTCATTTTTTTGGTGGATTTTAGGCTGAGGGAATAAAGGCCCTTGAGCATTTCTTTCCAGCGACTTTCGTCCGGTGATTGATGTGATTGATGGCTCGGCGTTTCCATTGCGCTTCAATTTCAAACTCCGAGGCACTTCGCACACTACCGTAGTTAGTATACGTGATCTGAACGACTATCTTCAGAATCACGCCCGGGAGACTATATAGACTCGAGGCTGAAATCGAGCCTAGAAACGGGTCACATTTCGGCTTTTTGATCGGCCTTGCTCTTGCCTTTTGCTCCATGGCAAGGCTCCAGTAAGGCTCATCTTCAAAATAACCTGTGTAGCGCGCTGTCGCGGCAGAGCCCACTAACCTCTTCACTTCCAGGGCTAATCCGACCATATTTCTGTTTTACGCTTATTTCCTTTCTGAACTCTCAAAATAATTCAGCGGAAGTTGACCCCAGGTTTCTGCAGATTCCAGCGCGCTTTACTGACATTTCCACACCTTTCTTTGCTTTCTGCTCGTTGTGGCTCGAATCATCCCACAGATCATTGCCAGAAAATTTGGATACAATGATATGGACTAACAAAGCATATGATTCTGGCAACATGGCTTGCATCAGGCATCTTGGAGGGCAGCGGCTGCCAGTGCACCTTTATGAAGTTATCAAGTCGACCCGAGTGGAACAGAATGTTCGGCTTTTTAGATTTTCTGGGCAGTTGGGGGTCAAACCAGAGCTCTAGTAAACTATTCGCCAAGACTGTTGAACTAAAGCCAATGGTATATAGCACTTGAAATTGAATGAAAGTGGGAGCCCCCATGTTTTAAGAATTTATTTATTTTGCGCTATACAGCTCAACTTCCTAATTGAGGAACAAACAGACACTGATAATTGCGGCTCAGTCCGGCCGCCGATAGATTCTTCACCAATCTATATGTTGAGTAACAAGACAGCAGCGTATGCTGCAAAAATAAATGAGTTGTTTGAACGAAAATCGAACGAAGAAGAAGAGAAAAAAAACAGCGGAAGTGTTACTCGAGAGCCTGGGAGAACGAGAACTTAGTTCCAAACAGAAACAAGTGTTTAAAGCCTCGATGTAAAGATCCAGCCCGCATACGCAGGCCGGATCAGTACATATTATGTAAATTGTCATAATTGTTCGCGGGAGTGCACGTGACAGTGACGTGACGGGCAACTTTTATCCACCCTACGTTGCACTCCCAGAGGTCTATTGAATATAGTCTTTGGAATTGTTCAATTGGGTGTGATATATTAGTTAAATCACCACCACCCTTATACTTTTTTGAACAACCTTTGCTCTCAACAGAGCACTATATTACAAGAAACCAAAAGTCTTGAAATTTTCGTAACACGACAATTGAAAGACCAATCAAACGATGCCTAGCAACTCAAACATCGTAAACACAGAGGGGAGCGCTAGTAGTGGGCCTAAGGCAGGCCCTACTGCGAGCACGGGCACGACTGGATCGACGCAATTCGAATCCGCGCGGTCTAGCCCGACTTCCTCCCCACCAAAAAATATTGCATCATCGACCAATACTCGACTCAAGGTGCATACCAACGAGGACGGCACTGGTACCTCGTAGACCCTGTATCCGGGCAGCGTTACAACGTATCTGACGATGAGTCGATACTCACGGACGGACACGCCAGGGCGCTCCCGAGGGACAGCCCACGCCCAGGGGCCTAGGAGTGAGACCGATAGTCAGTCCCCAGTAATGGAGGCTGATGCGCTGCCTAGCCCCCCGAAAGGGGCTTTCGCCAGCACAGAGGATATGCTCATGGACTTGATTAATACAGTCCGCAGCGCCCCTCTGTCTGAAGACCAAGCCGAGCGGTACAACACATTGCGTGGAGTACTGTCGTTGAGCAGGAACGCTCTGCTCACGACCACTGGGCTGGTATCAGGGCAACGCGCCCAAATCCGCAAACTGGCGGGTACTGTGCGCGATTTGCGGGACGATGTCGCATCCCGTATTGACGAGTTGAGCGACGCCGTGATTAACTCCGCCCACAAGATGGACACGGCCCTCGCCAACAACTTGCGCGTACTTCAAGCGACAGGGGCCACCGATGAGCAATTACGACAGCTTACTGCACTAGTACATCGCGGGCGTACTCGGCCTATGCCCGCGATAATAATGCCAGAAGTATCCGTGGACCAGCTCCCTGAGGCCCCTGAAATGGGTAACCTCAAACCCGCCGTGAATCGAGCACTGTCTCCCCCCAGGAAAGGAGAGACTCCTGACGAATTCTTCGCTCGAGGCGCGGCAGCACTGGGGCGCAGGGTGAAAGCTACGGCTCAATTTGATAGCCAGTTCACCCACACCCCTGAATTCGTACCTGCACCGATAATCAAAAATACGCGATTTGCAGGTAACGAAAGTGCGTCTAGTGCTGGACAACACCTAGGACACCTGGGCGCTGTACCAATAGCGCCCATGGGACTCAACCAGTCGGCTTCGGGATATGTGTTTTCACAAAACAACTCCGGAGCTGGAGCTAACACAATCGACGTGTTCTTGGCTGAGCAAAGCGCGCAGATAAGCCGCGTAGTTCATCGCCAGCTGGGGCAGACCATGGAGGCTCCGCCCCGTGCCCCAAAACTTAAAGATCCTCCTATGTATCGAGGCGAGGATGACAACGAAGCCTTTATGAAATGGCTTGGC
Organism: Mycena haematopus; assembly: GCA_029281435.1. Classification (NCBI taxonomy): domain Eukaryota; kingdom Fungi; phylum Basidiomycota; class Agaricomycetes; order Agaricales; family Mycenaceae; genus Mycena; species Mycena haematopus. Next base: position 248,726 of record JARJCV010000047.1, read on the forward strand.
CAAATCTGCACCTGGATGCAAGGATATTCCTTGGGCGGCTCCAAATATGACGCCAATCACATTGTATACTTGAAGACCGCCCTAGATTCGCATGCACTTGACTGGTTTAACTCGGAAGTGGAGCCCACTGACCGAGAGAGCGAGGTTGAATATACGTTTGAGGCAATACTCATTGCCCTACACCGTAGATTCATCACCTCCGCCACTGCGATGCGTGCCATCAAGGAATACGAATCCGTTCGTTATGACCCGACCCGCGGTGTTGAGTACTTGGCTAGTGAGCTACTGCGCACTGGTAAAAAGATGAGGGAGCCGCCGACCGACTTTGATATACGACATCGGTTCATGCGACTCCTTCCCGCTGACGTCCATAACAAGCTGATTGGGCGAGGTCTAACCGCGGTGTATGCAGACTTGGGCACGCTCAAAAGCCATGCCCGAGCTTGGATAGAATCTCAGGAGCAGATGAGAGGCAGGGCAGCTACACCAGCTGCCCGCGAAGTGAGGGCGGGAACAACGCGCCCTCCACCAAGATCGGTCGCACGCCCACGTGCTAATTTCAGCTCTCCCTCTCCCACGACGAACGTGACGCGAGCTGCTCCCACTGCAGTGCGACCACCCGCTACCCCGGCCACGCCCCGGGTAACGTTCAATAACCGCCCAACGCAGGGCCCTGCTACCACCGCTGGGCCCGCGAATAGTGCAAGCAAGACGTGCTATGGGTGTGGCAGAATTGGGCACATTGCCAGTGACCCAATCTGCCCACGATACCAAGAGTCGGCCTCAACTCGTCCTCGGCCCGCTGCGCAATTGAGGTCCCAGCGGGTGCTGTCTAGCTATTCAGTAGACGACGACGCCGACCTAGACGAGGACTCAGAATTTGAGGACTTGGACCCTCATGTCGAGCTGAATGAGAATGATGCAGAAATGGGCTGGGGAGGAGCCCAATATGAGGCTGACGAACTCATTGACGACTACCCAGCCGATCATGACGACGAGGCAGAGACGCCCGTGGGCGAGGGCGACCCCAACGTCGCCCCCGATCTCATCGACCTCATGGACGAAGCAGAAACTTCGGAGGTGCGCGTAGGGGCGATGCGTCAGTATTATTCCATGCGCATCGAACACCCGCAACGCGCTGCACGTATATCGCCGGGTAGAAATACCCGCGTATTGATACTCGATATGGATCCTATAGTAATAGGAGTAGATGGAGGCGCATATCCGGAGTGGTCCGCAGAACGCGAAGCGCAGGATCGCGCCGAGCGTGGTACTGGGTGGGAACAGGAGTTTTCCACCCACGACGAGCTCCAAGCGGCAATGTTGTCTCACTATGGGACGATACCCACTACAGGGCCAGCCGTGCTTGAGGCCGAAGCCATCGAGCTCATAGGAGACGAGGAAAGGGCGATGACGGAATGGGAAGGGCTGATACAAACTCAGCCCACATTCATCCCTGGGTTCTCGGAAGTGCACTTGCGCTCCATGGCGATGGACCTTGAAGTCGAGACCGCAAGATTCGAGCGCATATTCGCCGACCTCCAACGTATACTTGGAGAGTTAGCTGGACTACTAGAACTAAGGACATCCGCTCAAGATCATATTCGGGCTCTTCGTGACCAAGCACCGGTGGCGCATTCCCGCGCCCCATGGATACTACATGCAGCAGCAGTCCGTAATCGTCGTGTACTCACATCGATTCGGATGAGCGTGCACATACTTGAGTATCGCTTGGTCCGTATACGGGCTACTCGAGTACAGCTCGAAGAAGAATTGACCAGACGAATGCTAGAGCGGGAGGAATACCAGCTGCTTCATGAAGCCAGCGAGGAATCCTCACCCTCTGAAGGTCGTCACGATGAGGGCAGCGATGCCCCTCCATCCCCAGAATCTCCTCCTCCAGTTTACCCTGGATCCCCACATGAGTCTGATGATTATTATTCATCGGACGAACAGCCGTTCTTATCTCGAGTCCCGGGATTCGATGAGGTGACTGAAGACCAATCACCGTCCCCCGAGTCCTCGATAGCGTTATCGGCGGCTCGCATATCTAGCCCGACGATGGACATGACTGGGCTAGACCCCGAACTCGACGAGGAACTTGGCGACGAAGGGCGCATTGAAGAAATTCACGCCCTATCGCAGCGAGTGGAGCATATATCCACCGTGAGACGACCCCGGGCCCTACCTTTACAGAAAGGCCCAGGGGAAGTAGGACTGATGGACCAGCCCTCACGCACGAGCAAAACTATCGCTTGTCTCTCGGCATTAATTACTATTGGGACTACGAAGGCCTACGCCCTGTTTGACTCGGGGAGTAACACCGACTCGGTTACTCCCGAATATGCAAACGCAGTGGGCGGAGTTCGCATTCCATTGGAAGAGCAAGTTACTCTACAACTAGGGTGCGTCGGGAGCCGATCGAAGATTAGCTTTGGCACCCGACTACCCGTAGAATTTGGAGGAGTCAAGGGCCACGTATACTTCGACCAAGTAAACTTGGACAGATACGACGTGGTAATTGGCACCCCGTTCATGAACAAGCACGGCGTAGTGCTGGACTTTGGGAGCCGAGAAATCAGGTTCCCTCGGGGAAAAGCGATTACTGCGCTAACCACACTTGAGGAAGCATCACTAGTGGACGCGCGGAAGTCCATGACCAAAGGGAAGGAACGAGCCGATTGACTCCCCACGCAGGCGCGGGAAGGGCTACTACGGCGCAGCCCTCCCGCGACGGTGGAAGATGTGGAGGATAGCGGCGAGGGCACGACACGATTACTGTCATTGCCCTGCGATTGCCCCTATGTAATTATGCTCGAAAGTGAATGTAACGTTATACTTGGTCCTGTAAAGCCCCGACCGAGCCGACGCCCTACTGTGGAAGAAGTTGAGGACGAGTCTAACACCACCGCCCATCTTCCATCGCTTCCATGGGATCACCCAGCCATATTGATGTATGAGCATGAGGTAGATCCCGAGGTCAATGAAATATCATACCAGGAGTCCCAGCCGGACTATGACGATGACACCGACTACTTGACGTCCATCTCGTTCGGGCTGATTGGTAGCCCACCGGACGTATTCAAGGAGAATAAATGGCATCCATTAGCAGGGGCGATGCCTGGGCTGTTCGAATCCGCCCGGGTATCGACTCACTCTTCAAACACCCATATATCTAGTATGGGCGACATCGACAATCATGGGCTGTGCGACGAAGCCCTCGAAGAAGCGGTGAAAATACTAGCGCTAAGGAGTTCCCGAGTGGTCGAAGGATTGAAGCTGGCAACAGCCGACGATGACTCGAACACTCGGCTACACGAACTTAGGGCCCGATGGTTCGCTAAGTGCGCAGACTTAATGGGCCCTATACCGTTGGAACTCCCCCCACTACGAGAGATCAATCATGAGATCAATCTTATAGACGAGAACGCCCAGTATAACTTTCATCTACCTCGCTGCCCTGAGGCACTTCGCCCGGAATTACGGGCGAAGATACAGCGATACACCGATGCGGGATGGTGGGAACTAACCCCCGTCCCTCAAGCGGCTCCTCTGCTTTGCATACCCAAGAAGGATAACAAGCTACGCACGGTAGTTGACGCACGACAGCGCAACGATAACACGGTCAAAGATGTTACTCCATTCCCTGATCAAGATTCCATCCGTATGGATGTGGCGAGGGCGAAGCATCGGTCTAAGATTGACATGTCCGATGCGTATGAACAAGTACGCATACTGGACAGGGATATTTGGAAGACGGCCTTTGCCACTCCTTTTGGGACCGCATTGTCGCGAGTAATGCAGCAGGGCGATTGCAATGCGCCCGCCACATTTCAGCGGCTAATGACCTGGATATTCCGTGATGTGATTGGGGACTTCATCCATGTTTACCTGGATGACATATTCATATTCTCGGAGACCGTGGACGAACACGAGCGTCACCTAGACCTCGTGTTTACCAGACTCCGAGAGCAGAAGCTATTCCTTAGCAAGAAGAAGTGCGATCTATACTCGAAAGATATGGACTGCCTTGGTCATCGCATCGACGACCGAGGGCTTCATGTAGACAGCGACAAGACCTCGAAAGTATTGGACTGGCGGACTCCGCGGTCCCTTGTCGAGGTCCAGCGACTACTTGGATTAATCCAATACCTTTCTCATTTCCTCCCAGAGGTATCTCACTTCACATCGCCACTGGAAGGAATATGTCGGGGCGGACAATCGTTCGTTTGGCGCCCCTTTCACCAATTATGTCTCGAACGCATCAAGGCTATAGTACGCAAAACGCCTATACTACGGCCAATAGACCCAAAGAACCCTGATCCGATATGGGTCATCTGCGACGCCTCGGTAGTCGGGATAGGAGCAATGTATGGGCAAGGGCCGGATTGGAAAACCTGCCGCCCGGCGGGATTTTTATCCAAGAAATTCACCGCTGCCCAACGCTCCTATAAGACGTACGAACAAGAGGCACTGGCTATCATTGAATGCCTCCTGAAATGGGAAGACAAGTTGATTGGCCGCAAGATTACTATTGCGACTGACCATAAAGCCCTACTCGCGGTGAAGACTGCCGCTAGAAGTGGGCTTAATGGACGACTCATACGATGGGATGAATACCTATCCCGATTCGACTTCGAGATTGTTCATGTGGAGGGCGTACTTAACAAAGTCGCCGACTGCTTGTCCCGGTACTATGAGAATGACACGGGCGAAGACTTTTACGAGGACTTCGAGTACGTCACGGCGGACGCCCGATTAGACCCGGAGTTGGAATTCATGACCCGTGGACGTGAGGACGAGCTAAAGGGCGCTGATATCGCCCTCCTGGCTCGTCGAGTAACGGACCCGGTGGAAGCCCGAGTTATCGAAGCAGCTGAACTAGAGAAACACGCTGAGTCCATGGATAGCCGTGGATTCGACGCTTCAGCTATATCCCTCGAGGAGTCTTTGAGGTCCTCCAAGTTGGATCGCCCACTAATGGAGGGCGATACCAATTTCCTCGCTGCGGTCAAGGCGGGGTATGAAAAGGACTCCGTACTATCTAAAGTAGCCATCCGTCCCGAGGCGTATCCACAATTCGTGATGGATGGAGGCATCCTATACGCCCGCAACTTAGCTGGGCAATTGTGTTTAGCTATCCCGAGGAACGTTTTGTTAAACAACAAACGAAGACTTACGGAAATAGTAATCGACCAAGCACACAAAACCTTGGGCCACCTTGGGGACAAGCGCACGGCAGAGTATGTCAGGCGCTGGTACTGGTGGCCCAAGATGGGCGTAGAGATATCGGCTTTCTACAGTGGGTGTCAAGCATGCAAAATGTCCAAGGGCGATACACAGAGTCCTGCTGGGCTATTGCACTCGTTACCCATACCACGACACCCATGGGATTCGATAGGGATGGATTTCGTAGGGCCGTTTCCCAGTTGCTTGGGCTACAACTACATGCTGGTCGTTATATGCCGACTTACTAGCATGGTAGCCCTAACTCCAATGAAGGTTACCGACACTTCCTCCGATGTCGCGTGGTTCTTCGTTAGAGACATCGTTCGCCTTCACGGGGTACCATCAACGATAGTCTCGGACCGCGACGCCAAGTTCACTTCGAAATTTTGGCGCGAACTACATCGACTTACTGGCACGAAACTATTAATGTCTACCTCATTCCATCCTCAGACGGACGGAGTATCTGAACGGGCCATACGGAACGTTACACAGATACTCCGTACAACCGTGGATCCCACGCAACGCGACTGGGTATACCTAGTACCCATGATCGAGTTCGCTATCAACTCCAGTATCAGCGCGTCTACGGGATTCGCCCCGTTCGAGCTGAACTACGGTTACGTGCCACGGATGGGTGGGATCGACCCCGAACCCACCGAGTTCCCAGGAGTCCGTGAATTCGTCAACAAGGCACTAGCCAATATTGCCCTTGCCCATGATAACATCATAGAGGCAAGGGTACGCACGGCATTCCATGCCAATAAGGACCGACGGGTGGAAATTCCATACGATGTGGGGTCCTTGGTATATTTATCTACCAAGAACCTCAACCTTCCAAAGGGGCGAGCTCGCAAACTGGCCCCCAAATTCATAGGGCCTTATAAAATTATAAAGGCCCTACCTGAAACGTCCAACTATACGCTGGATCTTCCTGAGGAATTGAAACGCAGGAAGATACATCCGAATTTTCACGGGTCCTTGTTGCGGCCTCACGAGCCCAATGATGAATCAATATTTCCCAGCCGGGAGGCCAACGGTTCTATGACTTTGGCGTCCCGGACGACCAAGAATGGCTCGTGGAAGAAATAGTTAAGCACAAATGGATAGGGAAGAGAGTGGAGCTGTGGGTGAAATGGACCGCGGGCGATTACACTTGGGAATCGCCCCGGGCAATGAATGAGCTACAGGCTCTCGACGAATACTTCGAGGCCCATGGCGTGTCGCGATGGCAGGATCTGCCAAAGTCGACAAACCCGTGACCGCGACTAGCCATCACCCATCACAGCACAAAGATCCACAAACATACGTCTTTTCTCTTCACTCATGTCTGACGAACCGCCGCAAGTCGTCATGTCCCCAGGGGGCGTCTACTACATACGCCCCTTGGTCGGAAGCAAATGGGAGGGTCCCCCTGGCGATAGGTTCTTTGTCAGGGCGCTCGACTGGCCCGACAACCTGCCCCCTCCCCCGGATACGATGAATCGAGCGGCCGTCCCGACTACCCAAAATGCAGCACGCAGACCGCCTCCTGAACCAGTGGCTAGACAGCCTCCGGCACCCCCTGCTGATTTGCAACACACTGGGCTTGGGTTTCACAACCCACGCCCTATTGCTATCGCTATACCAAACCCCGGGCCTGGACATTTCAATCCACGCCCGGACCGACCGCTGCCTCCTCACCCATCGGTAACGCGGTCGAACGAAGAACAGTACAGTTCTCGCAGTGGCCCCCCGACCCGTCGTTATGATCCGCCCATGAGCGATCAGGTAGCCCGCGGCCGTGATCGAGAGCGTTACGCTTCCGAACAGGCCCGGCGAGAGCGGTACGACGCAATAATCCACGAGCGGGAGCGCCATCGCGAGACCTACGGCCGACTGCCTACATTCGGCAGTCTGGATGGTGCCCGCGACAACCATCCACCGGTGTTTGGTAACGTGGGCAGTACAAGTGAAGGTCAACGCCCTCCGGGCGCACGCCGACACTTTAGCCCACCTCCGCCAGAGTCTCGCACGCATTACGAGTCGCTCCCTTCGATATCTGAGGCACCTGCGGGCGAGAATACGAGTGGACCGCGACCTCGCGACGACCCACCTCGCGGGGAGTCGCGAGATAACTACCCTCGTGATACTCGCCCTGGCCCTGCTCCCTACCGCGAATTTGGGCCCATTGGATTTGAAACCAGACCGCAGGGCGTGGCAAATCGGAGGGCGCGAGGAGGATCACTCCGTAGTGAATCCTTCCACTCCCGCACCCCAGTGCGGACTGATATCCCAACTCGCCACAGCGCTGTGCCTCCGTTAGCGGAAGGGCGCAGTATCCCTGATGTGGATAGCGCGCCCCGCTTGGACAATGGCCACCCAGCGCTTCAAGAAGTGATCACTGCCGAAGATGTGAGCGACTATGGCGACTCTGAAGGCAGCACGGACACCAATGCACGCGAGTCGCGCTGAAACGCTGACTGCGGGGCTATATGTGAAATATGCGCTTTACAGAACTGGAATATCCAAGTCCTATATGCAACACACAACACTAACAACACACTGCAATCTACGTGCGGGTTCGGGGTTCTAATCCAGTATAGATTATGGCAATTTGGACTTAGTTCTTGTGTGAGTGAAGTGTGATTTCAACTCTGCAAGACTGAAGTTCGACTAATCAAGG
>JARJCV010000470.1:0-27667 GCA_029281435.1 Mycena haematopus
CCGCTCTGGGTTTGCCTGGAAGCTGTTAGCAATGTGTCTGGAAGGTTCTGCGCAGGAATAAATTACAGAAGGCGCCGGGGTCGACGACGCGCCCCGAATAATACGCGGACATCGCCGTGCTGAGTGATCAAGTCAAAGTAGACAAGGAAGTTCATTTTGTGTGTCTGCCGAGAAAAGAATGTCAGCGGATCGCCCTATGCAGCCTGAACTTCTTTGTCTACTTTAACTTAATCACTCAGCGGATAGTCAATGCAGCGTTCGAGTGAATGCTCAGAGGGCTTCCACATATGGAGGATCGCTGAAAGAAAGTTTCGAGGCATGAGAGGAGAATAAGCTGTTGGACCCCGACGCCGTTCGCGCGCACATACCACAACCAGATCTTGAGCAAAGTAAGCAGGGAGAAAACTTGCAAGCAACCAGGGGCCGATCAAGGGAAGTGGAAGCAGATTGGGTGTTGCCGCGCTCTTCTTACACGAATATGTCGTGCGGTACTTGTTTATCTTTAGCGGCGTCTCCAGTAACCGATGTGCATGATTACAAAGATGGCTAGCGAGGGAACGGAGTGTGCTTGCACTGGAGAAAGCCAAACTGCTGCCGACGCTGAAACGCCGAGCAATGGGTTGTTCCACGCTCGTGGGGAGGTCGGATTGGCCGTGGAGATGGCGGGCAGCCGATGGAGTGGCAGAAGCATGCAGAGCGACGGCAAGAACGAGTTGAAAGCACTCTCATGCTCCTGCAATAATAGAGTGGCCTTGACGATTCAGGCCCCGGAATCAATGACGCGATAAGTGATTAAGACGATTTACCGTCCCGACTGCCGGCGAGACGGAAGCTCATCTTTCCGGAACATTTCTATTTTGCGCCACCACTCGTGGTGGGTAGGAAACAGTGTCAGGAATGAGAATGGAAAGGCAGTGCCTCTGGGAACCGCCCCATGGATCCATGTGCTCTTCGGAAGGTACGAAAACAAATTCCGAAAGGTTGAGGGCTGTGGATATTTGGACGCACATTAAGCACCCCGAGCACGGAGAAGCCTCAGAGCCACTCAGAGCGTTTTCCCGTGTATGGAGCGACTGTGGAGCGACATTGAATCCAGTTGGCTGCCAAACTGTGCGCGTCCCAGAAGGAGATCGATGGCAGGAAGATCTTGTGGAAGAACAGGGAAGAACCATCTAAAAACCGATCAGACCTGAAGAAATGGTGTCTAGATTAGTTGCATCGAATTCCGTGCTTTCAACGGTCACTTAATCGGGGGACCATAGATCGCACTCGGAGACTTGTCGGAAGGTGATCTTCAGTAAAAGTTCCAGTTTTTTCCTCTTTCCAAAGGCAAAATTCGGCCAATGAGAGAGATTAAGTGAAGCCGTGAACTTCTGGAATCGAGGTTCAGCCAGACAAGTGAAGATTCGCAAGGTTGTCGCCGGAGAAGACCAGTGGCTAAAGCTCGGTGGAATAAAAATGATGGTAACACTGTGTCACGGTCACTCTAGACGCGCGTATGGAGCCTTCAAAAGCGATTGTCCTGGCAAGTCCACGGCCTTACCGACCTGTTTCCTTTCTCCCCCACTCAGACCTTTCGTGAACTATGACCTTTGTACTTCCTAACACTGCACCGAACACCCGTAGTGCTCCCCAACAGCGCCAATTCAACCCATATAGCGAGAATGGCGGGACTATCCTTGCAATTGCTGGGGCGAACTTCAGCGTGATCGCAGGGGACACCAGGCAGTCGGAAGGCTACAACATTCAGACAAGATATGCACCCAAGGTGTTTCGTCTGTCAGTCGAATTACTCAACCATTATTTTCCATTAACGTGCTTTCAGGACGGATAAGGCAGTATTGGCGACGAATGGATTTGCAGCAGACGGTAACATGTTCGTGAAGAAGGTCCGCCAACGACTGGAGGTATGTTTGCTTTTCTTCGTCAGACCATTGCCACTGTTTAACGCCGTATTCAAGTGGTATCGCCATGCACATGCCAAAGACATGTCATTACCTGCAATAGCTCGCCTGATACAAACCATGCTTTACCAACGCCGGTTTTTCCCGTACTACGTGTACAACATTCTTGGCGGGATCGAAGATGACGGCAAGTTTTCTCCACTTCTGAAGCCCAACATGTGGATTGATCGATTGATCTTATACAGGTTCGGGCGCTGTCTATTCATTCGACCCCGTAGGTTCCTACGAGCGGGAAACTTGTCGCGCTGCGGGTGCCGCATCAGCCCTGGTGCAGCCATTTCTGGATAATCAGGTCAGTCCTCGAGTTATAAAATATCTATTCTCTGGTTCGGTGCAACGGCACGTTACTGTGCAGTTGGGTGGTTTTCAATCAGATTTGGATCCGTACTTGCCGTTGAGTGGATTTATTCCGATGAGCGAAATATCCCGTATTTTGGCGCCTTCAAGTTTTTCCGTCCCATTGTTTCGTTTATTCCGTCTTCGCCCGGTTCCATCTTCGCTGCAGCATGCTAGTTCCTGTGGCACACTCGAGAAATGATGCACTGTGGTAGGATGCATGCCGATCGTTCACCGACATTACCCCCTCCTTCTGCTTCCACTTCAATCCCCCGCCGATACTGAGACCTTTTTCAGATTTATTTCAAAAACCAGACTGCTCCTCCGGGAATTGCACACCCCACACACCTTCCTCTCCCGCACGTCCTGTCACTCGTGATCGACTCCTTTACGAGTGCAACCGAGCGTCATATCGAGGTACATTTTAGTATCTCTTGCTTAGTGCGCATCTCTCACAATTTCATGTTCAGGTTGGTGATGGGCTTGAAATGTACGTCGTCCTCGCGAAGGGGAGCCCAATACAGGGCCTGGACACGATCCATGGAATCACGGAGCTGACCAACACTCCTGGCGGCGAGCGCATGTTTGTGATACGGAGAAATCTGAAGCGAGATTGATTCACCAGCGTCGTTTGTGTCCGTTTTTCACCCACGCCCTATAGAACCAATAAACAATTGGCTACTTTCCTGTATATTTATTCACCCCATAGAGTTTTCGTTTCATTCGGTATTGGTATTCGGTCCGGCATTAGCACCCTCATGTATTCTAGGACTCTGTAGACATTCAATTCCATTCGGTTGTCATTCGTTGTTGTGACTGGTCAGCAGGTTAATGCGTTCAGGGTAGTTATGGTTGATTGGTCGGGCTACGCGACATTCACCCGGCGTGTGCCGCATTATTCGCTGCTCATCCTGCAGCAAATCGCAGAGAAGAGAAGAGCGTGTTCCACGCGACGTCTAAATGCCTGGACAACTGATGGTCAATTCTATTGACAACTGAGAAGGCGGCCGCGCTGCACGGCAGTTTTAAATATGCGGAAGGACCATGTTCGCTGGTGGCTGAATTCACCATCGACTTCCACGACTCGTGCCGCCTTTCGTCGGAAATATATGGGCTGTTGCGTTGGGATGTTGATACAAGCACTGAGGTCAGTGGTAAGATGACCTACCGAGTTTACTCCTTGACCTGAGAATCAAAAATCTCTTCGTTTCAAAAGTTGTGTTTCGGGACACGGGCATCCGTCCAAGGCCTTCTCGAAATCCTCGCTCAGAAGTATCAAGCTGGGACCAGCATACTGGAATCTTTTCGATCACCATCTAGCCGTCCAAACGATGATTCTATTAGACACTAGCACGTTTTAATGTATCCCGGTCACCAGACAAACTGCATATCTAGTCGTTCACTAGCGCAGAATAGTACGGCTATCTGATGTTTCAAAATTTGTGCAATCTTCCGAGTCCGCCGATGGGCGGACCATCAATTATCGAGTTTAGAGTTCACGCTCCGAACGTCCATGGATAATTAGGTGTGGGATGCATCCGACGTCTCGGATACTTATCTTTGGTCTAAAATACCTAGTGAAGCACCTGATAGCGCACCAAGTGAAATATTTTCCCCCTCGTTCCCCTGCCTTTTGCGTTTATTGTGAATGGTTCGAACACAACAAATGGTAGTCAAGTAATCTGTTGAGTCACTGTTCTACAATGGTCCTCCTGCGGCAATCGAGTCTTGATTTGACGGGATGTGCTGCAGAGGTCTTCGTATTGATTTGATTACCAACCGACCACAAGACTCATCCAAGTCATCCGAGACCCTGGTTCAACCGCGATTCCCTGCGCCTCGGTTTATCGTAATGACTGGCAGCTTTAGGTACGTACAGGTCCGGTTCAAGGCCCTCGGATCTGGATCCTGACTGCCACTAACGCTCTGCGAAATGAAGCGGAGCCAGTGGTTTAGACTGATGAGATTTGATGTAAAACGAATTGAATGGGATAAGACGGTGTCGTTAGTGTTGTAGATAGGCCACTAATTTAAATACAGAATTGGGCGGTTCATTTACGGTCCCTGTTGACCGGGCGGCAGGTTTTTCTCTGCTCCTCCTCGACGTGACAATGAACTGAGATCTTCTGTCGCGCAGCCATATCATAGTCATATCAGCCGACCCGTTTGCGGTCCCCAAGTTTGACAATCACAGTTGAATTTAAAGATATTTCATTTAGGTCAAGGTTCGCTCGGTGAAAGCCTGGATACAATATGTCCCCCACTGAGTGTTCCCGGCGAAAGGGAAAGAACCAGCTCCAGAGTCCAAACAAGGGTATATTCCTTTTATGGTAACAGAGATTCGATTTGGCGACCGGCGACTTTCGGCCCGACTCCATCATCTAATTCGTTCACACACCACGACATCGCGATTCCGAATGCCGCCCTTCTCAGTTGTAGCAACCACCTGCGATCAAGACAGCAGCCAGGCTGGAGTTCTCATTGATTGGCGGTCAGCCTATGGTCCAACGGATGCAGAACAAGCGCACATTGTCCGTGAACTCCATCTTTGCTCTGTTCAGGCGGCTGAAGAATTTCCAGTGGTCTCGCAGACGTAGACTCTGCACAAGACCCGATAATCAGTTCTTGCGTTGCAGCATGTCCTCTCACGCGGTGCGTAGGCAGAAAAAGCGACTCCAGACTTGCTCCAGGCGGTTTCTGGAGTAAAAAATGCAATGACAGCCTCTGACTTCTCGTCGACGGCCGCCGTAAGTAGCCTGTGACTAGGCCCAGCCGGACAAAACGAGGGGTTGGAGCCTGGGTACTCCCCATGTTCCACGGAACATTCAGGCCACTTATAAGCCCGACCCAAGGCTTTGCCCGCACTCAAATGTCTGTTTTTACTCGGTACCGATAAAACCCCGCTTTTACCGAACTTTCTCCTCCAGTCGCAGTATAAAACGTATCCACAGGGCAAGAAGGCAAGAATTCGCTCGCTTCATGCCTAAAAAGCGCTGTTTGCTCTCATTACTTGTCTGCGTGGTTTCTGTCGCAAGCAACAGCATAGTATATGATGGCCGGGTGCCTTTTTCGATGCAGGCTGCAGCTCTGGACACGTCGACGGGCCCATTTTTAACGTGCGTCCATCAGATACACGATGGTCGTTGCTGGATTGTTGATTGAACGCACAGGGCGGTCAAGGGGCAAAATGAAAGTGCAACATATGCAAGTACAATCATTCCACCTGCCCGCGCGAACTACTTATGGCCACATATTTATAGTACACCGAATTCCTTGGTCACTCCGCCCTTCCCACACCGCTCTGGAACAAAGAGGGCCGCGCAGCCGAGCAGGTCATCTCCATTAAAATAGACAACACGTCCGTCTTCGTGCCGGGCGGCGGGCCACCTCAATTCGGGTTTCGGCGGACAGAGCTGATCGCGCAGAAAAATGGGAATTCGACGTTCCTGGACGGGGAGATGGAAACCGGGGGTGTCGACGTTTCATTTTTCGATTCAAAAGGATTTATCTCGCCCGTTGAACTACAGCCATGAATACCAGATCGTGTTTATTGAGCCGAGTGACGGAACACATGTATTCGGGATTCAACTAGGTCAGTCGGTGTTTCCGGCACGAGTACCGCTACCGTGACTGCGCATTCGCTGATTTTTTATTGGCTGTTACGAACAGGATCCCCGTTCACGGATCCAACGTTGGCATTGCCTGCGGCGAATGCGCATTCCTTCAAAGTTCTGGACCACGCCTTGAATGTCCTGTTCAAGACACCTTTCGTTCCTCTCATTTGGCATAACTTTGCGATCACGGTCGACTGGGATAATCGCACACTGGCGGTGGGGTACTCGACCGAGGCCTTCCCACTCCGCGAAGTGACTCCAACCACCGGCAATCCCACCGCCACTGCCGGCGCCATCGGGGACTTTCACTTTGGAGTGTTGAAGGTCCGTTCGGTTAATTTCCGCCTGCGGTGTCGGACCTAATTTCATTCAATGATTAGCTGCCGCTTGTAAATCCAAAGGATTCACCTGCTGATCAAGGCGATGTTGTTCATCACGGAATTCAGGAGGGAACGACGGAAGGATTATTTTATTCGGGTGTTTTTGTGGAACTTGAAAATAGAATCCTGTTAGAAAGAGGGAAGTAAAGGCCGTATGATTTGTAACAGCGCCCGCCTAAAGGTGGTTATTCACAAACAGAATGTTTGTGCTCTGGGTGTTAGGAAATAGGAAAACATCAGTTCGGTCCTTCAATCGTTGCCGACCAGTGCCGATCAGCCGTTTGATAGCTCCGGGCATATTACTGCGTCAACATGGTCTCGCGGCACCCATGGCACGGGTGCCGTGACCGTTCCGTCGAAGATTAGCCGCGGCACGGCTACGGCACGTGTCACAGCCACTACGGGCCGTTGACACACGGCATGCCATCCAGAGGCGTAATTGTAGTCCTGTGGTGGTGAGCTTGTGTGGGGGTTTGAATTTTAGCACCCTGTATGCAATTGATACTCACCTCACTCCTCCGTGCCGTCCTTCCTAAAATTGAACCCAGCGGCCAAAGCGGCTGTGATGCCATCATGTGAATCAGTTCCAGGGGCTCGGGTTCCCGCGCGCGAAAGTCGTGAGTCGTCGCGTCCTTGCTTGTGCCCTCAGATCGTCGTCATGTTCGCTCCCTAGACAGCTATCGTGTTGTTCAGCTCGCCTGCGAAAGTGAAACGTGCTTACAGTACACGCGAACCAAGTTGCCAACCGTCCAACTCTCCTTCCTCGCAGCACGTCCCTAGTGTGCTCACTCGTCATGCTTTGGCGGTAGTGCGCAGGATGCGCGTCGGGATGCAACATCCTCCCTCAGTCATCATCCCGAGATACCCCGTTCGACTCGGAGGCTTTGCCTTGTGTTGGTGTCTTTCTCTTTTTGTTCGAGCAAAGAAGTAGCAGCATTATTTAGCCCCTCAAAACACCCAAAGAAAAGGCAGAGAGGTGCAGCGCTGCATGTCAGGGTGCAATTTGATGTTCTGAAATAAGTTAACCCGAGATACCTCGTTCGACTCAGGGCTCTGCCTTAGCCCAACCAAGGGGAATCCTTTTTCTTTTCATTACGAGCGAGCAGGGAATAAATAGTGGCCATCTACCTTGGAAAGAAACAGTGGAGAGGCACAGTGCACGTCGGGATCCAACTTGGGAAATGATTGAACATTGAGAATACCTCGTTCGACTCGGGGCTCTGCCTTGTGATGGTTTGGAAATTCCTTTTTCATTTTGTTCGAGCAGGGAAGAAACAGCTTTCACTTAACGCCCCTCAAACACGGACAGTAAAAGGGAGAGAGGCGCAGGGTGCGTCGGGGTTCAGTTTGGTGGTTGCAATGTCATTCGGGATACCTCGTTCTCGTTCGACTCAGGGCTCCGCCATTCCCAGGGATATAATCCTTTTTCACCAGAAAGCAAAAGGATAATTTTATCACATCGCACTCACCGAGGAAGAAACACCCAGCACATTTTTTCTGAGAAACAAGAAAGGTGTTCAATTTGGCGCTTGGCCAGGGATAGCACATGTTGTGGTTCAATCCAACACCCGATCCATTCAGCACACTTTTATTCCGCATTCAAGGCCCACTGGACCAGACAGGCGAGAAAAAGCCGCAGAGGCGTAGGGTGCGCGTCGGGTTCAAATATCTGGTGTATAAACATATTATCTCGATATCCCTCGTTGCTTTGCTATGCTACTAATTTTTGTTCCATTCCTTTCGTTAGACTCACTTCCATCAATCAACCGTATTCAAAAACCCCAAAAGAAAAAAAAGCAGCAAAAAAAGCGCAGGGTGCGCATCGGGTTCAAATGAATCCTTGCGCGTTCCACATTATCTACATCCCTCGTTCAACTCGGGGCTCTGCCATTTGGAAGCAGTGTTTCCTTTCCTTTCTTTTACGGGACTCAGACAAAGACAAAGGGAACATGTTTTTGATGTTATGCTGGACGCGACTTGAATTTTATTCGGCCGCTCGTCGGCCAACCACAAATCAATCATTTAGGCGCTCGCCTCATTGATAGACGCGGAAGATTTTCGTGGTCGCACAGCACCCTCAAGTCCTGCTAGTCCTGCAAGCGCATGCGCATGGCCAGGTTACCGCCGCCGTCGTCCGTCGTCAACACAGCCGTCGTCGTCGTCGTCCGTCGTCGAGAGTGGGTGGCGATAGATTCTCCAATCCAATCCAATCCAATACACGGTACAGATGTATACACACAGATGCATACACAGATGAAGCTTCGAGATAGCTTGTGACACGACGATGTGGGGCGTAAAGCTTGGAGGGGGTAGGGTAGGTAGGTGATACACTGCGCGCCTCAATGAGCACTGAATGAACACTCGAAAAGGACGAGAGGCTCACCGATCGCTTGCGTTCCAAACACACACCCCACCCCCAAAAAATCCACCCTGTTAAAACCGGTTAGAATAAAATAAAAATATGGAGCCGAGTCGCTTTCCTTTTCACGCCCTTCTCCCCCTCCCCCTCTCCCCCTCTCCCCTCCCTTCGCCCTCGCCCCGCCCATACCACCCCGCGTCCCGCCCATACCCCTCTCCCCTCCCCGTCTTCGCACACTCCCTCCCCCCCTCCCTTCCCCTCCCCCCCGTCCCCGCTTCGCACACCGCTCCTTTAACGCCTCGCGCTCGTCGTTCCAAAAGTCGCGCGTGTTGAGCGCGAGGAAGAGCTGGTGCCGGGCGTGGGTGGGTACGTAGCTGGGCGCGGGGGTTGGTGGGTGGGTACGGTACGGGGCTTGGGCGGAGGCGGGGCTTGGCGGAGGCGGGGTGGGGGAAGGGCGCGAGGACGTCGACGTACCACGGGAGGCGCGGGTGCAGGAGGCGCATCCTTACCTGTCCGTGTGCGGGGGTGAGCAAGCAAGCAGGTATGAAATGAGAATAGGAAGAAGATGTGGTGGTGGGACGGGAAGGGATAAGGGGATAAAAGAACGAAACGCACGGTAGGCGGCGTAACCGCAGGCTGCAACATCTCGCGCTGGCTCCGCGGCTGGAAGTTCCCCATGAACTGCGTGTCTTCGGGGTCGTAGCTGATGTTCGGGCGCGAGGCGGTGTATGTGAGGACCGGCGCGAGGGTGCGCTTTTTGGTGTCGTCTGGCCAGCCTGCGGGTCAGTGGCAGCATGCAGGGCAGTGACGCGAACACAGGTAGGCCGTGAAGGGAAGGAAGAAAGAGGCGTACCGCTCAAATCCACCTTCTTCCCCACACGAAACAGAGACGAGAACGAGATATCCGCGCCAGAGATCCCGCGCGGCGAGTACCCGTCCCGCCAGTCCTCGGGCCGGCGCGAGAGGTTGTTCTCGTCGAACGTCGCGGGATGCCCCACCCCCCGCCGGAGAACGAGGTGGCGCGGCGCCTCGACCTCTTCTTCTTCATCCCGGGCGAGCGCGGCTGCCCCTGCGAGTGCGTGCGCATGCGCTCGGCGCCGCCGTCGTCGTGCCACGCCGCGCGGGGGTCGTGCTCCCATGGATCGCGCTGAGCGCGCAGGTCGTGCCCCAGCGCGCCCGGATCGTGGACCTGCGGTCCCTAGATCGCCCACTGCGGAGGGCGCTCCGCCATGCGCGGATCCTGGCCTCGGGCGGGCGCCTGTCCCGACGCCTCCCGCGGCTCGCCCCACGGATCGTCGTCGCCATCGTCCCACCCCAGCTCTTCCAGCGCCTCCCTGGACATGCCGCGCCCGCTGCCGCCGCCGCCGCCGTTGAAATACGACGCCCCAATCGGCTGGCTGGAGGACGACTCCTGCGGCGGCGCGGCCATGGCGCTGAACCCGTCCATGTGGCACGCGGGTGCGGAGTGCAGGGGCGCTTGTTGGTTGTAGTGGTCCCACGGCGAGGCCATGCCCTGCGGTGCGGGTCAGCCTTGGCGGGGCATGACGGGCGGCGAGTGTTGCTGCGGCCACGGGGACGGCTGCATCGGTGTGTTGGCCCACAACGGGCCAGGCGCAGCAGCGAACCGGGTGGATGTGCGTATTGGACGCCGGTGTGAAATGGCCAAGAGCAGCCTCTCAGCGCCATGATTATTCCGTTTCCTGCTCTAAATTCAGGATGAGATGGATCAGCAAAAAGGTAGAGAAGTCGGGTCTCACTGTCGCAACCCCACTCGCATATGTATCCCGCCATTCCTCTTGTGCAAAGTGGTAACGTGCACATGCTGGTACATCGGTCACCGACGCTGGTATTCTCGTTGCGAATCACAGTGTAGAGGACGGCGAGGGCCTCGCAGACGTCGTGCATGGCTTCACCCTCGTCCTATGTCGCATGCCAGTGTGCGGACGGGGGTGCGTTTGGCGTCGTGATTTTGAGTGGGATAATCTGAGATTCACATCGAGCAGAGGGAGCAGTCAGGTCGCGCTAGAATTCATCGCGACGGCTGGGAGGAAACGCGCGTGTTATACTTCGAAATTGACATAGAAACATAGAAAGCACGTCGGAAAACCCAAGGGAAAACCTGCTTGTAGACGAAGAGAAGGAAGCTTGCGGATCAGTGGCTGTGGAATTTCCGATCAACGCCCCTGCGCCTTTCCCTCAACTTGCATGCAAGTAAGCCAGTACTCCGTTCCAGCTGCCAGCAGAATTCAAGTTTTACCGTTCATTCAAGTCTTCCTGGGTGTTACTTGTTTCTCTCATTACTTTCCGGCGAAATTCGGTCAATCTGCCGACCCGAAAGCGTTCGTTTTCCTGATACTTAGCAGGACACTCAACTTGAAGCCCTAGGGCGTCTTTCTCGTACCTCAGGCCAAGCCACTTATCCTGGGTGACCATGTACCGCCCGTGGGACCTCGAATCAATACCTAAAGTTCCGACTTCACGCACGGACACTAGCGTTGCCCAGCAAACACTCAATTGTCCTTCCTAGATCTATAGATGAACTTGCCGGTGGCTCACCTTGTGTCTACTTTGGATCTCAATTCGTTATCGATGACTCGTTTACTGCGCTTTCGACTCGTTTGCGTCCATTGCCCAGTGGGTACTGATCCTTATTTACTACAGTATTAGCGCGTAGTATTGGCCCACAGCATCAGTATCTAGCCGAAATTCTCTTTCACCTCTTTTTCTTGTATTCTGCTTATTGTTGTAAACCCAATGCATTCTCAGGCTGCGAGACGACTCGAGCTTCAGCTCAAACGGGCTGAACATGTAGACTTACTCCGCATTTCATCATTGTTAGGGCAGTGACTGCAAATTTGATTCATACATACAGGCTGTACAGCCCAGCCTCATCACAGTAAAGTCTGTTGCATACCCACATAAGTACTCGTCACCTGCTGCGCTCTGCGACGGCCCATCCCCACCAAGTAAATCCAACCTAAATAATTAGGTCAAGAACTGGCTTCCTTTACATCCACGCCAGCCTCCAAAAGCGAGTTCTCCTTACCGCCCACGGTCAGAGCGCCCGGTCTGCCAAACGCATACCGTCCCCCCTCGCTCAAGACGGGCCCATACTTCAATCTGATGCGTCCCGGCTCACTCAAATTCAGCTCGTTGAGCTCGGGGTTGCGCGTCGCAGCCAAGAAGTCGCCAAAGTTGCTCCCTGTTGCGCCGCCGAACGCCTTGTTCTGGAAGAGCGCGATGGTTCCGAAGACGTCGCACAGGAGCGCGACACCGAGGCCGAGCCCTTAGGTGAGCCACAGCCGGCGCTTGTTGTACACGAAGCGTGTGCCGTCATTGCTGTAGATGCAGGTGGTGGTCATAGACTGCGCGCGGTCGGCCGCACCCCCGAGGATCGAGAGGGTGATGTTTTGGAGGAGCGACTCGAAGATGGGTGGGATGTCCTCGATGGGAATCCAGGTGAATTTCTGGGCGACGCCGGCGAAGAGGGCGGTGGCGGTTGTCTCCATCATCTGCGTCTGGCCGAGCCGGAGGGTGTCTGAAGTATAGGTGAAAGAGATGACGGGAAGTGTTTGGACTGTCACACTGCCTATGGCGTAGGCAGAAATGCTAGCGAGGACAGCGTTATAGCTCGCCGTGGCATTGTACCACGCTGTGTGGGGTAGGGAGGTAGGCTGACCAGGGGCTCTAGCCTGCACACTGATGTTGGGAGTCTGGCCAGCGAGCTGTTGCGGGATGATGTTGTCGATGACAACAGAGGCGGTGGTGCCAGCAAACGTGTAGTTTGTGCTGTATGTCGAATTGTACGCAATGCAAGTGATGTTGTGTCCGCTGTCATCGGGACCAGCGCCGGTATAATTGTTGTAGTGCGCCTGAAAATCCCAATTCGCGAACGGAGTCTCGGTGCTCGGTGCCGTGATGTCTGTCTGCTCGGCGAAGTAGGGGGGAGGAAATAATAACGGCGCCGAGTCAGCTTGTGCGGAATTCCAATTCAGGGCGGATGGGTTCTGTGCACCCACTGAGCATGAATAAGATGGGCCGTAGGTGGACACGAGATATGAGCAGTTACGGCCGCAAGGAGACGACACACGCAATGGTTGGCCCCCGAGAAGCGTGGCTCCAACGATGTGTTCTGTGAGCGAAGACGGATTGAAAAAAAAGTCGGACCCGGCGTCGACCACTATAAGTACAGAGGTGAATTCACATTTCGCCCCCAGGACAATGCAAAGTCGACGTACGGTCATACAGCAATTCAGTAGATGCCCAGTCAAATGTAGGGACTTGGCATGGGCCTGAGACGGCCGTAACATCGGGCTCAACGGTGAGCGTGCCCGGTGCGAAGGTGACAATGAGAGGAAAGGTCCACGCTAGAGCTGAGACGACGACAATTCCCTGCGCCGTCCGCCAAAAGTCGAGAGACAGAAATGCAAACACATTAGTCAGCGAGGACCACATGGCGTTCAGGCCGGATATGGAGACGGCACGCTTGCGCGCGACTCTCCAAGCGCATTGGAGGAACGCGGTGCCAGCGGAGACGGCGAGCAATGATCTGACGAGGAAGGCGAAGGCGGTCCCGATGGCGGAGGCCCCCGCTTGGGAGTGCACTCGGAACGACGACGCGGTGGCGCCTGAAGATACGGGGTGGCCGTCGAGGGAGGCGTAGAAGGCGTGATGACCACCAGCCAGTGCGAGTGCTGAAACCCAGGCGAGAACGATTTTCAAAAGCGGGATGTAGTGGCCGTGGGGGCTTTGAGAGGATGCTCCGAGTCGTTCCATGGAGGGAGTGGGAGAGAGCAAGGAGCGTGAGCGACGACGGCGCTTACTGTAAGACTAGCTGGCGAACTTTGAGCTGGAAGCACATGAAACAGAAGACTGAAGTTCACACCAACAAGTTGAACAACTGGATGCCATCCAATTACAGCACTCCTTTCCCATCGTCACTTCAAGAAGGGTTCCTCATCCAATTGTGCCGAACTCCCGATATCCAAGTTATCTTCTCGCTGTCCGTCTTCCGTGGCAGCCACGGTAGCCGATGGCGTGTGCGGGGCGTTTGCGGCGTGGTGTGGCTGGTAGGTCAGCGATTCGGGCGAGCGGTTGATCTACAAGCGGATACATATGTGGTGCTTCCGGACTTGCAAGCTTTTATCCCGCACTCAGTAACCCAGAGTGAGAAGGAGCAATGTGCGCGGTAGGATGGATGTGGAAGATAAACATCTTTTATGCGAGACATCATATTGTGGATCAGCATCATGATTTACTTAGGCGCTCACCGAAGCCAAGCCGGCCCGGCGCCAAGCCGGCGCCTAAGTGTCGGACCTCGGTGAAGCAGAGCGTCCTCACAGCGATCTCAACCACTGGCACCCGAGGAACAATCATAGACCCCCGTAGACCGTAGGCGCAGATATGGAAGTTGTATGGAAGAAAACTTCCGCTTACTTACCTCAAGTTACTTTAACTTACTTACCACGCCCTGCGCCACGGCGTCTAACGAAGCGACATTGCCGTGGACTGCCGTAGCACTTCTTTCAGGCTGAACACCGTGTCCGAAATTTCGAATCCCTTCAACTGAATTCTTCTTCATCTTCTGCTGTTGAACAAGCCGGGGCCGAATTCATTTCGTTGGAATTCTGCTTGAGTTCTGCTTCCTTTCTTAACATGAAAACTAACGCCGCAGCCGCCCTGATAACTGGTCACTGCACGAGCCTGCAAGCTCGTTGACCCATTCGGTTACATGCACTGGCATGGCTTCCAAATAAAACGCCGGTTGCCAGTCTCCCGCCTTCCTCCACGGCCTCGAGTCACGGCGTCGGTGAGTGAATCAGTGATTATTATTCGGCCAAAGTTTCAAACGTCTCCTCGGATTTGTTGTGGTCATCGCTGCCTCGCGGCATCTAGGAATACCTCCCAATAAGTCCAATTGTGGCTGCTGCATTCATTCCACAACACGACAGCCTGTGCACGGCGACACATCGGTCTTGTTCTGCCGTGATTTCCCTGACATGCGGCGTAAGTAAGTGTTCTATTCCGAGTCACAGCTGTGTTCACCAAATTCAAGTTTCCTGCTCACTGGAGTCCTTCGGCCGGTCACAAAAACCCAGCGCTATATTTCATTGGGCCCGTTTGATTTTACCAGTTTTTTTAGCCAGTTTCGACGCAGGAATTCGGAAACTTCGAATGAAGTAACTCGCTGCGTCATCTGACTCACCGCTCATCATTGACCTCTTGCATCGCTTTCGGCCAACTATTTGTCTTAGGGGAAGCAGAACCGATCTAGGAGTATGAGCCAGTGTGAGGCTAAGGGGCGCGAGGTACAAGTGACTCGGGAGAGTGCGGTGCGGGGCGCGCGGAATGGATATCGGAAGAATATGAAACCGTGGGAACTGATTCGGCGATCTCGGTGATGCTTCTTTCGAACTCAGCGCGCGAGCGTGCGCGACAGCATGCCCTTGTGTTCACGCGGTGCGTAGGGTGGAGGCATAGGATGTTGTGTGGGTGGAATAATACCATCTTTTTTCCGTCTGTCTTTACTCTACTTATGTAAACTCAGCTTTGTGCCTTGTATGGTGTACTCTCTCGGCTCTCTTGTCCAATCGCCCAACTCTCCCTCCTCGCAGCACGTCCCTGGCGTGCTCACTCGGCAAGCCAGAGGCAGTAGAACGCAGGACTCGGATGCGCGTCGGGATCCAATATCCTCTCACAGTCATCATCCCGAGACGCCCCGTTCGACTCGGGGCCCTGCCTTAAGAGGGCTTGAGGTTGGTCTTTTTCTTTGATCATGAACAGGAGAAACAGCTTTCATTTATCACTGCAACACGGAAAGGAAAAGGCAGAGTAGCGTAGCGGTACGCGTCGGTATTCGATTTGATAGTCGCCGAACTGAATAATCCGAAGCACCTCGTTCGAATCGAGGCTTTGCCTTACACTCTAAAGATGCTGTCTTTTTCTTCCGGCAAGGAAGAAAACACTTTCATTCAAGCCTCTAAAACACGGAAAGAAGAGGCGGAGAGGTGTAGGGTGCGCGTCGGGAATCGGGATCCAATATCCTCTCACAGTCATCATCCCGAGATGCCCCGTTCGACAGCGACTCGGGGCTCTGCCTTACTCTCGATTTCGAAAATCCTTTGTCTTTTGGTTCGTGCAGGGAAGATTGAATGGCTGTCATTTAACCTCTAAAATAAACCACGGAGAGAAAAGTTTTCTCTCCGTGGTTTAGGAGAGGTGTACTAGTAGGGTGCGCGTCGTCGGGATCCAGTATTCGATAAGTCAACCCGAGATTGTGATATACTGTACTATTACGACCAAAGGTTCAGCTTCCGCCTCACAGAGGCCTAATCCAAGTCATCTTAATTTTATTCCCTCCTCCCTTTATTATATCATATCAGTGGCTGTGACATTTGAACCCGTTTGGCGCCGGCGGCCCGGCAGGAAGTTTCGGCATTTCGGCATACTGACCACGACCTGCGCCACGCTGTGGAGTGCCGTAGCGAGTGTGAACACGGACTCCGAATCCCTGCAGCTGGATTCTTCTTCACATGAACACCAACCACACACGGCCGGCCGCTGACTTGGGTACTGGTAACTGGTAGACGAAGCGCCCACAAGCTCTTCGGCCCATCTGGTTACATGCATGGCTTCCAAATAAAACGCAAGCGCGCGCCGGTTGCCACTGATTCAAGTTCATGGCAGGCCGCAGTTTCAACCTCGCACCTCGCATCGTGGCCCCGGGTTCACTGCCTCGATGGCGAGTTACAGTAATTGTACGGCCAAGTTTCGACGTTTCTCAACAGACCGACCGTCTTCTTGGATTTGCATGCGTCTCCTCGGACTTCTGGATTCCAAAGTTGTTAAACGTTACGATCGCGTTGCCTCGCGGCGATCCAGGAATACCTCCCAATAAGTCCAATTGTGTGCTGGAATGCATCCACGACACGACAGCCTGTGCACGGCGACATTCTGCCGTGATTTTCCCTGACATGCGGAAGTAAGTGTTCTATTCACGCCGCGGCTGTGTTCACCAAATTCAAGTTCCCTGCTCACTGGAGTCCTTCGGCCAACTCACAATGGCCATAGAAATTCAGAGGGACGTTTCGTTGGGAACGTTGGATTTTCGCCAGCGGAACGGGAGGGAATGGCGGGAAAGAAATAAGTGCGATTCAGGTGACTCATCGCTCATCATTCACGTCCTGCATCGCTTTTCGGCGGAGTCTTTGTCTTCTACTCGTGCTGCTGCTGTTACTTCCTTCCTATATTGACTCCCTGCATCCCTCCCTTCACGCACTCATGAATCCAATGTGGAACGGCGGCATGCCGCCTCTAGTCCACCAACATTCCGGACGCATGATTCCTCCCCCTGCAGACGCAGCCTATGGCGGACAGCCGGAATTCCACGCGGCCTTCCCCGCGTTCCAACAGCAGCAGCAGCAGCAGCAGTGCGTATCCCTTCCTGTACTACGGCAAGTTTAGCTCCAACAACAAGCCAGGTGGCCAGGCGCGCAGGGGACACCCTGGGGTAATGGCGGCGGCGCGCCGTGGCCCAACGCCACGCCCGGCCCGTCGTGGGCCAACACACCGATGCAGCAGCAGCCCTCCCCGTGGCAGCAGCAGCAGCACACGCCGCCCGGCTGGGCACAGGCGCAGCCCGTCATGCCGCGGCAGGGCTGGGGCCCCGCGCCGCAGGGCACGCCCGCGCCGTGGGGCGGGAACTCCGGCCCCCCGACGCCGTGGGACACCTGGGGCCAGCACGCGCCCCCGCAGCACCCGGACGGGTTCAGCGCGATGGCCGCGCCGCCGCAGGAGTCGTCCTCCGGCCAGCCGATCGGGGCGTCGTTTTTTAACGGCGGCGGCGGCGGCGGGGGCGGGGGCAGGCGCGGCATGTCGAGGGAGGCACTGGAGGAGCTGGGGTGGGACGACGGCGACGACGACCCGTGGGGTGACCCGCGGGAGCGGGAGCGGGAGACGTGGGGACAGGCGCCGGAGGCGTGGGGTCGAGGCCAGGATCCGCGCATGGCGGAGCGCCCCCCGCAGTGGGCGAACTGGGGACCGCAGGGGCACGACCCGCGCGCTTTGGGACACGACCCGCGCGATCCACGCCCGACATGGGACCACGACCCCCGCACAGCAACAGCATGGGAGCACGACCCCCGCGCCGCCGCCGCGTGGCACGACGGCGGCGGCGCGGAGCTCATGCGCACGCACTCGCAGGGGCAGCCGCGCTCGCCCGGTATGAAGAAGAAGCGGTCGTCGTCGTCGAAGCGGCGCCGCGCGGCGTCCTTCTCCGGCGGGCAGCCCCAGCCGCAGGGCGGGTGGGGCATCCCCGCGACGTTCGACGAGAACAACCTCTCGCGCCGGCCCGAGGACTGGCGGGACGGGTACTCCCCGCGCGGGATCTCTGGCGCGGATATCTCGTTCTCGTCCCTTTTCCGGGTGGGGAAGAAGGCGGATTTGAACGGTACGCACTTCCGTCCCTTCACAATCTGCTCTGCGTTGATTCTGACTTGCGTCCGCGTCTCGCCTGACTTTGCGTTCTGACTCCTCGCAGGCTGGCCAGACGACACCAAAAAACGCACCCTCGCGCCGGTCCTCACGTATAACGCGTCCCGCCCGAACATCAGCTACGACCTGCGCAGGTCCCCCGAGGACACGCAGTTCATGGGGAACTTCCAGCCGCGGAGCCAGCGCGAGATGGTGCAGCCTGCGGTTACGCCGCCGACCGTGCGTCCTTCCTCCCCGTTCCTTTCCTTTTTATCCCACCATTCCACCAACCACCGTCTTCTCCTCCTTCCTTCTTCCTCATCCTTACTTGCTTCTCCATCCTTACTTGCTTCTCACCCCCTGCACACGCACAGGTAAGGATGCGCCTCCTGCACCCGCGCCTCCCGTGGTACGTCGACGTCCTCGCGCCCTTCCCCCCACGCACGCCTCCCCCTTCCCCCCCACGCACGCCTCCCCCTTCCCCCACCCCCCGCGCCAGCCCCGGGCTACGTCACCCTGCACGACCTCCTGCACCAGCTCTTCCTCGCGCTCGACACGCCCATCGCCGCGCGCGACTTTTGGAACGACGAGCTCGGGCGGCGCGAGCGCGAGGGGCTCACCCGCGCTTTCAAGGAGAGGTGTGCGACGAAGGGGGAGTGGGCGCGGGAGGAGCGGATGAAGGGCGTGAAACGGTAAGTGATCACTTCACTTCGTTGCCCGGCGCCATATTTTTATGTCATTTTATTCTGACTGACTGACGGTGGTTTTTTTTGACAGGGTGGATTTTTTGGGCGTGGGGTGTGTGTTTGTGGGGTTGGTGAGGAGGGGGGGGTGTGGGAGATTAAGACGGAGAGTAATCATTGACTGACCGCATTTCTTTTTTTTTTTCAATCGGTGACGAAAGACTTGTTTGAATTGGTGAGTAGGCTTTCTGCCTTTTGAGTTCGGAGGACCCCAGCTCATCTTGGCGTAGCGCTAACTGACCGACTGTATTTATCTATCCGGATCTCCTTTTCGTCTCACTCACTCACCCAAATCATCTCGAATCATCCATCCGTGCTTTATTGGAATGGAACTCAAGCCCTGTCGTGCTCGTGCGTTTCCGTCCCTTTCCCTTCCAGTACCTACCTACCTACTACTCACTCATACTCAGTCGTGCCATGGCGCAGTGTATCACCTACCCTCTTACGCACCCCTCCGAGTCTTACGCCAGCATCGTCTACCTACCCCTCCAAGTCTTACGCCCCGCATCGTCGTCTCGAGAGTCGCAAGCTATTGCTATTTAGAAGCTGTCGTTGCTTGATCTCACTCACTGTACTTCATCTGATCTGTGTGTATACATCTGTATTGGATTGGAAAATCTATCGTCTCTCTCGAGGACGGACGACGGCGGTGGTTCAGGCCAAGGACGATGCGCTGGCAGGATTTGGGGGATGCTGTGCTACCACGTGTACCCGCCTCTATCAGCTTTCAGGTCGCATCTATCAGGCTGAGGCGGGCGCCTAAGTTACAAGTAAATCATCTTGTAAATCATAATGATACAGCCAGCCTTTACTTTACGTCGCGCCCCACTTCCCACTTTCCGGATGATTCTATTCTATTTTTTGTTTTTATTCTTCAAGCTTCTACAGAAACACCCGAATAAACTGTAACAAACCCCTCCTCCGTCCGAGGCCCCTCCTGAGTCCTGGATCCCAGACGAACCACATGCTTGAGTGATTAGAATTTAGGGCCCGCTGATAATTGGGTCTTGGCGAAGAATAATTAATTGACAATTGACAATTGACAATTGTCAGTGACTGACAGGATGACAAGTAACAATCTGATAATATTACCAAAAATGTGCAAAGAAAATCAAGAAAGCTATATGTACAGCGGCTGAGTACTTGGTGACGACTGCCACCCGTCCAACCCAATCCCAACTGACGTCAGACAATTCACCCATCGAGTCGCACGGTTCTGGCTCAGAACCTCCAAGTTGCTCAAGTCCTCCAGAATCTTGTCTTTGCCATCAACGAGCATTGCTTGATGGCCCAGCAAATTGGGATTCACGTCCTTATCCATGACGAAAGGGGTGTATGAGGGATTTGCCAACTTTTTCCTTTTTTTTGGGGAGAGAGCTTCTTATTTGCCTGAATTGCTTCAATCCTCTGCAAAGAGTGTGCAAATTTTAAAACAAATTTCATATCAGGCCTTGAAAGCTAAGTTGAAAAGTCTTTTGAATTGTACGATAATCACCTCAACCGACATGGGGAACTCATTAGATGTCACCAGCACCAAAGGGTCTGCTGCAGTTGTGTTGCAATCAGTTTTCACATAAAGGAATAAAGCGGAAACTCACTGTTGTTGTGTGTCTTTATGTACATGGTCATTGGCAACGTCAACAACGAAGCACTAGAACCAAAAATAGTTTCTAACAGCTTGTAAATAAGTCACAAAATCTGAGCGCTGCTACTATTTTCTACTTTTCTACTTTTCAATAGACGTCTTCAGTGTTCCCAAAATGGCTCACCTGCAATTTATAAGAACAATTACTAAAGATACATGAAACCTCCTTACATATGATCATGATTTCTATCATACCTCTATATTTCTAGCATCCAACGTCTGCTTTTTTCTGCTTCCCAATTGGAAACCTTTGTTTCACAGCACGAGACATAACCTCCCGTGTTCTAGCAACAAGTGTTCGGATAGCAGGTTTACGAGGGAGTGGAGAGCCTTGGGGTAGAATTGAATTGTTGGAGTCAGATAACTCTTTTTGGCGCTGGATCATAGCTAGGGTATCTATAGTCCACAGTGTGTCTGGATGGTTATCACCTAGAAACTGTTTCTGTTTTTCCAGCACAGTAACCCCGAGTTCTTCAGCCTTTCGATGCTCTCCCAGACCTGAGTACATGTTGGCCAGATTGCCCATGGTACGCAGTGTATCTGGATGGTTGTCACCCAGAAACTGTTTCTGTTTCTCTAGCACAGTAACCCGAGTTCTTCAGCCTTTCGATGCTCTCCAGATCTGAGTACGTGCTGGCCAGATTGCCATAGTTTGCAGTGTATCTGGATGGTTGTCACCCAAAAACTGTTTCTGTTTCTCCAGCACAATAACCTTGAGTTCTTCAGCCTTTTGATGCTCTCCCAGATGTGAGTATATGCTAGCTAGATTGCCCATAGGTCCACAGTGTATTTGGATGGTTGTCACCCAGAAACTGTTTCTGTTTCTCCAGCACAATAACCTTGAGTTCTTCAGCCTTTCGATACTCTCCCAGATTGAGTGTGTGCTGGCCAATTGCCCATGGTCCGCAGTGTGTCTGGATGGTTGTCACCCAGAAACTGTTTCTGTTTCTCCAGCACAATAACTATGAGTTCTTCAGCCTTTTGATGGTCTCCCAGACCTGAGTATTGCTGGCCAGATTGCTCATGGTCCAGTGTCTGGATGGTTGTCACCCAGAAACTGTTTCTGTTTCTCCAGCACAATAACCCCGAGTTCTTCAGCCTTTCGATGCTCTCCCAGACCTGAGTATGTGGTGGCCAGATTGCCCATGGTCCGCAGTGTGTCTGGATGGTTGTCACCCAGAAACTGTTTCTGTTTCTCCAGCACAATAACCATGAGTTCTTCAGCCTTTTGATGCTCTCCCAGACCTGAGTACGTGTTGGCCAGATTGCCCATGGTCTGCAGTGTGTCTGGATGGTTGTCACCCAGAAACTGTTTCTGTTTCTCCAGCACAATAACCTTGAGTTCTTCAGCCTTTCCATGCTCTCCCAGATCTGAGTATGTGCTGGCCAGATTGCTCATAGTTCGCAGTGTGGATGGATGGTTGTCACCCAAAAACTGTTTCTGTTTCTCCAGCACAATAACCTTGAGTTCTTCAGCCTTTTGATGCTCTCCCAGAGCTGAGTACGTGTTGGCCAGATTGCCCATGGTATGCAGTGTGAATGGATGGTTGTCACCCAAAACTGTTTCTGTTTCTCCAGTACAATAACCTTGAGTTCTTCAGCCTTTTGATACTCTCCAGATCTGAGTATGTGCTGGCCAGATTGCTCATAGTTCGCAGTGTGGATGGATGGTTGTCACCCAGAAACTGTTTCTGTTTCTCCAGCACAATAACCCGAGTTCTTCAGCCTTTTGATGCTCTCCCAGACTGAGTATGTGGTGGCCAGATTGCCCATGGTATGCAGTGTGATGGATGGTTGTCACCCAAAACTGTTTCTGTTTCTCCAGCACAATAACCTTGAGTTCTTCAGCCTTTTGATGGTCTCCCAGATCTGAGTATGTTTGGCCAAACTGCCCATGGTCCACAGTGTGTCTGGATGGTTGTCACCCAGAAACTGTTTCTGTTTCTCCAGCACAATAACTATGAGTTCTTCAGCCTTTTGATGGTCTCCCAGACCTGAGTATATGCTGGCCAGATTGCCCATGGTCCACAGTGTCTTTGGATGGTTGTCACCCAGAAACTGTTTCTGTTTCTCCAGCACAATAACCGAGTTCTTCAGCCTTTCGATGCTCTCCCAGACCTGAGTATGTGTGGCCAGATTGCCCATGGTCGCAGTGTGTCTGGATGGTTGTCACCCAGAAACTGTTTCTGTTTCTCCAGCACAATAACCTGAGTTCTTCAGCCTTTTGATGCTCTCCCAGACCTGAGTACGTGTTGGCCAGATTGCCCATGGTCTGCAGTGTGTCTGGATGGTTGTCACCCAGAAACTGTTTCTGTTTCTCCAGCACAATAACCTTGAGTTCTTCAGCCTTTCGATGCTCTCCCAGATCTGAGTATGTGCTGGCCAGATTGCATAGTTCGCAGTGGATGGATGGTTGTCACCCAAAAACTGTTTCTGTTTCTCCAGCACAATAACCTTGAGTTCTTCAGCCTTTTGATGCTCTCCCAGAGCTGAGTACGTGTTGGCCAGATTGCCCATGGTATGCAGTGTGAATGGATGGTTGTCACCCAAAACTGTTTCTGTTTCTCCAGTACAATAACCTGAGTTCTTCAGCCTTTTGATGCTCTCCAGATCTGAGTATGTGGCCAGATTGCTCATAGTTCGCAGTGTGGATGGATGGTTGTCACCCAGAAACTGTTTCTGTTTCTCCAGCACAATAACCGAGTTCTTCAGCCTTTTGATGCTCTCCCAGACCTGAGTATGTGGTGGCCAGATTGCCCATGGTATGCAGTGTGGATGGATGTTGTCACCCAAAACTGTTTCCGTTTCTCCAGTACAATAACCTGGAGTTCTTCAGCCTTTTGATGCTCTCCCAGATCTGAGTACGTGCTGGCTAGATTGCCATAGTCGCAGTGTGTATAGATGGTTGTCACCCAAAACTGTTCTGTTTCTCCAGCACAATAACCTTGAGTTCTCAGCCTTCGATGCTCTCCCAGATCTGAGTATGCGACGGCCAGATTGCCATGGTTGCAGTGTGGATGGATGGTTGTCACCCAGAAACTGTTTCTGTTTCTCCAGCACAATAATTGAGTTCTTCAGCCTTTCGATGCTCTCCCAGATGTGAGTATATGCTAGCCAGATTGCCCATGGTGCAGTGTGGATGATGGTTGTCACCCAGAAACTGTTTCTGTTTCTCCAGCACAATAACCTTGAGTTCTTCAGCCTTTTGATGGTCTCCCAGATCTGAGTATATGTTGGCCAAACTGCCCATGGTCCACAGTGTGTCTGGATGGTTGTCACCCAGAAACTGTTTCTGTTTCTCCAGCACAATAACCATGAGTTCTTCAGCCTTTTGATGCTCTCCCAGATCTGAGTATGTGTGGCCAGATTGCCCATGGTCGCAGTGTATCTGGATGGTTGTCACCCAGAAACTGTTTCTGTTTCTCCAGCACAGTAACCCCGAGTTCTTCAGCCTTTTGATACTCTCCCAGATCTGAGTATGTGCTGGCCAGATTCCCCATGGTAGACAGTGTGGATGGATGATTGTCACCTATAATCTGTTTCTGTTCCTTCAGCACTTCTTCAAGCAGCTTTTCATACTGCTTATATTCTCCAGCTCCCCAAAAAATCAATCCATGGTTCAAGCTGAAATCCAGAGCTACTTCTGCACCATTGTGTATAGCCAACTCCACATGTGGATATAATGCCACACTTGCTAGTTGAATATCTTCTGTTGAGTACTTTGAAATAGCCATACCAAGAATAGATCCAATCGTAGACATATATCTTTCTGGACTGCTAGCTGTTTCTTGACCCCAGACATGTACTAATGGATGAATAGAGAAGCGCTTTGTCTCTGTATTTAAGCTAATTAATGAGTAGGCCTGGATCTCACTCATAGTCACAGAAAACTGCAAAGAGTCCCATTCTCCAGTTGATCCCAGAAAATGCGAGAGAAATTCCAGAGTTTCCTTTAGTTCTTCTTTGGATGGACCATCAACTTTAAACTTGTACTCAGACGCATCACTGAAGATGTCCTCTGAGATTCCATTATAATGGAGGAATGAACAATGCTGCAAGAGCATAGCAGCTGGTGGACTGAGTCTATCAAAGCTCATTTGCCACGTTGTGTATACTGTGTGGGCATAATGGTCATGGGACTGAGCAGGCTTTTCACTAAGTAAGTGTGCTTGGTTCTTTGTATAAAGAGCCAAATAGCCACTAAGATCTTGAGATTTTGATATAAAGGCACCAGCCTGAACAATTGCCAGAGGTAGATAGTATAATGCCTAAAGAAGTATACCTATTAAAATTGAATAAGCTAACAGAGTAAGTTGTCTCACCTTGACTATTTCTGTTGCAATTTGTTGAGTACCAGCTGTGAGGTTGTGAACAGCACTTGAAAGCAATAAAGCCACTGCATCACCCTCTTCCATATCTGAAACAAGAGAATGTGACCCAGCATAAACACATAGGCCAGGGTTTCGGGAAGTAATAATGATATTCCCATAATTGCACTGGGGAATATAATCATTCAGATTGATGCTTGGATCATCTGCATTGTCAAAGACAAGAAGCCATTCTTCAGATCTGCTAGCCAGCCAGAGTAGACCATCTTGATAAGAATTGCCAGAGTTTTTTATAACAGCTATGTTCTTGAGACCGGTCTCAATTGTTGCAATAGTGCTAGTGTCAATGAAAAAAATGTCTGAGAAGCTAGAACACAAAACTAGATGAACAAACATTCCCTGGTTGGCAGTCAAGCTTACCAAGATGTAGCCTCATTTATGAATTTCAGAGCAATCTGAGTCTTTCCAGCACCTCCAAGTCCATGTAGCACATAGACATGTTGGCCTCCCTGGTTAGAAGTGAAGAAAATATGCATCTTGTCAATGATGTTTCTTCTGCCTTGGAATATTCTTGAAGGAGGAGGACAATGAATGGCTGTTTGAGATGCTTGGATGCTGCTAAGCTGAGATGCCTGCTCCGAAGCAAGTGTGGCATGCATGAGATTAGGCGCATTCAAGTGTTGTGTGGTGATATGCACAGTGGGGCCCAACCCAGGCCCACCGGAGCCACCAGTGCCTTGCCGGTATCCCGGACCTCCGGAACCACCTTGGCCACCTACTGAGAATGAGTAATCATCCAGCAGAGTAACAGTTTCTGCCTCTGACCAGTGATATACAGTGGTCGAGGATCATCTTGGGAAAGCCTGATACTGTCAAGTTGTTGCGAGAGTGAGAGCATAGATCTTTCAGTGAGATATCAATGACTGCTCAAGGTACCACAAGGGTAAGGACTGACCGACGAAAGGATGAGGACGACGTATGTGAAGGCTGTGGAAGAGACGTGGCAAGCATAGCCACGCTGTCGTAATTGGGTGCTGTTCCGACGCTCCCACGCAACATGTCGCGGCGGCGGCGCGTTCCTCTCGGATCTCACCTTTGACGTCGTGCAGCAGCATCATGACCGACGACTTGGACTTCGAGCACCCTAGCTGGCTGTTCTGCGCAGATGCGAATTCACATTTCATCGCGGGTGAGCTTGGAAAAACAAGATATCAAATGCAGAGAAAAAATTAACTGCTAACTAGTTCTCATTATTAATATCATCGCCGACGTCGTGAACGGTGCGCGCTCTTTTATTGTTTATCCACGATTCACTGATTTCGACCTCCAGGCGCTCGACACGCGCGTTGCCCTCGTCAGCCACGACCCGCCGCGCACAACAGCTGGGATGTGCGACACCGCGCTCGGTGGGGCCGCTGCGTCCATTCTCCCTCGCGTACGCTGCTTTCTCTTCCCCCGGACGGCCATCTCCGGCACTACCCCTCTCGACACCTGTCCCTCTCGTGCAGTCCGAAACCACGTGCACCACCCTGTGCACTGTACACCCCGCCGCGCGCAGCCTGACGCCGTTTCTCATCGCTTGCGCCTCGGCGCCTCCCCAGCGGCACGTACACTACCCCACGGCCGTTCCCGTCGCAGACCGCCCCTTGCTGCTCGACCGCACTCCAAGCCATCGCACTCCAATGCTGCATCCGCCCTGCCACTCAGCAGAAGCACGACCTCGGACGTCAGACGCGAGCCTCAGCCTCATCTACCGGTTTCCAATCGCCCGCATCGCCTCGGCGGA
Source organism: Mycena haematopus (assembly GCA_029281435.1). Taxonomy (NCBI): domain Eukaryota; kingdom Fungi; phylum Basidiomycota; class Agaricomycetes; order Agaricales; family Mycenaceae; genus Mycena; species Mycena haematopus. The sequence continues at coordinate 26,627 of JARJCV010000470.1, forward strand.
TGATCCGTCTCTACCGCTCCTCGCGCACCCCACCACGCCAATCTCCACCGTATCCGCCGCCGCAACGACCTTCTGCGCCATCCCATCGTTTGACGCGCTCCCCGATGCGCACTCCGGTACCATACGCACTGCCGCCTGCTTGTGCGACGCACTGTGTCTCAGGCATGATACACAGCGAGAAGACATCCACGCCGGCGAGCGCAGGTATGGCTGCATGCGTAGCTCATTCCAGCAATGATTACGTTCTTTCCTTGATTATGGCTCGGTGTAGAGCTTTATGCTTTCATTCTAAGTTCCAGCGTATATTTTGTGTGTAGTCTTGGATGAAAGCGTACCTTTTTTCTGCACCACGCTTAGAATCCGTTTAAATAGCACCGCTCAGAGCATGCGATACACCACGGGCAAGAAGACAGCTGGCGGTGCGGTCCGCATGCCTCAGCAAGACAGAATGCGGATGAGGACGTCGACTGGCCGATTCGAGCCTAGATAGTGGCGCACAGAAGGCGTCGAAAAGACCGATGACGCGGAGGGGCTGAGGGCTGGGCGGGGGAGGCAGAGGGGCCGGGCGGCGCGGGGTGAGGAGGTCCATAAGGGCCTCGACGACGGGGATGGGGACGTCGAGCGCCTCGGCGCGCGTGCAGATTTCGAAGCCCCGCGTCGTTATCGTGGCGAGCGACACTCAGCGCTGTCGAAGGCACCCCACGCGATGGAACGGGCTCGGGCTCGCGAACTTCACCATCCCTCGCGACGCCCTCCCCAACGACGCCCTCACGGCGCTGGCGAACGGAGCGGTCGCACGCCGACGATGCGGGCTCTCGGAGAGCAGCTGGAAGAGCTCCTCCTCCCGCGACGCTAGAGGACGGCTTAGGCACTTGCCGCGATCGAAACGCCGCGGTACCACAGAATGTGTTCGTGAGCACAGATGCGGACGTCGAGGGGCCGAGTCGAGCAAGGGCAAGGGCGGGGCACGGCGCGCAGAGGGCTTCGACAAGACTGGAGGTGTGGAGGGACTGGGCGGGGGGGGGTGGGTGCTGAGCGCAG
>JARJCV010000471.1:0-27604 GCA_029281435.1 Mycena haematopus
ACGCCTCGAGAACGCGTCGTTTGGAGGTGCAAAAGTAGTTGCACTGGCTGGTGCGATCTTCGAAAATGCCATTGAGAAGCGGGGGCAGGGCGACATGGTCGAGCTATTTTTACAATCAAAACTGGACGCAGGCGAGCCGATAAAACGCTTCCCGAAGACGAACCAGACACGGTTCGGCAGCCACGGCGACGCTGCTTGCGAGCTCATCGCGCGGCGCGACATCTACCGTGAATTCCTCGGGGCCATCAGGGACCTAAAATCGCGCCCGGGATGGACCAATATTGAAAAGAACGTGCATGACGCGTTGAACGATGGCCCAACACTCACCGAGCTCGCCGTCCTTTCCATCTACCACCTCTTCATCGCAATTCCTTATACCCGTCGCGTTCGTGAACCCGAAGAAGTCGCCCTCAATGCTATCTCTCTTGGTCCACTCCATGCTGAGGTCCAAGACCATTGTGCGATGCTTCTCGAGACCCCAGAGCTTGTGTTGGACTTTGACGAGGAGCAGTACCGAATCGCTACCTTCGACGGACAGCCAGTGGCGCGGGGCGAGGTTATGGTGGAGATCAAGAAGCTGCATAACAGTGGGAAACTGCCGTACCTCCGTGAGATGTTTGTCCGCTTTCTCGAAGGCGCCAAATCAACCTGGATTCGGTTCTCCTTGGAATTCGCGCCAGGAGGGTTGATTGACGGGTTGAATGATGCCGAGAAGGGGCGTATTTGGCTCCCAGCGACCAACGACCGGAATGAAGGTGCCCTTGGATCCTTCATTGTTTACATGCGAGGTAATCCAACAGCTGCGCTTGCAACACACAACGGGCTTGCGATGTTCAAGCGCAACCAGACCCAAGGCTTCATGGATATGTGGTTCTCGCCCGAGGATCACCAGTACACGATGCGCGCAGCGCGAAATCTCGATGCTTCTGGGCTGGAACACAAGAGAAAGAAACTGCAGATGGAGTACAACCATCGCATTCTTGCCGAGAAAGCCCAGAAGGTTGCAGATGCAGCAGCAAAGGCAGCCAAAATTCAGGACCGGTTGGACGCGACTGTGCTGATTTCGTGTGTCGAAGACATCCATAGTAAAGGGATGACCAGGGACAAGCTTCAAGACCAGCTAGAAAAATTACGTGCTCTGTGGAACACGAAAACACAAGAAAGGATCGTAATTCCGAAGAAATCACATATCCCGAGGCTGGCAGAAAAGCAGAGCGCTCTTGTTAGCGCGTTCCAAGAACATTTGAAACTTCTTGCGGCCTCCTCCGAGCAGAACGCGCGCTGTTCGGGACAACAGCTGGCAGAAGCCTTTGTTCGGGAGCACTACCACAGCGACGACGAGGATTTTGGCGAGTTTGAGGGTGACGCAGCTCCGTTTTGATTATAATTCATTAGTATATAATACATACTACCTATTTCAATACCCCCCGTAGTCGCTGGAAGCGTGAATCGCGTGAACCAAGGAAGGAGAAGTGAGGACCACGAATTTGCCGGTTAAGTTTAGTTACCGGGCTTCCCATCAGTCGGTGCCCACCACCACTCCAATTGTGTTTTGCCCCTCTCTTGACCCGGTCCACCTCCTTTCTTTTCCTTTGTCTCTATACTTTCCTGTCCTGTTTCGATTCTTGCTGAATTTTCTTGCCTATCAGGGTTTCTTTGATGTACTCGGGGGTCCAAGTGAGTAATCCAAGTTATTTTGTGCTGCGTTGTGAAGACCGGCTTCGGTCTTCGGCCCGTGTCGCGCGCTCCGACGTGATTGTGGGGGTATGAACGGCGACAATTCATGTTCCGGTTGGGTCTTCATGCAGTTGCAAACATAACCCTGACTTTGTCTCTGTTTCGCAGATGTTCATTTCTGCAACGCTCGGCCGCATCCAACGGGTCAGCTCCATTTATTACCTGGCTTATATTGTTCTAATACCGCCGTAGTCCCTAGATCTCCAAAAACACCTAATGCTGAGCGACACTTGTTTAACCTGTGAGTTGAGATCCACTCTGGCACACCGTATGTCAATCCCTTTCATAGATGTGCACTCCCGCATAGCTTGGCGACTTCAATAAGGTAAGCCTTATCTTTCCCTTTGCGATTGCGCACTCTAACTAACGAGTTTCGACTTGAATCTAGTCTCGGATGATTTGTGGCTTGTTTCGGTGTGTGTCTTGCCGATGCTTATTCCCGTAAGCCGAAATATTCCTCGCTCGCCCTTGCACAATCTGACTATAGTCTTTCGAACTTCGACTGAGTGCTGTGATTTCCGACTTGCTAAAGTGCATTCCCGTACGTCAAATTAATCCTTGCTCTATTTTTACTAATGTCGCTGAATAGTCTCTACATCTCGAGGGATACCTACATAGAGCACAACGACACCTGTATCTGTGCCGTTAGTAATAGATGTATTTCAGCTCTCGACTCAATTGAGTGAACAAGCAACCTGATTGAATCGCTGAATTCAAGCTGATTGAGTGAACTGCGTCAACCAGATTGAATTGCGCAAATCAAGCTGATTGAGCAACCTCCGTCATGCTGATTGTACAACTCAAAATGCAATCAGCCTGACTGTATATCCACAGTCAGGCTGATTGAGCGGAGTAAGTCAGGCTGATGCAATGTGCGCAATCATCCTGATTGAATCTGGGCAGTCAAGCTGATGCAAGGTTCTCCCCACAGTGTCAATGTTCTGTTTCATTCAAGGAGCCAATTCACCTACAATTTGATGTGTGCATTGCTTACAGCTATAGTACAATTCCTAAATTTTCTTTGGATTGAAATTCATGGTAGCAGAGGTACTGTACAGTTTCGATCAATTCGAATCGAACAAGGGATTTTTGATACAATTAAAATCCAAAAGAAATCCCACAAATTGAGAAGAAATTATTGCCGCAATAAAAAAAAAGTGGGTGTGACGTGTGACTTCGAATTGAGCGAAACTCTACAGTACTACGGAGACACATCAAGACAAGTGTGACAGTAGAAAACCTGCCGGGTGCGGCCGGGGAATCCCGAGGTGTCACGCTCATGGTACTGCATGAGCGCACCAGCCATTGTGCTCCTCATTTTGCTCTACAAAAAAATGAATAATTATTGGGTAGCCAAACTCAATACCCACATCAAATTGTAGGTGAATCGGCTCCTTGAATGAAACAGAACATTGAATTTCCACGGCATTGTTGCATTCGGAGCATGTTCTCGCTCAGTTTCTAGATGTTCTTCTTCAAATCCTTGTACTCTAGGGGGCAAACACCGTGGCATATAAATTAATAAGCCATGGTGGCTTATGCGTGGCTTATATGCGGCTTCTTCCCAGCTGTTGACTGGCAGTTGGCACATTCGGACCGGCCATCAAACTCTTTATATTTGCATACATTTGCATTTTCTCCGAGTCTTTAGACTCTTTCTGCTGAGGTTTCACTTTCCTCTTGCCCCGAAGAGACTTCTTGGAAGGAGGTAGGGTCTCATGCTGGAGTGAAGACTTCTTGGCAGTTCTCTTTTGTCCAGTCTGCGTGTCATCTCAATCTGTATTATTTGGTGCAGAGGAGGGATCAGCTAGTGGAAAGCTCTGGCATTACAAGAAGCTGAAGGTGCCATGAAGAAGGATGTAATGGTAGCGAGAGACAAAGAGCGCGCACAATCAAAACACGTGGGTTATGTATGATCAGCATTCTATAATAACTGTATCATGTGATCGTGAAATTACGTGAATTGTTGCCGGCCTCTAAACCTAAGTACTTGTGTGCGACCAGCAAGCCACATGCCGGCCATAAGCCACGCATAAGCCACCATGGCTTATTGATTTATATGCCACGGTGTTTGCCCCCTGCTACACTGATATGTTCATTTTGAGCCATCTCCGAGAATATTTGCTCCAGAAATCAGCTCGAGAGAGAAAAATGATCACCTTCAAATCATCTATCTCACGGAAAGTGCCGAAATGTGTGGCCGCGGAAAAGTCCAGCAAAGGGGGGGTGTGACCGGATTTAACAAGGTGACAGTTCAAGTGACCGTTCAATGACGGCAGCAACTCGGGCCACAAGTGACAGTTGATTGCCGCTTGTGTGTACTCTCGTGGTGAGGAACTGTTTGATTGGTCTAATTAGATTTCCCCAAAAGGGTTGCACGTGCTGATGCACTGCCTGGGAGCTGGCGCTTCCGGCGCTCCTCCCTCGAGCCTCCGAATGCTTTTCATTTGTGTGACGCCCCCCCCCCCCTGCCTTTCTCTTTCTGCCTCTTTCCAAATGCATCTGCATCATTGCATCCAGCGCGTCGTCGATGATGCGCCTTCCACTGCCCGCCTCCCACCGTCATCGCAGTGGCCGTTATACCTTCTGCTAGTACTGTACCTTCAAGTTGCGGGCACCTTACTATGTCTCTGGCTCTCACTTCTCTCTCTGTGCAACACTTGCAACATCCAAATCAGCCTGGACTTCGGTGATTTCCTGGGCACGGAATGTACCGACCCTGAATGCTCGTTTGCCGTGTAGTATGGTCGTCGTCTCACCTAGCACCGTTCTTGTTTCACAGCCCAAAAAGTCAAGACAAAAATTTGTCTGCCTTGGAGAGATTTTTTCGGAGTCCCAGCGCCTTGACGAACAGAAAGGTTTAAGTACGGCTTGGTCTTCCAGCGGTTATCATACCCCCACATTCGTTTCTTCCATTCATATGTCTCAGCCCTCCACTCCATCTCCTTCTACTCCGTCTCTTCACCTCGGGCGCCGCTCGGTGGCGGTCACTAGCGGGGTGTCCGTCGCACGCAAGTTCCCACCTATGTTTAACAATATGCCCGAATTTACGGCGGCGGATCCTCATGGTTTGCTCCCCATACGACATCGAATTCAGGCTACAAAAGGCCTTGTGATCCACTGGGACAACCAACAAAAATGCCTCACGCCTTGGTTTTGGTGAGTTGCCTTCAATTTAACTTATCTCCCTGCCTTATACCGTCCTTTATCGGGCCCGTTGAGGGTGGCCGGTGGGTTACGCCGACTGAGTTTACAGAGCATCGGAAAACTCATGATTTCCGCTACCCGTGCTGCCTCTGCTCGGTTCACGAGCTGGACCCTGAGCACTTCACTGAGGCAGCGGTGTTCATGGTTAGGTCCAGAACACTCTCTGGCATATATGTTGCAGCATGTGCCCGCGGACTCTGCAAATACTGGGGTAGGTCATTCTTCTCATTCTTTTCGTTGTATTCATTTCACTGATAGCATTTTCAGTTCTCATCGAACGTATGTATCCGAAGCGTTTGCAACCCGTTCGCGAGTATCCACTTCGAGGTATGTCATTTACCTCTCTGTTCTTTCTTTTCCTTAAAGTTCAACAGACCTGACAACAACAGCCCCTCCTGAGCTGCTTCAGGATGGGCTAGAAGATGGGCCATCCTCTGTAGTCTCCACCCCTTTTGGCTCCGGTACGACTTTTAATCGGGCCTATTGAAATATATCTGACAGATGTCTTGCAGCCGCCGGTGGATCCTCCCCATTGAACACAAACCCATTACGTCGCACACGAAGCGATGTTTCTGACTACTCGACAGTATTCCCACCTACCAGACGCCGCTGCTTATCTCAGTCCATGTCCATCGCAACCGCAGCCACAGCCGGAAGCTCCAGTAAGACGTTTCCACTTGCAGATTTATCTTCTTAACTAAATCACTTTTGAGGCCCGGGCCCAGTCAATCCGTTTATTATTCCATATGCGACGCCGGAGCCACTCCCGGTACCTACTAGTCCTTTTGCGATGCTTATGCAGCTCGACGCCAGCAGCAATCCTGGCCTCACCGAAGCTCAGTTCAGAAAGCTTTTTGTCCGCTGCTCTGCATGCAGGTTATTCACTACAAGCTCCGCCTTTGAAGACCACAACTGTCACCCATTAACTACCTTATCCACCGAAGTTATTGACCTCACCGGAGATGACTAGTATCTCCCTCAAAGATTACACTCACTTACACTCTTCGATCAACCACTAATTTACTTTCGATAACCCAAAATTACTTTACATACCTTTCTTTACCTACTTTTAGTTAGCCATATAGTTGAATCGAAAATCTGTTCACTCACTTATATTTTTGATTGTCACAAAATATAGAAGATAAGATAAGATTTGTACAAATCGTCAACACCGGGCTAACTGCTGGGATTCGTTGAGATTAACTACAGCAAACTCGAATTTTTTCATGGGACCTCCCATGTTCTTTCCGACTAGATGTGCGACGACGCAACACGGCCATGTGACCTGCCATCAAATTTTGCCCCCTGCGCGCGCTGGCGTATAATCACTCTGGGGCAGAGTTTCTGTGTTCAAAGTGAGTCTAAATAAGTCTTGTAATTCAGTTCACTATGCAAAATTTCTTATCTTGACGAGCCCCAGGAGCAAGGAGCAGAATAGGATTTTTTGCTACATTGATTGTTCAACTATTTTCTTACGACGTCGATGACGAGAGCTCCCGGCAAGCTGATACTATAAAGGGAGTGTATTTTACTTATCTTTGTAGAATTCACTGTAGGGCCTAGTGGAAGCCCCCATGAGTTACCAAATTTTCAAGAAATCACATCTCGGGTTCGCAAGTGTGAATTGTTGCGGTTTACAAAGAGACACGTGATAAACCGTGCGTTCAGTTGGTTATATCACAAGTTCTCAGATTCGAAAGTGTGAATTGTTGCGTTGAGACGGCGTGACACACAAACACGCGTTCTCTGGCTATTTTTGCGATTCTAGGATATCAACTAAGCCCCTAGGAGCGTAGAAGAGCCTTTAGCAGTCACTACAATCTAGTGCGCTAAACCTTCTGTTCGGTGATATAAAGGAGAGCCGGAGTGAGCTCCAACTGCTGGCTGTAGTGCAATTGAACTACACAAGTGGGACGCACTTGTGCTAGGATTTGTACATAAACAACGGAGATATACCCAAACCACCGCCTAAGCATTCATAGAACTATAAACCCATACAAGTAAACAACTTGGTGTTACAGAACTTTGCGAGGATTAGGACGGAGTCCTAGGAGCATTCAGAACCATGAACTAGGAAGCGCTAGGATTGAGACCACTGGCAAGGGCCTTTAGGGGAGATCTAGTCGACGCCTAGGAAGAGACGCACAATCCCTAGGGATTGAACATCAAACATAGAGCGCCGCGGAACGATCCGCTGTGATTACGAGAACAGAAACACATCAGTACTAGACACGTGATGACGTCGCGCGTCCTAGGACTGACAAACTGGAACAAACATCAGCGGAAAGGACGAGATATCTCAAGAGACAAACAACGTTTACGCTAGCAGGCTTGGCACCTTTACTAAGGCAGTCAGCTGGCCTAGGCAAATGAATAGGAAAGGACTTTGAGGTGGGGATTCAACTCCCGGCCGGGCAGACACGTCGCCGATAAGCACGACGGCAGACGATCGAACGCCAAGATACCCAATAATAGAACGGGAGTGGTCACAACGATGACCTCTCCTAGGACCCGGACAGTACGCCAGTGCGCGGCAGCCGTTTCATTGGCTGTTCATTTTATCATCTTACTCACTTTCATTATCTCATCTATCTCTCCGCTCATGTATAAAAGGACAGCGTTCATACCACGTATCCTAAGATTATCCCACCTCAGTCCCTAGGACGGTGTTGGTGTTGTGGTGGTCTCAGGCTATTCGTGGAGATTTGTTTACAAACTCTGCTTGTAGTAGTCTTAATAGGAATTCTTGATTGTTGGCTCAGGAACTTGAATTGAAATCTAAGAAAACCGTGTTGCTAGTCCTAGGACTTTCACATATAAAATCAGAAGGGTGTTCCCTTTAGCTTGGGAGTCACAACTTGTCAGTTACTTTGCTTGCTCCCCTACTGCGCATTGGGCCGGTAGAAGTTTGTAAGACCGATAGCTGGACGCTTGTGGTGCAAGTTAAACCTCACCAGAAGAAGAGGAACCAGGGTACCTACCCTAGGCTTGACATTACCTTGTCAGTTACTTTGCTTGCTCCCCTACTATGCATTGGGCCGGTAGAAGTTTGTAAGACCGATAGCTGGACGTGTAGTGTGAGCTTAGAGCCTGTAAACCAAGTAGAGAAAACGTTCCTAGCGCACGGAAGCGTATAGGTCCATGTATTGTCGTGTGAGGAAGCATAGATTTGAAGTGTTAGCCTCAATAGTCTTCTGGGTTGCCAGTTGCGGGAATTTTCCCAAGTCGTGTCAAACTCTGCCCTAGTGTGATTGGTCTAAACAGCCAGTTCACTTTGTATCCACCGTTACCCCCCCCCGTTCATCAAAGGTTCCCTAGGGGCATTGATTGACTCGGAATTGTATATTGTGGTCTCGATTACAGTATTGTATCGATTCCTAGGAACCAGATTCGTGTGTTAAGAATATCCAAACCAGCTAGCCGCATACTACGGCTCGGACCCGAACTCACAAGGAGAGCACTTATCTTTGGGAGTAGTAGTGTTGTAGTGTGGTTGTTGTTTTGTGGTTTTTAGAAGCCCTGCAATAAACACCTATTTCATGAGCATAACAAGTGCACCGTTTCAGCGTGTTTACAAAGAGGTGCGTGATAAACCGTGTTCCGTTGGAATATATCCAAAGTGTGAACTGTTGTGTGTTTACAAAGAGATGCGTGATAAACCGTGTGTTCAGTTGTCTTGCTCAGATACTCTTCAAATATATACTGACTACAGTTACACGAAAAGGCGTGATCGATTACTCGCCGAAGCTTCAATAATACGATAACATGGATGAAATCAATCTACATTTAACTCGTTCTCGGCAGGAACACCACTGGATGGCAGTAATAGCCCCACCTTGCCTGAACCAGACCCGACCACCTCCCTACTGGCAACCAGAGCCTTTACATACCCATCAGCCGCTCGTTCAGCTGCATTTTGAGCCCGCTGAAGTTGCGCTTGACTTCCAGCAGAGCTGTATAGCACATGTAGATTATCGTCGGCTCTAATTTTCGCATCGTGGGCAGTGCGCAGTCGCTTGTTCTGATTATGAATACGTGCGTCTTCTTTCGCAAGCGATTTATGGTGTTGGTTTGCTGACAAGAGGTGAGTATCACAGTTGTTGCCAGATATTCGGACACTTACATTTGCGTTTCAGGCTCCTAGATGTTGACTCCGAAATATGTCCGCGAGCGTAAGTTGGTCGAATTCCAGTCTTCTCCCAATTCTGCGGGAGTCATAGGTGAGTAGATTCAGATAACGAATGTATTTCTCTCACATTCAGCGTCTTCATCTTCAAACTATCAAGATGAAGACCTTTTTTGATGCGGCCAACCAGGGTGCATGAAATGCCCTCCCAATTTGCATCTGTGTGGACACTTTGTATTGTCGCCCACCTGCCAAATAGACTTTGGAATAAAACTCTTCTCCTAGCACATTGCCGGAAATGCGAACTTGCTGCGAATCTTATCCGCCAGCCAGTCTTCGAAGACCTCAATCTCGGTGATCGAGCGAAAGGAAGACACTCACTTGCACCCGCAGTTCCACCCTCGACTCGAATTCTTTGAATTGTACTGTCCCAGTCCGGATGTTCAATACAGACCAAGCTTCTCATTAAGTTTCGGACAGTTTCCGACACATTGGCTTTTTTGATGTTCCGATAGATGTGTGATGTGCAGAGGCGGACAACATGACTGAGATGGTCGTATTCATCATGGTTGGCTAGCAAACGATGCGGCTCGTGCAAGTCATACTTTCCAACGAGCTCCGAGTCCTGGGCCAATGACCTCAGATAGAGCCCCAGACCTTCCAAAAACACGATGATGAGTAAGTGGCATAATGGAGTGATGAATCCATTGTGTACTCACCTTTCGCTTGGCCCTCATGTTGGTCTAGAACAAAGTGAAGAATCCCAACTTTGGCACGGAAGGTTGGCGAGTGGAGATGGCGCCACTTGAGATGTTTGCCTGTATCCGCAAAAACAATCTCGTGAATCTTTTGGAAAATGATCTGGTGTGCGGTTGCTGTTTGGCGGTTAAGAAATATCCGGCAGTAAACGATTGCTGGAATGGGTAAGGAAAGAGTAGAGTTGCTTGGGAGAGGATTGATACATACTCGTACGTGATAGACACAGGGGGCAAACATCGTGGCTTATAAATTGATAAGCCACGGTGGCTTATGCGCGGCTTATGGCCGGCATGTGGCTTGCTGTGCGCAGGTTTAGAGGCCGGCAACTTCAATTCACGTAATTTCACGGTCACATGATACATTTATTCTTGAATATTGATCTCCGTAACGCACACGTTCTGATCACTGATCGCACCCGCACTCTTTGTCTCTTCCTACTTAGTATCATATCCTTCTTCATGGCACCTTCAACTCCTCGCAATGCCTCAGCCGGTCCCTCCTCTGCACCAAATAATGAACATGGTGACCATCGAGATGATCCGCAGACTGGACAAAAGAGAACCGCCAGGGAGTCTCCGCTCCGTGATGAAACCCCTATTCCTTTCAAGAAGTCTCGACGGGCCAAGATGAAGGTGAAACCTCATCAGTATCACCTGAAACGTGATCAGGTCTCCGAAGAGCACAATGGTGTCAAGGTGTGTTGCCTTTCTTTGTTCTTTGTTAATGCTATCATTAATACCAATGATTGTAGGACGCTGTTTTTTGTCATGGATATATTCTTCTCGGCATCACAAGCTCTGACAGAGCACCTCCAGTACCTACCCCCGAGTTATTTGCTCAGTTCAACGAGCGTTATAATCCCACATTCTTGAGGAAACTGGAGGAGAAGCTTCGTACATCATCTTCACGGCATTCTGGAGCAGCTCATATGGTCAAGCTGCTGCGTGATCAGGCGACCAAGGACCTCCAGAGAGGAAGTCAGATTGCGAAGAATATTTTGCGCATTGGGGACACCTATCTTACCACCATCTTTTCCGCACTTCTCTCTGCGGGTTTCACGCAGTGGGTTCCCGATATTCTCTCGCCTCATGATACGGTCTACAATCAAGCACACGAAATTGTTTTCATCCAAACATTCAAAGCCGTTGCGAATTCTTTCGGTTACAGGACGCTCGGACCCATGCCCTCCGCCATCAACAACCACAATCTCATTACCGATTTGTATCGTAGTTTCGGATTCGCCTACATGCGGAACAAGGCGAAGCTGCATTTGAAGGACCCGCTAAAGCTTCAGCGGAACAAGGATGACGGCAACGCTAGTAGGCGCCGTATCCGAGTGCGTGGATTCATCATTCTTTGTTTTCATCCACTAATGTTAAATATTATAACAGTTGGCGAAGAAACGCGTTGCATTTGCATTAATGGACAAACTCCCCGAGAGGCTTCATGCCTTGTTCAATGAACCTGAATGCAATTCAGACGACGACTCTGACACCGATGAGAACAGTGGCAAACGGATCTTGGTCGCTAACGCCAAGTCATCGCGTAGTGTATCCGCCACCACATTCACACACAAGTTCGAGGATCGCCGTGTCACTTACGTCGCCAGAAGCCAGGGGAAGAAACGATCCAGCTACACTGAGACTACACGCGTACGGATTAATAATGCCGTTGAATCCGATATTTCCTTTCAACTCCCAAAGAATGTCCCCATCGACTGGCTCGCTCCCGAGACGTACAATGATCTCCCCGCCAAAATACGTTACAGCTACTTCCTGAATGGGGTGGCCTTGCCGCTCGTTCAGCACCATGACAAACCGGATTGGAAGACCATGAACAAGTCGGCATTCATGGAGAAATACGGAAACGAGGTCTTGAAGCTCTACAAGATACCGACGGAGGAAGAAATGGATGGGGCTGGCAATGAAGGCTGGGAGGATCTCGATTATGAGCGGGACGACGAGGCCGAGGTGGATGATTTGGTTGACGACGAGGAAGATGCCGAGGCGATGATAGAGGACGAGAATTAGGCGGTAAGGACTCACTCTGCGCTGTTGTTTTCATATCTGCCCTATATGTTGTCCATTTGTATGCACCATGTATTCTCATAGTATGCTCTATGCCATTTATGTTTTATGTACTGTAGGGGCCTGTGAGGGGGCTGGTTAGTGCGGGGTCGTGGTATGGAGGAAAGCGCGAAGACAAAAAATTACCTTATATAGTAACACCACAATGCCGTCTCCCGTTTCACCCCTCATTGACCCTCTCCTCTGTTGCTGAGGCAGGATACAGAGGGCACACCGTAGCTGCTGTCTGCACCTTCACCACCTCTCCAATAAATGGGGTAGCCGTGCTGGCTAGATCCTCATTGTCGTAGATGCAGACGGTGTCGATGACATCTTCCTCGTTGTGAGCTCCATGCTAACAATTTGAGTGACAAAAGCTGGGCCTCGAGTTTGAGTTCGGCGGCGGCGAGCATAACCCTAGATTCCGAGTCGTATTTGCTTTGGGCACCCTCGCCGGACTGCTCCTTCAAGTTCCGAATGAGTTCAGGTACTTTGGGGCGGATCACCTCTGGGTAGCACAGAGCTGTCTGGAGCACGGAGCCAGAGGTTCGCGAGCGTCTGAGAACCTCGTGGACAAATCCTTTGATCAGAACGAGACTGCTGTGATTGAAGGGGGTCATCGTTGGCAACGGCGCTGCCGACGCGTTATGGGCGCGGGCGACAAACGGTCAAGGGGAGGCGACGTAAGGTCTTTCAGCGCTGCTGGGGCGCTGTTAGATGAAGTGAAAAAAGCAAGATTTGAATAAACTAGACTTACATTTCTGTTAGAGCAGTTTTGGCTGGAGATCGTCGTCGGCGACGGCGCCGCCGATGCGTTATGGGCGCGGGCGACAAACGGTCAAGGGGAGGCGACGTAAGGTCTTCAGCGCTGCTGGGGCGCTGTTAGATGAAGTGAAAAAAGCAAGATTTGAATAAACTAGACTTACATTTCTGTTAGAGCAGTTTTGGCTGGAGATCGTCGTCGGCGACGGCGCCGCCGAGCGTTATGGGCGCGGGCGACAAACGGTCAAGGGAGGCGACGTAAGGTCTTTCAGCGCTGCTGGGGCGCTGTTAGATGAAGTGAAAAAAGCAAGATTTGAATAAACTAGACTACATTTGTTAGGCAGTTTGGCTGGGATCGGTCGGCGGGCGCCGGCGCGTTATGGGCGCGGGCAAAACGGTCAATGGGAGGCGCTGTAGGCCTTTCAGCGCTGCTGGGCGCTGTTAGATGAAGTGAAAAAACGAAGATTTGAATAAACTAGACTTACATTTCTGTGAGAGCAATTCTGGCTGGAGATTGTCGTTGGCACCAGCGTCGCCGACGCGTTCAGGCTGCCACTGGCTAATCATTTGGAGGCGGCGGTGTAGGACGTTTCACGCTGCTGGCACGCTGTTAGATGGAGGGAAAAGACGAAGATTTGAATGAAATAGTCTTACATTTGTTTTGGAGCAATTTCTGACTTGGGGTCGTCCTTGGCAACAGCGTTGCCGACGCGTTCAGGCCCACCATCGGCTAATTTGCTTGGAGGTGGCTATGTAGGACGTTCCACACTACTGGCACGCTGTTATTTGACGAGAAAAGGATGAGAATTGAGCAAGATACACTTACTTTGGTATATGACAACGGTTCACCAGCGGACTGTTTTCGACGCGCCACACGTGACACTTGTTGATCACTGCTTTCAACGCGTCGCTCCCCGCAGTCTGCTGATATGTACTGTAAAGTGGTATTAAATTCAGAACATGCCCCCAACGCGTCAACGAGGGATTTGAGAACAATATATCTCGTCCAGAAGGTAGTCAATATCTCGCATCCAAAACTGGCAGAAGGTAGTGGCATTCTCGTGCCATTTAGCAGGCAAGCACCAGCACAGCATCCAGCATTAGATTGGATGCTTACCCCCGCATATACGGAGGTGCATGGATGCTGCTGATAAAAGAAGAGAGGAGCAAGAAGAAATGTGTTTGTTTATTTGGTTGAGGATCTGATCCCCCGAAATCAGCAAAATATTCATTCCAGGCACATGATTGCAATGACGCAGGAAAGATAAAGTTGAAGTACTTTATGTTTCGTGCGTCATGGTTATGACTTGTTTGGCTAAGGAGGCGGAAAATAAATTCCGCAAAAATGAGCAACATCAGGGTTCGAACTGCAGACCTCACAAACACACTAAACAATAAGAGTGCAACCCATTAGACAAAGCAGCTTTCTTTGACTGAGAAATATGATTGGTATGGTGCAAAGAATGCATTTACTTTGTGTACTGGCCACAAAAATATAGTTCTCGCACAAATTCAAACCCACCCAAAATATGTCTGGCTTGGCATAATGTAGATGTTCAACTAGACAATGAAACAGCAAATCAACTTAATAATGTGTTACATAATCTCATTCATATTCAAGCCTAAGATTTATCACATGAAAAATATAATCAACTACGGCGCCCACGGTTTGAAGCCCAGCAAATTATCAAAATGTCTCGATTGATACCATATGTGCCTTTGGGACGTTTGAAAACCGATAGGTGTGTGAGAATATGTCTTGGTTCAATGATTAAAAAGCGGTTGGATTGAGCAGCATCCACAGCAGTGGTTTGAAATAGCGGCAAATGTGGATAGGGTGTCTTTTGGAGAAGTCCGTCTGGGAGAAGTTTGTGTTTCTGAACCATTAGAAATGTTTGCATACGTCCTTCCAACGGAATCTGCCATATATCATCAATGAACCCAGTGTAAACAGTGTGAGTTGTTGGCTCCTTGAATTGAATCCCACTATTATTTCGAGTAGATTGGTAGCGACTGAAGCTTTGATCACCAAGCTTGAACTCTGTTGGCTTCAATGCACAGGGGGGTAAAATGAGTGCTCCTGGAGGCTGCTGCATTTCATAACAGGAGGCCCAGAATTGGCCGGTTGAGTTCTGGTATTCCAAAAGCATGTCATAATCATCTCGTTCCAAGTCTGGTGCAGTAGAAAGAATCTTTGTAACCTCGAGTTCAGTCAAGAGTTGGCTAGCTTTCATGGTGGACCATGTAGTAGGTTGAAGGATGTAGGCTAAACCACCTGAAGGTCCATCACTACTTTGTTCATCACTGAGTTTGGCTTCCAAGCGGCTCCGACGTGCCATTTGTCTCAACATGGTCAACGGCATTTCATCTGTTTTGTTTTTAGTTATAAGATTTCAGATTCAATGTGATTTACGAACCAATATGCATATTGGTATCAACCTGTTGAAGCATACCATTCATGCGTTCACCAGCAAATTCACTCAATGCAGGCATTGGTCCCCAGAATTTCAGTAGAGATCCATTATGCATTGCAAAATGGTGGTTTGGAACAGAATGGAATTTGACAGGGAATAGTTGTGGGAGTGCTTCACGGTATTTCGCATAGTGATGAGTGAATTTGTCTGCATCCGCATTGCATGTTGAGAAAGACGATATAATATTGGTGCAGGCTACAAGATCGTGAAAATTTTGGAGAAGTGCAAGTTCCAGATTTCCTTTCCCCCACCAAAGTTCTGGTATAATAAGAGGAAAGATAACCGTGAAGAGGGTGAGATATTCAGAAGCCTTGAGTTTTCCATGCTTTGATTCACCTAGATTTTTGGTGGCCGAGCTACCCAACTTGGAAGTGAAATTCTTTTAATACAGCTCCGTATCTGGCCCAATTCTCCGGATGAGAAATTGAACATGCCCGGGATATCAAAATCAAGGAAGTCATCATCTTTTTTATCATCTTTGTCACCAACAAAGTCACCAAGATATGTCTCCTGTGTTGGAGTCTTAGCACCATCATTGTCATCACCATCCACATCCATGTCAGTCGAAAAAAACGGGAGTTGTGTTTGTGGTTCAGCTTGATGTGTAGTTTCCTTTTCTTGGGCAAGACCCTCAAATTCGCTGCCAGATCCTGACATATCGGATTGGAGCTCCTCCTCTATGTTATCCAGTGGTCCTAGGTTTTTTACATCTTTCTCTCCCTTCTTAGGACGACCAATGCCCCAGAGTATTCGGAGATGTCTCATGAGTATGCCTTCTAGCCAGTTATGCATAAACCCAAGTACAATATGCATAACTGGGTCCCATTTGTAAATGTCGTGCATTGGTGTTGACCTCACGCCTGACAATTTAGCCAGTGCTTCCTTCGCAGTTTTAGTTATTGCATCACGCCAAGCTTTTGCTTGTGCTGCAACAGTACGACTATCACGAAGTTTCCATGACTTGTAGTTCAAATCTTCGAGGTCCGCATGTTTGAGAAGACACCAATTACAAAATTGTGTAGCGTTGAAGGCCATGTAACCTGCTACTTTCCGAATTGCTTGAAGATCTGCAATGAGTGGAACAAGCCGTGCTGCAACAAGAACACCAAGAGGGTTTTTGAAGGTAGGAAGAACTTTGCCAGGGGGAGCAAACTCGTTTATCATTCGAGCGAATGATATCATGATGTGTGCTATTGTCCAGACATCAGGCATGTCAGGTCCCGGTATCAAAGCAAGAACACAGATGTTTTCCACAAGGAATCTGACTTCAATGGGAAGACTCAGACAATAAAGAACTATTGCACCACAGGAAACAACGGGGCCTTAGAGACATGAGGAAAATCATAAATCTGCTATAATATTTGTCACATACCAGCAAGTTTATTTGTCAACGGATTGAACCAATCTATATAGAATCCAAAAACCAGATGATATCGAGATAGTACAAAGTTTCCAAGACTGCGCCAAGCTGGGCTGTCTTGAACATCTGTCATCCTTTCAAGAGGTGGCATATTCTGCCTCATTTGGTCCTGTTGGAAAGTTTTCTCTAGCTGGTCTTCAACCTGGGACCTAGAGAGGAAAAACCGTAGCCAAGATTCGAAAGATTGGGTAGCATATAAGCATTCGGGAACTTTCTTGTCTGTCCCATTTCGGAGATGAACCTGTTTCCACAAAGGAGTACCACAAGCCCAAGATCTTGGTGACTTTCGCCAGTTACATATGTCTGGCATGTCATCCAGAGAGTAAGGTTTGTAGCAAGTTGGGCAGCATGGTGTACGAATAATTTCAGGCTCCAGTCCATCATGGTAAACAGTCCGAATATCCTGAGGAATCGCTAGTGTTGGAGAGGCAATTTTTGTCCCAGCAGATCGAAGTACCCTGAAGATGAGTTCAATTGTTGTAAAGATAATGAATCGCACTGCCTTGAGGAAAATCCCTGAATTCTCTCGGCTCATCCCCACATGGAGATTAAGCCATGCTGCCAACAGTGCGCACAGTGTCGCAACTGGGGCCAGAGCTATGGGATAATGAAATACCGAGCTTGTTACATTATATAATAGTCTTACCTTTCTGAAATACATCTAGTGTTGGTATAGAGGTTTGGTTGGTAGTTGGGGATGGCTGAGGTATAACAACTGGCGGAGGTTCATCCTGTATGCCAGCTTCTGTCTTTAGCCTATTCAGCTCTTCACGGTTCTCATGCTCCAGGCGTGTAGACTGGCTGATCATAGCTCCAGGCAGCCTTTGCCCATTCTCCACAACCTCCTTTTTGCTGCATATAGAGCAGACACAAAGGACTTTGGGTGGCATGAGAGAGGGAAGACAGAGGTGGGGGATCAATCAACAACTTCTAAACAAGCCACAGTCTTTATAACAGCGGTGATATATCTCAAAATCATGATTATCTTCCACAGAACTAGATGGTGGTGTCGGAAGTGATTCAGTGGCATTTATAGTGCCACGGTCAGCGCGTAGTCCACATCTGGTGATCAATTCCGCTGATGTACTAATTTCTGAGGACCGACTTGCCGACTTTCAGTGCGATGTCGAACATGTGTTATTGATTGACATATGTCATTAATTGACAGATTGGCCCATTGGGGCTCGGAGAAAAGTGCAAAGAAACGCAAATATCAAGTGTTTGATGACCGGTCCGAATACGCAAACTGCCGGTCAACAGCTGACCAGAAGCCGCGCATAAGCCGCGCATAAGCCACCGTGGCTTATTAATTTATAAGCCACGATGTTTGCCCCCTGTGAGACGTTCCAGGGCCCCAAGCTCAAATTCCTTGAACCCAATGATTTGCCGGAAAGCGATATCACTCTGAAGAAATTTTGCCTTCAAGAGGCGGAAACTTGCCTCTTTCGTCATGCAAACGGCGATTCGGAATGGTATGTCCGGGTTGAACTCCTCCAAATCGTCTTCGTCTGCCGGATCTGAAGTAATTCCTAATGCGGGAATCTCTTCTATATATCGAATATATGCCTCGTCTGGAGGAAGGTGTCGATCTTGCTCTTCTTTCATGTAAAGTAAACCTAGGGCCACAGTTAGTACAAAGATTTACTTGATCACGCATTCGCACTGACCTTCCCAGCCCGTGCCGGCTGGGAAGATATTCTCCTGTGCTTGGAGAATATATGTTCGAATGTGATCGTGATTGCCCAGAGACGAGTGGAGATCAAGAAGTGTCGGATTGACCAACCCGGGTAACCGTTTGCGGAGGAAAGCATCAGTGGTTGGGTGGCGAAGAAATCGACGTGGGGTCAAGTCGGGTAAGTCGTAGTCAAGGGCACACAGAAGCGTGAAAATCTCGTCTCGAATTCCAGGGGGTGTTTTCATAGGAAGGGGTATGGGATGAGTGTGGGCGCCATGGCAGATCATGAGTACATAAGGGCATTGTTCACGATGTTCTTCAAATGGTTCAGATATTCGAAATTTGCTCTTGCATTGGAGATGGCGCATTTCCAGAAGGGCTAGATGGCCATCTTCGTCTCGATGTTTGTGGGCTGGCAAGCATAACGTTCAATGCCGATTGCGAAATCAAACAAACCGAACTCACGGCAATTGACTTTAATGGACGAAAAGTTCGCCACTGAGGAACAAACAGCGAATGGACCCAGATCTGAAATAGCAAGCCCGTCTTCCTCATAGTCTGTGATGACATCTGCATCGCCAGAAAATAAGGCTTCTAGGTAACGGGTATCATACAGTCCCCGGCCGGCATCCCAGTCGATTAAGTGATCAATATTGGTGTTTCGATTATAATGTTCACAGCTACCAATGTTTCAGTCAAAAGAAGCTTCGAATGCAGAGCTCACACACCGAATAAATACTTGGCCATGTTTGTCGTATTGAAAAAGGAGCCGCCCGTCGCAGGAAGGCTTCGGAAAGTGGCCACGACGAATCTTCTCTTGCTGAGTCAACCATGCTTCCCGCCGCTCGAGTTCCTCCTCGGAATAAAATGTGGGCTGGTGAGGAGGAGCACTGCACCCTTGCTTTGAAAGAGCAACAAAATATGCTAAGGTCTTTTGAAATAAGACACTGTGAGTCGAAGAATATCTCTCGCGATGCTGTTGAGTTTGTTGAAGTCGTTTGGTGATGTCTTCTCGGGACGCCGCAACGTGAGGTTGAATAAGGTTTTCAATATTGGCTTGGGGACAAGCCTTGCTCCCTTGGCCTGTGGGATGTATTAAGGAAGGGGAAATAGCTTATTGATATGTTGATCTAACGTACATGTTGAATGAGATTCTTTGCATGCTACCTTGTTACCTAGAGTGTCGACGAGAATATTGCAAAATGCAGGTTTTCTCCCGGTCGATCCACTGGGCTCCCCTCGAGAATACACAAAATTACGAGCAGGATTAAACCAGGAGGTTCCAGGCTTCATCCGAAAAAGATGTCCTATAGATCCGGAAAAACTTGTTTCGGGAAACTGGATCAATGTGTCGATATCGTAGGTATAAAGCCTTTCGAGTGTAGTCCAAGTGTTAATTTTGATGTTATACTGGACATTGAACAGAGGAATGGGATCGGGGGGAGGGGTAATCAAGCGAGGAGGAGGAACGACTGGTGCAGCATTGTTGTCTGAGTCTCTAAGCTCAGAGAGATAAGAGAGAACAAATTGCAGAGCATCTTGAACTGTGAGTGGCGCGAGAAGAGTTTCGTGACTGCGAGAAAACTCCTCAAGAGCCCGCAGCTGAGGGATTACATCCACTGTAGGGGCGTCGGAGTCGGACATGAGGTTGGAGGCCAGTTCACACAATAGGGCACCCAACAGAGTTGCACATGAATGCTGTAGGAATTCAGCCCGATGCACAGTGACCCTCTGCAAAACCGCAGAGGCCTCGAATAAATTACTACAGTACTTATACAATGAGCACAGCCAATTAGTACCAAAGGGGATATGTCACACCAGAAAAGGAAAAGTTTCAGAGAGGTTAAAAAGTCTACCTGATTGTAGCAATTTCCGTTTCAAAATTAATTCTACTGAAAGTCTCATTTTCGGAATTTGTGAAAGAGGAGCCGAAAGATGGACTTTCAGTGTCCCTTTCAGATCTTGTGAAATAGCTACTTTCATGAGACTATGTGTCACGTCCCCGTGCCCTTTACGTGATAAGCCAAGAACGTATTCAACTTTAAAGACTCTGCGCTCACTTCCGGTCTACTCGAACTCCCGCTTCGTCTCCTATTCGCATTCTAGTGTTCTGTTGCATTCCCGCCTCGGGTCCGCTCGGACCCGGGAACACTACCATTCTAGTCACTTCCCCTTCGGCTGCACTTACTAGCCGGTCACTTCACTTCCGGGTTTCATCCCCAGCCTGTTTGCATCCAGGCCGTACTTCCTTGACTTCGCCGTATTCACTTCCTCGCAATATTCTCCCTGTGTACTGCTGCCTCGGGCCCGCCCTCGGCCGTGGACATTCCCATCATGTCTACCTCCCTTCCGGCTCCGCTTCTCCGCCGGGTCCGCTGCCCTGCCGGGTGCGCTCGACTTCCGGTTGCATTACATTCCCAGTTACAGCACAACTATATTCACTTCAGTTGTGATTATTCTCCCTTCATACTTGCGCCTCAGGCCCGCCCTCAGCCGTGGACATTCCCATCCTGTCTACCTCCTTTCCGGCTCCGCTTCCCCGCCGGGTCTGCTATCCTGCCGGGTCCGCTCAATTTCCGATCGCATTACATTCTTACTTGCGGCACTCCTCCATTAACCTCGCATCGAGTTCTGCTTCACTCTCGTTGCTTCGCCTTCAGGTTTTCTGGGCTTATATCTTCCCCACTTCATTACCTTCTTATCTTTGGCTCCTCGGCAGCCGCTTCGGCCGCTTCGTCCATTCACACGGCCCCGTTCTCCAGCCATCTAGGTGTTGTACACTTTCTGGCTTATTACTCATTTATTCGGTCCCTCCCGGGTCCGCGTTTTCCGGTGCACTCCCCATCTCGGGTCCGCACTTTTCCGGTCCTATTCCCCTCCGGAATCCGGCCGCTTCCCGGCCTCCTCTTTGCCCATTCATTTATGCTTTCATTATCTTTCTACTTACTTACCGTACTCTGACTTTCGACTTGTACTATCTTCAGGGTTTTCCTCGGATATTCCTAGGCCTTATTCCCATGCCTTTGATCTGACCTTATTGTCTGTCTCCCTCCTTCCTATTCGTCCTTATTGTTTCTTTTGTTATTTACTTATGATCCCAGCATTACTTTACCCCATACATATTTGTCCTATTGTTCACTATTGTTCTGTTCGACTTCTTACTGCTTTTGTATACACAATTAACTACTCTAGTATATAAGCCAAGTACATACTACCATGTAGCTTAGCTTCAAAATTACTTGTTCTGTGCTTAAATGTTATGTGCTGAACATCCTGTTCACTCTTTGTTTCCGACTTCATCTTAATATTCTTCACCCTTTTCTCTGGGGCTGAATTCCCCTCGGATCCGGCCGTTTCCAGCCGCCTCGGGTCCGGCTCACTTTGCTCTCGGGTCCGGTCACCACCCGGCCCCGCTCGCCTTCATTTTACCTTCCCAAATTCCTTTCGACTTCACTATTCGGACCAGTCTTTGACTAGCTCTTTCGTTCCTTGTAACAGCTTACCCTGGCCCTCTGTTTACCAGTTCTGGTGAACTCTGCCATTCCTCGGGCCCGGGTCGCACCCGACTCGGCCACCTCGGCCGCTTCGGCCGATGCGGCCGCTTTCGAGCTTGTTTCGACTCGCCAAACCATTTACACTTATATTCCACTCCGGCCTCCATTTGGCCTTCGCCTTCTATTCCTCCGGGTCTCCGGCCTTCCTGCACCTCCGGCCTTTGACCATTTACCTACTCGGGTCACCTCTTGTCTGTGGCAGTCCACTAGCCTTCTGTCCGGTGGTCACGCATCCCAGGTAGTCGTGCACTCACCCGCCTTCATGCACCGTAGTGTTCACGAGAAAGACCACATCTCCGGCACTTCGACGATTCCCGTCTTAATCCTGTTCCGGATCCGGCGATTCCGTCCGCATCTAGTCCGTCCGTTTCCATCCCCGGCACAGGATATGACACTATGAAACCAAAGAGGAAAGTCCCACTTTCAGTGTGCCTTTCAAAGCCACTGAAAGAACTATTTTCAGGGACTTTGAACAAAGGAAGACAAAGGAAGAAACCCTGAAAGTGCCTCTTTCTGATGTTTATGAAAGGCACATTGAAAGTGGAACTTTCCTCGCTGCTTTCATAGTATCATGAAGGTACCTATTTCACGAGATCTGAAAGGGACACTGAAAGTCCGTCTTTCAGCTCCTCTTTCACAAATTCCGAAAATGGGACTTTCAGCAGAATTAATTTTGAAACAGATATTGTGACAATCAGGTAGACTTTTTAACCTCTCTGAAACTTTTCCTTTTCCGGTGTGTGTATGCAGTACAACGAGCGCGAGATGGGTGAGTCCAAATGAGCAAGAGCAGTGGGGGAAGTGAGTAACATCGCGGAACTGAGACGCAGCCTCAGCGCCCGTACAGCCGTCCGGCAGTGTGCTGGTGTTTCGGTTGATAATCCAACAAATGTGTTCGCATCAGCATTGCCCAGATGGTAGGCAACCAATCCACCGGCCTCGTAAGGATTCCAAGCGAAAATAAATTGAGGATCCTTGAAACATACCTACCTGGCTCGGGGAATGGCTCGGGAATTCACCCCGTTTGGATAGGGAGCATCGGGTACTGAGTAGGCAGCAAAGACGGGATTTGTGCAGAAAAAATCCAAAAAATCCACCTTGACTTCGTAGAAGCAGACAATTTTATTCTGTTACCTACCAACACAAAGAACCGTTGAGAGAGAGGCCTGAGTCAAGTGTGAATCAAGCCAGAAGGCAAGACAAGGGAACACAGTGAATGAAACATATAGCCCAGCACGAAGCGAAACTGCAAGAGCCTGAAAGACTTACGTAGGCCAGGAAATGGCTCGGGAACTCCTCCTTTAGGCGGCGCCAGGCGGGAGATTCCGAGGACAGCATAGAGGGAACTCGACGAGAAAAAAAGCAGAAAAAGCACGGAAAAAATCGTAGAAGCACAGTTAAATTCGATGGGGGAGCCCAAGTTTGAATCATGAAAGGGAAAGGGAGGGGGAAGGAGTTCTGTATCTTGTCCCAGTTATCGGACCACTTTGGTGGGATGGTACGGGCGACAAAGAGCGCGCCGACGTTTCACCAATAGACGACGCAAGCGAGCAGTTTTTGGCCGAAGATGTATGCGAGAGCGAAGCGAGAGCGCAGGCGGGCGTGATTTCTTACTCCGTTAGAGCCGTGACACGGATATTGCACGAGGGGGTGCGGAAGAGCTCGAGAGCACATGGGAACAGTGGGGAGGCCGGCCGGGATCACTTCAAATGTGTATGACACACACCGGCGTTCTTTGTGGGCCGGGATCTAATTAGACCAATCGAACTACGACTCCTCTCGTGGTGTGTTCATGACTGGAGTGTTTTCACAGAGGAGTGGCGAAGATTTTGTTTTTCTCTCAAATCACCTCTGCCTGAGCTCACGAACTTCATATTTCAGGAAAGAAGTCTGCTATAGAAGCGCGGAAGTCATAAACAGGAAAACGTGTAGGTAAAATCCACTCGACTGGAGCGTAGCGGCAAGCTGTGAGAATAGAGGCTGTGAGAATAGAGGGGTCGAAGTCAAGCAAAGTATCAAGGAAATAAAGACGTCGCGAGGATGATAAGTACCTGATGCAAAACACAGAAGGCGGCGGCTACGAACAAGATAGACGCGGCGGCGACGAGATAAACACGGCGTCAAGTACGACAGATGCGATAGCGGCGATAGACGCAGAAGCGGCGTACAAGAGAGATACGGTAGCGGCGGCAAGAGAGAGGCAGTGGCGGCGCGCAAGAGAGACGCGGTGCCGGCGTGCAAGAAATACACAGCGGCGGTAATCAGAATGTGGTGCCAGCGACCAAGAATGATGCGGCAGAGGCGTACAAGATGAACGAACAAGACAGATGCAGCAGCGAACAAAATTGATGCGGAAGAGCGGGTGTCCTTGGGCATGCACTTGAGCCATAGACGGTCGCTGCGCTGAAGAAGCAGTGTGCGAGATCGGAGGATGTCGAGGGACAGAGTCCCCAGGCGAGCACAATGCACGGATGCGCCGACGTCGCACTATTAAGTCAACGTGAAGCTGAAGCGCGCATTCTGGCAGTGGTAAGGCTCGACCCGAGTTTTGAGGCGAAACCTCGATTTGGGAGCCAAGCGGCCTTGCGGAAAGCGGGGTGGAAAGAAGTCGACTAGTGAGGGCGGTGAACACGCAGCAAGACACAGTCAGTGAAGAAGGCGTACAGGAGGACAGCAATGCAGACAGAGGCTTGCACAGCAGGTGGACGGCATGGCGAATACGCTTGCGCCGGTGCAAATCGAAGCAAAGCCGTAGATGCCGAAGGCAAGGGAGTGAGGAAGAGGAGCGCGAAATCGAGCTAAAAGACCTCACTTCCAGAGCGCCCTGCGCGATCCCAAAGCCCATCTTGGCATCTTCTCCCACTGTCCTTCGACCAGTCGTCGCCGGAGCAGCTGGGGATTGACGGTGCGGATCCACGTGGGTCATGAAGCGCTGGTCATGGTGGGGGGATGCACAGGGGACCTCGCCTGAAGATCTGGACTTGCCGGCAGCTCGCTGTGACACAGCGTGCTGTACGAGTGAACTTGACGAGAGGTCCGGGCGCGAGCGGCTACAAGCGGTAGTACTTAGTGGAGGGGCCGGGAACGTCGCTACAGGGTGGTGCCTCTACTGAGCGCCAAATTGCGCCTCCGAGTTCTCGCCAGTGCGAGGTAGACGACCAGGAGTAGGGGCTAGGGCGAGATGATAGATCAGAGAGCAGCCCGAGAACGACTCAGAAACGATAGGTAGGAACATACATGAAACGCCCGCAGCCCTTGAAGCGGTCCTCGGCGGTGTAGAGCAAGGAGAGGAAGTGGTGCATCTTCGTGCGCGATGGCCGTGCCCGCTGCGCCGTGGTGTACTTCTGCAACGCTACGGTGAAGATGCCGCGGTTATAGTCTATCCCGCATCTCAAAGTCTAGCCCCTATGAGCTCACATGCATGTCGGTCGGGGAACAGTGGAAGCGCTACGCACCAGCTTTACACCCGGAACCTCAGCCCGCTGCGACTTCGACATCAACTTCCATGGAAATCCTAGCTGACTCGTACTTACTCCGCTCCCCGGAACCGCGCGATGTTGCAAAGCCCACAGCGCCCACCGTGTGGTTGGCGTAGATCCCGAAGTCCTAGTCGGAGCCATTGAATGACAACTTCAAGCAGGCGTAAGTCGTCCACCGCCCCATCCGTCAAAAACACGCCCCTACCCGAGCCACGGTTCATGCGCGTGCGCTGGAGTTGTCATCAGCGTGAGCATGTAAAAGGACGAGAGATGAACGAAACTGACACACTCGCGCCAAATCGCGCCTCCACGGACAGAGCATATATGATACACAGAAAGCGCCTGTCCTGTCCGGATGCATGCCCCCACCCCAGTATCCGCGGGCCAACGTACGCCACGCACCGCGACAGTCTTGGCGCTGCAACCATGAGTAGTAGCGGCCGAGTTTCGGGCGGAATGTCGATCACTCTAATGGTTTAGGTTAGACAGAGAAGGAGCTGGAAAAGAGAAACATAGACATACACGCCAGCAATGCACGAGATGGTCCATCCACCTCGACGCTGTCCTTGCGGTCGAGGGCCGCACTGAGCGCTCCAGAGAAACGCGGCAGGGGTGGCGCCGAGGGCTTGAGTGTGTCCACGGGCGGGCGGCGTGTAGTCTTGGTGCGGGGTCGAGACTTGGAGCAGAGGTCGGATTACATTGGATAACACCAAATCAGAGCGCGGCGAGAAATACACCCAATCTTGCGTCTCATTTGTTTGAGCACCAAGTAGCAAGCTAAGCCGCCTGTGCGATCGGTAGATGTCGCAGTTCCCGCCCCAGATATCGTCTCGCCATATACCTGCGGAGGTATCTCTCGTCACGGTTGCGGCGACTGTAAACAAAAAAGCAAGAGCGGCGCGCGACGAGAGAGCCAAGAAAGGTGGAAGACAGTAGTCTCTGACAAATTTATCGACTTGAAGTCGGGTTCCGAGATGTCGAGCCGTTCGATAAGATATTGCGCGACGACGATAGCCTTGACGTCGTCGGGAGTATAGATAGCCGGGATGCATCTTGCTTCGACGTCCCAGACGCCATCAGAGTCAGAGTCGATAACAGACACCGCTCCAAGAGCGACAACGAGTAAGAACGAAACGAAGTAACGACAAAGACACGCCTACAAGCTTCAAGCTTCAAGATTCAGAACATGGTTTGATTCAAGAAGAGGAGTGGATGGATGGGAGTTCGGAAAGACGTTGTGAGTTGTGGTCTCTTTATCAACAACATCTTTGCTTCAAACACCCATCTTCTCCTTGTGGTCACTCCAATGCTCTCGTCCCAAAACTTTGTCGACCTGCAAGACTCCATCATAGACGCCTGCACCCAACACGAGCAAGAAAACGGCCGCAAACCAGACTACACCCGCGCCTTCCCATTCCGCGAATACTTCCTCAAGTTCGGCTCCCACCCAATCTTCGACCCCGAAGTCCAAACCCTCAAACACCTCGCCTCCCTCGCCGCCCAAGATCCCAATGCACCCCGCGTGCCCCGCGTGCTGCACTACTTCCACCAGCCAGGCGGGATGGGCTACGTCGTGATGGAGTTCATCGAGCTCGTTCC
The DNA here is from genome assembly GCA_029281435.1 of Mycena haematopus. NCBI lineage: Eukaryota > Fungi > Basidiomycota > Agaricomycetes > Agaricales > Mycenaceae > Mycena > Mycena haematopus. Next base: position 26,859 of record JARJCV010000471.1, read on the forward strand.
GGTGTCGCGCGACGTCCTGAGGGAGAAAGCTGCGCAGGCAGTGCGCTGGATGTGTGGCGTGCGTGTGCCCGAGGACGTCATCCTCGGGCCTAAGGGCGGGGGTCCAGCATGGCACAAGGTACTGTAGCATTTCGACCGAGTGTTCACCCCATGTTACGCGTTACGCAAGGTGTTCATTTTATCAAGTGTTCATTTCTCGGCAATCACGGCAAAATTACCATAAAAGGAAATTCGGTGATGGCCGGACAAGAATTTTTGCTACTTTTTGGCCTATTTGAGCCTCAAAATCAGGATGTTATCGTTACGAATGTCGCAAGTGTTCAGTTCAGAGGTCCCCGTTACGCGTTACGTGAACACTCGGTCGAAATGCTACAGTATTCAAATATTCGGAGGCGCCGCTGAATTACCGCAGTGTCGCGGCGCTGGAGCGTTACCTCAACAAAGTCCGCCTTCCTTACTCCCCATTGCTCCCCTCTGCTCACGCTGACCATTATTTCCAGGCTATTGAGCTCGTCCGGCGGCGGCGATCCCAACCCATCGCAGACATCACAATCACCAACGAACCCCTCCTCCTCACCCAATCCGACATGCACCACAGCAACTTCGGCGTCGACACCTCCAACCGCCCCGTCATCCTCGACTTTGGCCAAATCGGCTGGCTCCCCGAGTCCCTCGGCCTCTTCACCCTCTTCAACACCACCGCTTTCGCCCGGGGCGTCAGTTCGGTTCGGTTCGAGTTCGAACCG